>ML663590.1:586227-1099387 GCA_007570785.1 Antilocapra americana | reverse complement strand
TCTACTCAGATGGACGAAACTGGAGCCCATTATCCAGAGTGAAGTAAGCCAGAAGCAAAAACAACAATACAGTATATTAACACATATATATGGAATTTAGAAAGACAGTAACGAGAACGCAACATGGGAGACAACAAAAGGAACGCAGATGTATAGAATAGACTCGTGGACTTTGTGGATGAGGGTAAGGGTGGGATGATATGGGAGAAGGGCATTGAAGCATGTTAATTGTCATGTGTCTAATCAATCGCCAGCCCAGGATTGATGCTCAGGACTGGTGCAGCGAGATTTCCCGGGGGGGAGGGAGGAGGGAGGGGGGATCCGGAGGGGAAGCATATGTAAACCCATGGTGATATCATGACAATGTATGGCAAAAACAATAATAAAAAAAGAATCTCTAAAAAAAAAAAAAGAAAATGTCTGTGACATGAGTTTGGGTACACTCCTGGAGTTGGTGATGGACAGGGAGGCCTGGTGTGCTGCAGTCCGTGGGGTCACAAAGAGTCAGATATGACTGAGTGACTAAACTGAACTTTGTCTTCTAATGCATAAGTATGTCGTACGTTTGAATGTTTCCTTTTTTAATATGTGTGTGTGTGTATGTTTGAGTTGACTTGCAATGTTGTTCTCGTCTCAGGTGTATAGCAAACTGAATCAATTAGACGTATACACATACCACCTTTTTTTGTTTTCAAGATTCTTTTCCCATACAGGTCATTATAAAGTGTTAAGTTGAGTTCCTGGGCAACAGAACAGGTTCTTATTAGTTATCAATTTTATAAATGTTTTCTATGATTTATCGGTTAAATTGTAGATTTTTTTGTCTCCAAATGTTTGAATGAAATTTGGTTCTCCACCAGGGCTGACCTTGCTTGTGCTGTGGGTTTGGGTGAAGGTGAGGACTTTGCAAACCCCAGGCTGTAGGAGGGCTTGGACCTGAGCATCTTGGGTTGACACAACAGGGTATATCTCCTGCCACCCCAGGCTGAGGGTTTTAGAGCGGGAAGTCAGTGCTGGTCCTGAAGCTCCAAGGTGACAAATATTTCTCGGTGATATTTCTGCACTTTAATGACTATTTCTACTAATGCTTGTGCTAATAATTTTTAATGGTTCACATTGAGTAGGTGACATTTTGATACATTAATGAGCCTCATCGATGACTTTGAAAAGTTCTTTGGTCTGCCAGGATACTTTGTCTTGGCCCCCAAAGGAACTGCTGGAGTGCTGACCCCTTCCTCTGCTGCCTGTGAGCTGGGAAGTGGGTGCCTGGCCGGCTGCCCCTCTAAGAATAGGACTCATCACTAAATCATGTCAGAGGGGTTGGGTTATGCTTTCAAGATTTTCATGGAGTATTTTCCTTGAAAATCATTTGCTTGCACTCAATGATCTATAGGAGTATTTGAGAAACAGAAGCCTTGCAGATAGCAGAGTGGCTGTGTCCCACACCAAATGCAGAGGGCCAGGTGAGGGGTTGCTAATATCTGTTGGGGGAGGCCCTCCCTCTTACAGAAGCTTCCAGGAATCAAAACTGCCAGAGGCTGGGAGAATTCCTCTTGGGGGCAGGTGGCTCACAGTCCCTGAAGCTTACCTGGGCCACCTTGGGTATAGATGACCCAAGGCTGTATTTACACAGGAACATGGTGTGTTTGACCAAATTAGGACAAGTACCTCCAAAGAAGGGCTTCCAAGGTGACATTAGTGGTAAAGAACCCACCTGCCAATGCAGGAGATTTAAGAGACACTAGTTTGATTCCTGGGGTGGGAAGATCCCCTGGAGGAGGGCATGGCAACCCACTCCAGAACTCTTGCCTGGGAAATTCCATGGAGAGAGGAGCCTGGAGGGTTACAGTCCATAGGGTCGCAAGAGTTGGACATGACTGACGCAACTTAGCACACATGTACACACCCCAAAGAAAGACAAGCATAGGTAGTGATCCTGAATTTTGTTTTTCTTGGAACCAATGTTTTCTCATTTGTTCTCAGGTTTCTGGGACATAATGGACAAGGATATTCTCAGGGACAAGATTTGCCAGAGAGGAAATAGTCTGAGATCAATGAAATGGAAGCTAACCCAGAAGGCATGTCCCTGTCTGCCAGGCCCTCAGCTTACCCCGCAGGTGTCAGGCCATAGAAGTACATGCCTTGAGGTCAGGACATTTTTTTAAAAAGTTTCTTTGGCCACTGGTTTATCCCAAGACCCTAGAGTGAGTAAGCTCACAATAAATAGTTATTGAATGAAAAATTTCAAGTCTTACCACCTCCTTGTGGGGATAATCTGCATTTTAGAATCCCTGCTCAGAGAAGTTAAGGCCCTTGTTCAATGTCACGCAGCTGGGGGACGGTGAACGCTGGGATGTAAGCTTTCTGTGGGGCTCCCCAAGAGTCACATGTGAGGTGACCACATGCCCCTGCAAGACCTGGGGAAGGCAGAGGGAGCACATGGCATGGAGAATGGTTGGGTGGGGGCGCTTCAGGAAAAGGCAAGTAGTCTCTGTTGACAGCTCCCTGGATACTTCCTCTGCAAACAGCAAGACTGGGGGCAGGACCATGGACAGCAGAGCTCCCCAGGGGCAGCCAAGGTACTGGCCTTCTTGAACCACAGAGGCAGGGGGCCGAGGAGTAGTTACCAGTGCAAGGCCACTGTGATCCGACGCAGGAGGAGGATGAGGACAGAGCAGGAGCCCCAGGACGGTGTGGACGAGGAGAGACTGGGCTCCAGGCATTTCTTGAAGACAGCAGGAGAGGTGACTGGAGTCGGCCTTCCTGGTGTCCAGGGAAGATCGGGGTGCTTCTTAAATTAGTTGTATTTGACTGTTTCGAACTGTGCTGGAGAAGACTCTTGAGAGTCCCCTGAACTTCGAGGAGATCAGACCAGTCAATTCTAAAGGCAATCAACCCTGAATGTTCATTGGAAGAACTGATGCTGAAGCTGAAGCTCTGTTACTTTGGCCACCTGATGCAAAGGGCTGACTCCTTGGAAAAGACTCTGATGCTGGGAAAGGTTGAAGGCGGGAGGAGAAGGGGACGACAGAGGATGAGATGGTTGGATGGCATCAGTGACTCAATAGACATCAGTTTGAGCAAACTCTGGGAGATAGTAAAGGACAGGGAAGTCTGGCATGCTGCAGTCCATGGGGTCAGAAAGAGTCAGACAGGACTTAGCAACTGAACAACAAGAACAAGGTTACTTCATTATTTAGTAGATTTTGTTTTTCTTTGCACTTTGGAAATCTCCATGAGGAAAGATGTGCTGTCTGTCACCAGTAAGCATCACCTTCCCTCCAGTACAAGGAAGCCCAGGGAGGGTTCTGGTCTAAGGGCATCAAAGCAGTCGGATCCCCTCCTTGTTCCTCTCTCAAAGTGTCCATTTCATCAAGCATTCAATAATTCAGAGATCCGCTGGTAAAAAGTAACACATGCACACTACTAAATATAAAATATCTAAATAAAACAGATAATGAACAGGGTCTTACTGTATGGCATAGGGAACTATATTCACTATCCTGTACTAGGAGATGGCAACCCAGTCCAGTATTCTTGCCTGGAGAAACCCATGGACAGAGGAGCCTGGTGAGCTACAGTCCATGGGATGGCAAAGAGTCGGACATGACTGAGCACACAGCACCCAGCCCAATAATCCATAAGGGAAAAGAATCTGAAAAAGAATATATATACATATATATATGAATCCCTTTGCTCTGCATCTGAAATTATCACAACGTTGTAAAGCAACTAGACTTCAATTTGAAAAAAATAGTGTCCTTCCCTCAGGGGAGCCGTTGCATGCTGGATGTTTTTCCTGAGATTCCTTGGAGGTCAGAGGAGCTTGGAATTCATTTTCGCAGAGAAGCTGTGCTGTAAGGAAGCGGGGTGCCCAAGCCAGCCCAGGTCTGCTGCTCCCAGGCGTGCAAAGTAGCACCATTAACAAGCCGCTCCCAGATGACTCACCTGACAGCAGGTTGGAAAAGGTGTCTACAAAATGCTTCTTCCTTGGGATACACTGGATGCTCTTCGCAGTCACGTTCGTCTCAGATACACCCCTCAGTGAGTCTAGCAGCTGTCCACTCTAAATCGAAGTGGGGGCCTCTCTTGCTGAGATGCTCATGGGAGCTGTGTCCCCGTAGGGTGAGTTCTGGGTAGCTGATCTTTCCTGTATTTACAGGATGCCCTGGTATGACTTAGCACCTGAGCAACAGGGGGTCCAGGAGCGTGGCCCACAGGACTCACAGCTGTGCTGACACCTCCTGGGTGCGGTCCCTGGAAGTTAGAGCTGTTGGTGATTCGCCCCTGGGGCTTTAATTTGGCTGGGTAGCACAGTGGTAAAGAAGCCCCCTGCCAATGCAGGAGATGTAGGTTGGAACCCTGGGTGGGGAGTATCCCCTGGAGAAGGAAATGGCAGCCCACTCCAGGAATCTTGCCTGGAGAATCCCATGGATGGAGGAGCCTGGAGGGCTACAGTCCCTGGGCTGCAGAGTTGGACACGACTGAGCACAGCACATAGGCACATACCAGCATTCCACTCTTGTTTTCTTCCTCCTCCTCTTCCTCTTCTTCATTAGTAGATTTGATTTGTTAGAGAAGTTTCCAGTTCCCAGCAAAACTAAGCTGAGAGTACAGACAGCTCTAACATCGTCTCTCCCCACACATGCACGGAGTCCTTCACCATCGACAGCCAGGACCACACAGGTGCACTGGTTACACCTGGTCCACTGTTATCACCCGGAGTCCGTCGTTTATGTTGTGTCCATCCTCTGGGTTTGGACAAAACTCCGCTGACATGCATCCATCATTACAACATTATATCAGATAGATTCACCTCCCCAAAAAGCCACCTGTTCATGGAGCACTGATTCCTTCCCCCCACCACTGGCAAACACTGATTTTTCTCTCTTTTTTTGTCTCCACACTTTTGCCTTTTTCAGAAAGTCATATTGTTGGAATCATGGAGTATCTAGTCTTTTTAGACTTGCTTCTTTCACTTAATAATATGCGTTTAAGATTTTACCATGTCTTCATTCCTGGTTAGCTCATTTCTTTTTAGTGCTGAATGATATTGCAGTGTCTGGATATAACAGTTTGTCTTTTCATCTATTGAAGGATATCTGGGGCTGCTTCCAAGTTTTGGCGATTTGAATAAAGCTGCTTTAAACATTTGTGTGCAGATTTTGGCATGGACACAAGTTTCAGCTCACTTGTATAAGTAGGAAGGAGCGGGATCGCTGGAGTGTATGGTAAGACTCTGAGGCTGTTGATAAGAATGTTTGTAGCTTCATGAGAAACAGACAAACTGTCTTTGAAAGCAGCTGTACCACTTTGCGTTCCCACTGGCAGTGAATTGAGTTCCTGTTGCTTCACACCCTTGCCAGTCTTTGGCCATGTCAGTATTTCTGATGCTGGCTGTTCCAGTAGATGTGTTCGTGGAACTGCATGGTTTTAATGTGCTATTCCACAACGAGTTGTGATGCTGAGCGTCTTTTTATGTGCCCTACTGGCCATTTGTATACCTTCTTCGGTGAGGTTTCTGTTCAGACCTGTTCATTTCTCAGTTGGGTCATTTTTGTTGTTGTTGTTGATTTTTAAAAAGAGTTCTTGGTACATTTTGGACAACATTCCTGTATCAGGTATGTTTCCCAGACTGCGGCTTGCTTCCTCTTTCTCTTGGTCGTTCCTCCTTCCGCTTCTACTAATTATCCTCTGGTGTTCCCTGCCGTCATTATTGATGTACCTTTTTGTTTTCATCTTGAACTTGTTTGGGTTGCCTGCAATGTTTCATGAGCATCTTCTTTACAGTTTAGTAGAATTATTGCTTACTTTTCAACCTGTATGTAAATGCATCCTCAAAATCATCACCTCTTGATTACATAATTGCTCAGAGGCATATATAATTTTTTACAAGTACTTTATATGTTGTATTAAATTTAGAAAGGGTGAAACATGTTATAGTTTATATAGTGTAGATATTCTAAACTTAATTCCAATTAATAAGAATAACAAGCATTCAGGGCTGGGTGAAAGTTCTTATGGATAATGATTCTCCCAGTCCTGTGTTGGTGTCAACATCTGTAATTAACAACTGGGGGAGTACTCAACTGCCTGTCTGCTTCTGTATTTATTGCCTGGAGTGACTGGGTGTTGACCAAGCCCCGCTGAGCCTTGGGGGAGGGTATGTACCCCTGGATAAGAGCATAGGCAGGCAGCACAAGGCATTTGTCAGTTGCCAGGGAGAAGGTGGCTTTTCCACCCGCTTTGTGGGTAAAGGGGGAGCTGCCCCTCCCTACAAGGCAGGGTTTCCCTTACGATGAGACATCACATCTGACTCCTGAGGCGTAGACCTGGTCACAAGGACGTGAGGCTGGAAGGGCTGGCGGACTGGGGAATGTAGCAGAAGAGAATCTGGAAGCCAGACAGCAGTTGTCTCTGGCGAGAGGCAGGAAGGCTTGCTGCAGATCCCAGGGGCGGTCAGCAAGCAGACTATGGGTACAGGGGTTGTGGATCAGAGCCGGGGCCACGCTGCAGGGGGGCCCGCAGCCTGCAAGCAGGGCCGGGGGGATCGTCAGGAGCACTGTGTGAGGCTAAAAGGGCAGAACCGGAGCTGGAAGGAAGCCCGCAGGCCTGCGGAGGGGCAGGAGCCACAAGGGACCAGGAAGGCAGGGCGGGGTGCCCAGGTGGAATTGTTTTGTAAACGCCAGGGCAAAAGTAAAGGAATGCATCCTCCTTGTAGTAAAATTAGAGACAGTATACAAGGACAGAAAGAGAAGTCACCTGTGGTGTTGTGACTCTGCGCTCGCCACGATCACCCACAGGTTTTCAGACTTCTGTTCAGGTTCACCGTGTCTGGAGCCCTGTTCTCTTGTCTCTGTCACCCCGGTCCCTCCTGGAGCACTTCTGTCACCTGGTTGGGCTCACCTGCTCTGGGTCCCCTGCCAGAAGAAATCGTGACTCTTGGTTGCAGCTAGTGTCATAACAGGCGCTCCGTAAATGTTCCACAAATGAGTGAATGAGTGAATGAAACAGGAACAGCGTGTCTTTGAATTTCCATCGCTCTGTATAGGGAGGGCGTTGGGAACCTGCTTCTGCTTTCCAGCCTTTGAACCTTGAAGGCATCTTTGAGGCATCCTTTACCTGGATCCATCCAAACCCCTGGTTGCTATTACTGGAGGGCAGACGGGCTGCAGCGACACCCGGGGAGCCACGTCTTTTTGTGGTGATTCTTCCCGATTTCCCTAGCGTATGTTACTAACAGATCTGCTTCGTCAAAGGGCAGAAGACTTTTAAGGCTTCAAATAAATATTTCCAATTTTTTCTGTAGAAAAAAATGTACCAGTTCGCTCTGTCACAAGTGATATTTCTACATACCTTTCTCTGCATTTGGGTCTTTGCGTGTGTGTGTACACATACATGTATGTTTTTTAATCTTAATGAGTTTTATATGTTAGAATTGCATTCTACTGTTCTAAAAACAGACTGTTTATTTCCAGTTTTTAAAAGCGTGTTTATTGGCTCCTCCTTGGGTTGTTTTGTGTGGAGTACCTGTGTAAGTGTTAGCTCACTTTTCTACTAGTATGTCTGTCACTGTCCTGTTAATCTTTATTTATTAAGCATGTTAACTCTTTACTTTTATGTTGTTGCTCAGTCGCTAGGTCATGTCAGACTCTTTGTGACCCCATGGACTGCAGCACACCGGGCTTCTCTGTCCTTCACTATCGCCCGGAGTTTGCTTAAACCCATGTCCATCGAGTCGGTGATGCCATCCAACCATCTCATCCTCTGTCACCCCTTCTCCTCCTGCCCTCAGTCTTTCCCAGCATCAGGGTCTTTTCCGATGAGCCTCTGCCTTTATATATGTTATATTAGGTACGTTCTGTATTTATTTTCTGACTTCAGCTTTATTTGCAGTAATTTTGGATGTTGAGAATAGAATCTTTAATTAATTTATTTATTTTAACTGGAGGCTAACTATAATACTGTAGTGGGTTTTGCCATACATTGACATGAATCAGCCATGGGTGTACATGTGTCCCCCATCCTGAACCCCCCTTCCACCTCCCTCCCCATCCCATCCCTCTGCATTGTCCCAGTGACTGGCTTTGAGTGCCCTGTTTCATGCATCAAACCTGGACTGGTGATTCATTTTGTGTTGCCTCCTTTGTTAATCATCTTTAGAAGTCTTCTTTCCTCCCAAGCCCTCCTATAACTTCATCTTTTCACTCTTTTGCTGTTTAACTCTTTGGGGTAGCTAAGCTCTTTTGTTGATTGATGAGTCTGTCTGCAGTCAGCTGATCCGAACAGCACTGTTACCGTGTCAGGGAAACGTCAGGGTCTCAGGACAGAATCTCTGTGCTGCACCCCGTCAGGCTTCGAAGTATACTTGGAGATCAGGCAGGAGAGCGCCTTCAGAGAGGCCTTTCTAGAGAGTGGAGAGGAGTGCTTTGCACACGACTCTGGGGAGTGAGGCTCCCCCTGTCCCTAAGGAATGGGTGGGCGACACCAGCTATCAAGAAATGCTGTTGGTGCAGTGAGCACCGAGCATCACCGTCTCCCTGGAGATCTTCCCCACACGTTTCCTTTCTCCCTTTCCAACGTGGAGCCAGGGCTTCCCAGGTGGCACTGCTGGTAAAGAACCTGCCTGCCAATGCAGGAGACTTGCGGGAGATGTGGGTTCGATCCCTGGGTTGGGAAGATCTCCTGGAGAAAGAAATGGCAACTCTCTCCCGTATTCTTTCCTGGGAAATCTCATGGACAGAAGAGCCTGGTGGGCTACAGTCTAGAGAGTCACAAAGAGGCATGACTCAGCAAGGTGAAGCCACTCTTCTGATTTCTGTTCCCATCGACTAGTCTTGCCTGTTCTTGAGCTTGACAGAAACAGAATCATATAATATGCACACACAGAAAAAAAAGGAAAAAAAATTTTTTTTTTATTTTCTGTGGACTGAACTTAGGAAATCGTTCTGTGGAGAATGTAAGACTGTAAAATAACATTAATACCCAATAGTTCTGGCAAGCTTGCCATGGGCCAGGCAATATGGCCAATTTACTTAGACCATTGTGTGGTCTTTGCAGAGTCCTGCTTTGGGGAGAAACCCAAGGGGTCTGCACAGAGGTGGTGGCACTTGTCACAAGCTCACAAGCACTGTCCCAGGGTGTCCAGGGGCCAGCCTGGCCAGCTCACACTGTGGGAGTGGCCAGGAGGACAGGGATGTGTGAAACTGGGGTGTGTTCTGACCATAGGGTCTTCTGATCATTCTGAGTCATGGCCGGGACTTTGTCCCTGTTGTCTGTGGTCTTCAGGTGGGGTCTCTGTAAAGTTCAGCTGCGATGACCTTGTTTGGGTGGAGACCCTGAAATCCTGGTCTCCAAGAATCTGGTGACCAAGCTCTGGGTCGTCCAGGCAGAATAGAGAGCGGCCTTGTCTAGGGGCAGCAACCTGTGCCCTGAGGGCCCCGGAAGGCCCAGCCCAGGGGCGAGGGCAGCGAGGCCTCGCTCAAGCCCACGGACTCAGGCTTCGGAGGGGCTGGTTTAAAACTTGTCCCTTTGCTTTTTCATGTGTTCCTGTCCAAGGCCTCAGTGACACGCCCTCCTCTTGTTACACTCTCGTGTGCCTTTGACACTCCAGGCTATCATTAGAGCGAGGGACTGTGTAAGCTCACTTTGTCCACGTTTATACGGTGTGATTGGTGCAAAACTCACCACACATCTTTTAGCAGCTGTTTGGACTTATTTCAGAATTCATTGGTCACATCCCAGAGTAGGAAATGCAGCTCACATTGGGATGCAGTGTGTGTGTGTGTGTGTGTGTGCGTGTGCGTGTGCGTGTGCGTGCGTGTGCGTGTGTGTGTGCGTGTGTGCATGCATGCGTTCTCGCGCGCATGCACGCGCACATATATGCCTCACTGATATCAGAGGTCTTACTAAGTTCATTGTATTCCAGTATATTCTGTCCAACCTCCGCGTTTTTTTGCTGCTTGGCATGGCATGCATACAGGCTAAATTGCTTCAGTCATATCTGGCTCTTTGTGGCCCCATAGACTAGCCCTCCAGACTCCTCTGTCCATGGGATTTCCCAGACAAGAATACTGGAGTGGGTTGCCATGCCCTCCTCCAGGGGATCTTCTGACCCAGGGATTGAACCCACATCTCTGGCAAGCGGGTTCTTCCCCACCAGCACCACCTGGCTCAGCACACACTATAAGAACACCGTCCTGGTGGCATCGGCCCCATTGGAACAGCTGCCTGCCAAGTCCACCAGCGCCGGCAGGGCAGAGTTTCTCATCTCTCCGAGCCCAGGCCCATCGTTCCAGCTCTTCACCCACACATTCTGTGGCTGCCTTGAGAAAATATTTCATCCGGAATGTCAGTCTGGGAGGGCCCGGTCTGCTGGAGGTCCCCTTCGTGCTTGCCAGTTACTACTCATTTAGCAGACTGCAATGAAGGAGGTCCCCCCAAGAGGACAGGAACATGCCATTGAAATAAAAGGTCCCCCGAGGAGGAGCTGGTGAGAAGGCTGGGAGAGGGGAGGCTCCATCCCAGGGGCCTGGGCAGGATGCGAAGGGTTGGCTGCAGGGACCATGGGGGAAGCCCTTGGGGATGGACTAAGTCACTGCCCTTCCAGCTTCATTTGCATAATCTCGTGGGAACACTGGATTCCTTAATAGTGGTGAGTGGTAACGACTTTCCGACTTTCCGGGACTAGGTAGGAAAGAAACTAGCCTCAAACCTGGTTGTCACCTGCGTCCACTCCCGCTCTGGGCCCTTACGCCCCTCCTCTCCTGGACTGCGTGACGGCCCCCCACCCCAGCCTGTTCCCCCTCCAGCCCAGACCCACACTGAAGCCAAAGGCTGCCTTCAGAAAAGGCCGATTAATTCCGTCAGTGCTCAGCCTAGAATCTTCCATGGCTCCCCACTGCCCGTGTGTGCAAAGGCGGCCAAAGCCCATGGCAGGGTGGGGCCCTCCTCCACCGCCCGCGGGCGTCTGGGCTCCTGAAGTCCCCCCCAGAGTCTCCGCCACCCCATCAAGTGTCAGGTTTCCCAGTGCGCCGTGTGTCTGACACCTCACATTCCTCGGGGAGCTTCCTGGGCCTCTGAGCCACCGGCCGTGCTCTTTTAGACCCCTTGTCCTTAAGGTGCTGCCCCTGCAGCCCCTGCCCTCTGAGGCCTTCTGTCTTTATCCCAGGCCTAGGTGCCGCCTCTCCCCACCCCGTGGCCCACCCTTAAGGTGCCTAGCACCTTATATGAACTTTCTTGGGCGGGGGGTCGGGTGAAGGGCCTATCTGGCTGTCCTAATGCTCATCGAGTTCCCGGAGGACTGTGGGTCCTTGACTTCTAGCCCTGCTGGAAGCTTTGAGACAAGGTCACGTCCCAGGTGTAGAAAGTTTGCATCACATTAAACCCTGTTGCTAATCAGTATGTCTGGAATTTAAGGTGAGACTAAGCCAGGGCTCCTCGGGAAGACAAAGAAAGCGGCTGAGGGCAGCCAGCCGGCGCTGGGAAGGCCCTGGCTATCACCGCAATTATTAATACATCCCAGAGACATTTTGGGGATTCCGCCATATTTTGTATGGTTGCCAACAAAATCTTGACAGTTGTATTGTGGTTAATAAATTCATTTAGATTTATAAGCATTGTTTACAGAACCTGTTCGCCTGCTGAAACTCGAACAGCATCTGTTCCTTCTTACTAATTAACTGCTAATTACGAATGAGCTTTGTGTGTTTGTCAGTATCACTGGCTCATGCATTTTGTAAGGAACATTAACAAATTGATTTACATAGTAGCAAAGCAATCAAAAGAGTAAACTGAACAGCAAGCCGCTAAAACCCTTCAGCCTGGTTTCTGAATGAAGCAAACTTTTGAGGCTATAAATATCGCCATAAATTTCCCCGTTACCTTAATTCCTTAGTAAAGGTGCGGGCGCTCAAAAGCCATACCCAGTGAGTAATAGTCGAATTAGCTCCCCGCAGCAGGCGGCCCAGAGCTCCGTGGCGGTGACCCAGGGAACCCGTGAGGGGTCTGACTGGGGAGAAGAGCCAGAGAAGTGGTCCTGTGGGGACCACGTCCTGCCCCTGGGGGACTCCCCGGCCTGCTGCTGAACTCTGGCCTTCAGGTGATGCCTCACCTCCAGCCAGCACGCATCAAAGCCTTGGCCAGAGAGGTGAAGCCTGGGCTCTGTCCACCACACTTGTCCTCCCCTGGGAGTCTCAGATCTCAACCCGTGCTGATGCACATCATGTTCTTAAGAGCACGCATTTAAAAGGAACGAGTTGAAATGGGTGATTCCAGAAGCTCAGGGCTCATTGACTTTGCAGGGAGATGATGAAGGCAGCCCCCTGCTTCACTGATAAGATGGGCCTGTTTGCAGCCCAACAGCTCCCTTGGGAGTTTCTCTGAAGGGGCCTCCATGGTAAGAGCTAAGGGGCAGAGAAACAACCAAGGCGAGAGCGATGTGAGCACAAAAAGGAGGGAAGAGATGAGTTGCAACAGTCAGCATTGGTTCAACAGCCAACATTGGTTCAACAGTAAGCATTGGTTCAACAGTCTGCACTGGTTCAACAGCCCACACTGGTTCAACAGTCCACGCTGGTTCAACAGTCCGCGCTCGTTCAACAGTCCGCGCTGGTTCAACAGTCTGCGCTGGTTCAACAGTCTGCGCTCATTCAACAGTCCGCACTCATTCAACAGTCAGCACTGGTTCAACAGTCTGCACTGGTTCAATAGTCAGCACCGGTTCAACAGTCAGCATTGGTTCTCGTCGTTTCCTCTCCCCAGATCTCAGATGGTAGGCAGGGGGTAATGTGTTCAAGGGTTCTGAGAATCACTCAGGTTAAATATCGTTGAAGAGCCTCGTTGTTGTTGTTCAGTTGCTAAGTCATGTCTGACTCTGCGACCCCATGTTGGGAAAGATTGAAGGCAGGAGGAGAAAGGAAGGGGATGACAGGGGATGAGATGGTTGGATGGCATCACCCACTCGATGGACATGAGTTTGAGCAAGTTTGAGCTCTGGGAGTTGGTGATGGACAGGGAAGCCTGGCATGCCTCAGTCCATGGGGTCTCAAAGAGTCAGACAGGACTGAGTGACTGAACTGAACTGAACGGCAGCACACCAGCCTTCCCTGTCCTTCTCCATCTCCCAGAGTTTTCTCAAATTCATATCCACTGATTCTTCAGTGATGCCACCCAACGATCTCGTCTTCTGTCGTCCCCTTCTCTTGCCTTCAGTCTTTTCCAGCATCAAGGTCTTTTCTAGTGAGTCAGTTCTTCTCATCAGGTGGCCAAAAGATTGGAGCTTCAGTTTCCACATCAGTCCTTCCAGTGAATATTCAGGGTTGACTTCCTTTAGGATGGACTGGTTTGATCTCCTGGCAGTCCAAGGGACCCTTAAGAGTCTTCTCCAGCAAGAGCCTTACATTAAAATTAAAAAGTACCAGTGAGTGTTTACTGAGATGGCACATTTAACATAAAGGATCGTGAGACACAGCGCTGGCACAAGCTTTGACACAGATGGTCAGGGTCAGGGCCTTTGGCAAGGTACAGAGATCCAAGCCTTGGAATGAAACCAACTTACCAGCTGTGCCCCTCAGGTAACCCCCCCGACCCCTCTCTGAACCTCAGGTAGAACCTAATAGAATAGGATTGATAGAGCAGCCCTCTCCCAGAGTTGTTGGGTGGATTAAGAAGTTACTAGAAAGCCTCTGTGAAGCAGGTGGCACCTTACCGCAGCTCAGGAAATGCAGTTACTGCCGTCACAGGGTCTGCATTCACGTGGAAGTAAATAGACGTGGAGAGGCACCATCAACAACAAAACAGTATCGTTGCTAAGTCGTGTCTGACTCTTTGTGGTCCCATAGACTATATAGCCTGCTAGGCTCCTCTGTCTGTGGGATTTCCCAGGCAAGAATCCTAGAGTAGGTTGCCATTTCCTTCTCCAGGGCATCTTCCCCACCCAGGGATCTCATCCGAGTCTGCTGCATTGCAGGCAGATTTTTTTTTTTTAATAGCTGTTTATTTTTGGCTATGCCGGGTCTTCCTCGCTGCACGGACTTCTATTTAGTTGTGGCGAGCAGGGACTCCTCTTTGTAGCAGCTTCTCTTGTTTCGGAGCAGGAACTCTAGGGCAGGTGAGCACGATATAGTTGTGGCTCCCGGGCTCTAGAGCACGGGCTCAGTAGCTGGGGCACCTGGGCTTAGTCGCTCCAAGGCACGTGAGATCTTCCCGGACCAGGGACTGAACCCTCATCTCCTGTACTGGCAGGTGGACTCAACCAGTAGGCCACCAGAGAAGCCCGCTGAGCTTTATTATTAGCTCATATTAATTACATTTGGGAGGAGATCCTCCTTTCTCATCAGTAAGTTTATTGCTGTTTCAGATAAAGGGAGAAACTTTAAGTGAGCATGATCATTGTAGGCCGAGAGTTCAAGATGTGTTTAGGACAGATTGACCATTATATCACAAACCTGTAAGGTTCATTTTGCACGTTTAACTGATAGCCGGGTAGTCCTGCTGGTGGTGAGCAGCCTGCCCTTGGTGAGTGCTTGCCTTCAAAATAATTGCATGAAAAGCCAAAAACGTTATTTGCATTAAAAAAAAAAAGAAATTATTTGTTCTAACTCTTCATATAGTAGGAGGAAGAACAGGCACTGTGCTTTCCGAAGTATTCATTCCTTCTTGCAATTTTGCCCATGGATAAGTGTTTAGAAAACATAACGAATTCAATATAGCCTGCTCCAGAATATTAGGCAGTCATCAGACTGAATCAGTGGACATGAGTGTGAGCAAATTCCAGGAGATGGTGAAGGACAGGGAAGCCTGGCATGCTATAGTCGATGGGGTCACAAGGAGTCGAGTGACCGAAAAACAGACTGACTACGTATCATTTCAGGTGGCCCTTGCTGACCCATGTATGTGCTGGCCACCATCATTAGTTTTA
The DNA here is from genome assembly GCA_007570785.1 of Antilocapra americana. Taxonomy (NCBI): domain Eukaryota; kingdom Metazoa; phylum Chordata; class Mammalia; order Artiodactyla; family Antilocapridae; genus Antilocapra; species Antilocapra americana. Next base: position 1,084,467 of record ML663590.1, on the reverse strand, counting down.
AAAATCATTTGTTAATGATTGGAATGAGAGAGTCTGCACACGGGGGCCTCGCAGCCCAGCAGGAAGCCAGGCACATCTGTGTAACTCCAGTGTGTACCAGACTCCAGCACTAAGGGCCAGGGGGCCAGGAGAGACCATTTCACATCCTCCGTCCTCATCTGGGTTCCCACAGATGACAGTCAACAGGACGACTTCTCCTTTGGAATCTCATTGACCGAAGACTTCTTGAAAGCACAAATAAGAAGTGAACACAATGGTTTCGGACTCGCAGTGAAAATCCAGCCTCTACGACTTTTCGGTTTAATTTTACCATTCGGGAATTTCAGATGTAAAGACCTTCTTAAAGCTACCTCCAATGAATGAAGCATTGATTTGCTTGAATGTTGCTGACATTTCAGTATTTAGCACATTAACCATATTGGGTATTCCACGTGACCAAGGTCTAGACGTCAGAAGACATATATGTGGTATTTCTCTCACCAGGGACTTTGCATTTAGTGTTAAGCAATCTTTTGTGGGAAAAGCTTATACACAATAGGAGGGAGTTAAAATAAAGTGAAAACACAAAGCCGTTCTCCTCCACTTAAATATTGCACGAGGGACTCGGAGAAAACCTCCGCACCAGTGGTTTTCCATCTCGGAGATACATCTGTTCGTGTCTCTGCATACACATAGATGCTCATGCACACCCCTTCCATGGAGATTGAGATTCATTTGGTCTGGGTTGAGCCTGATGAAATTCTCTAGGTGATTCTCGAGACTGTTCATCAGAGTCACCTGGAAGGCTTACAAACCCGGCAGAACACAGCATCAGAGGAGCCAGACCCTAAGCTTTGTGAATGGGCTCCCGGGGAGGGGAGGTTGGTTTCAAACCAGTCTTCCCAGCAATTTCACTTCCACCCCATTGAGAACCACTACTCGAGGGAAACCCAAGGCAAAGATGGAGGAGGCTGCTGCCGCCTCCTCTCCGGGAGCCCTTGGAAAGGGGTGGGGGGGTGTCCATGCTTTCACATTGAAATGGTTCCTTATTTGCAGATGATCATCATTTGAAAGATATTTTTGTAGCTTGATTTCCGCTCAGAAATAGATGTCACCAGCACAGGATGAGAGAAACTTAGAAAGAATTATGAACTTCTTTTTAAAATGAGAAAGTCAATGAAGGGAGGCAGTATAACCAGAAAAGGGGAAAATTAAAATCTGAAATAATTTATGAGCAAAATAATTTTCCAGCTAAGAGTATATTAGCTGTTTGTTCAAAATGTGTGAGAGGGATGTTTGTAATCAGATCATACTGCGATCTTTGGGGGACTCACCATCTCCTTGCAAGCCAGGGCTGCAGTTTCTCTGCTCCTGGACTTACCGTGGGGTAAGTACCAAGCAGACGCCCCAGAGGGGACACACCTGTGATAGCCAGTCTTTGAGGACAATGAGCCGCTTTCTAGTTGATGGCTTCAGCTGTCATGATGCTGTTTAGGAAAGCAATGGCTGAGAGACATAGCACGGTGATGTTTGTCAAGGGAGGAGACACTGTGTCCTCTGCCGTATTTTCACCTGCGCCCAGAGACAGAACCATCCCCTCTTTCTTGGTCTTCCTTTCTAATTCCTCTCTTGGGAATCCTTGTCATGTGATGGGTCAGAACTCCACATCCATTGGTCCAGGTTTTGCATTCAGACACACACTTCTAACCAAGAGTCTTCTGGGCTTGAGGAGGTGGTGGCTGTGGAAATCAGAAGAAGACAATGTGTCTGGGAGATGTTATGGAAGTGGAATGGACAGTACCGACGGGTTGGTTAGGTGTGGAGGATGAAGGAAATAGAAGAAGAGGGAACGATGCTGAGATTTTTGGCTTAGTCCACTTCTCAGAAGTTGGTCCAGTCCCAAGGTGAGCAGCAGAACAGGAGGATGGACCCCAGAAGACAGCAGGTGTAGCTCACACGCCCTGAGTACCCAGAGCGAGCTAACTGGCAGATGTTTTTCTAGATCAGGGAAACCTGGGATGAAGATGTGTACTTGGGGGTCATTAATACAGAAATGGCAATTGAAGAACAATAAGAGTGCATGAGATCAAAGAATTGCACAGAATGGGACTGTAGGGCTGGAATGTCATCTTAGATGAATGTTATAAGAATGGGCAAGTGAAAAGGAGCCCATGGGGGACATGAGAAAGAGGACCAGAGCAACAGGAGAAGAGCTGAGAGACTGTGCCATCTTAGGGAAAAGAGGGTGCAGCTTTTAAAAGGAGATCAAATAGGAAAAGGAAAGCACCCATTGGTTTGGAGGACAGGGAGGTCATTGACGGTATCAGTGAGGGGACAAGGAGGAAGACAGATTACAGGCCAGTGGTGAAGAATGAGCAAGAGGGAACTGCGAATGTAGACAGGACTTCAGGAAGCCTGACTGTGATGGAAAAGAGAAAACTAGATCTCGAAGCTACTGATTCACATGTATGAGTTGGTGAAGGACAGGGAAGCCTGGCGTGCTGCAGTCCACGGGGTCACAAAGAGTCACGACTGAACGGATTCATGTGTAATAATAATGCGGTGATGCTTCTCTGTGACTGCCTCCTCAGAACTTACCAACAGTCTCACTCCTTAGGAAACTTTTGAATAGACACACATTCATTTTAAATATAGTTACTTGTCACTTGGCAACTTATAAACAATTCCCAGTGTTTATCCAGCACTTGCCATGTGCCAGGCATTGTGATGCGGCTTGGCGTTATGATATGAACGCGTTGACTTTCCTGACAGCCAATTCCAGGTGGTTCTGAGATTCCGTTCTCTTTTGCTGTTGCTGAATCAATTACTTCAAGCATGCCTCCCTCCTCGCAGCCTCATCCTGCTGTCATTTCCCCACAATTTCCTGTTTCCTCACTTGTGTGCCCACCATTCGCTCCTTCCTCAAGAGCTCTCAGTGCCTCTTCTGTTATTATTTGGGGAGCCTCAACCTAGGGGCTTGCTCCTTGGAAGGAAAGCTATGACAAACTTAGACAGCATATTAAAAAGCAGAGACATCACTTTGCCAACAAAGGTCCGTATCGTCAAAGCTGTGGTTTTTCCAGTAGTTGTATATGGTTGTGAGAGTTGGACCATAAAGAAAGCTGAGGGCTGAAGAATTGATGCTTTTGAACTGTGGTGTTGGAGAAGACTCTTGAGAGTCCCTTGGACTGCAAGGAGATCCAACCAGTCCATCCTAAAGGAGATCAGTCCTGAATGTTCACTGGAAGGACTGATGCTGAAGCTGAAACTCCAATACTTTGGCCACCTGATGCAAAGAACTGACTCACTAGAAAAGACCCTGATGCTGGGCAAGACTTAAAGCAGGAGAAGGGGATGACAAAGGATGAGATGGTTGGATGGCATCACCGACTTGATGGACATGAGTTTGCACAAGCTCCGGGAGCTGGTGATGGACAGGGAGGCCTGGCGTGCTGCAGTTCATGGGGTCACAAAGAGTCGGACACAACAAAAACTGAACAGGGAGTTAAGAACATAGGGCAGAGAATTAGCAGACGTCTCTGTGTTTAACAGAAATCTGTGGTCGCCACTCCACGATGATGCCCACCCCGTGCCCCTCCTTGTATGAGGTACCACTGTGGCATATGCCCTTCTGAGACATCCCTGTCTGTCCTCTTCCAGCCTCTGCCCCAGCCTCTTTGTCGCAGGCGTGCCCACCACCCACGTCCCTGGGCATAGGTGTGGCCTCACCACTGCGCCTCTGCACACAGCATTTACCCTCCGTCACACCCAGCATTTAGCCTGGCCTGCTGCCCGAGTCTGCCGTCAGCCTTGCCTCCCCTCAGAAGTCTTCCTGGCTTTCTCCCCACAGCCTTCACACAGGAACGGCCTGGTGCTCGGCACACTGGGTGCTGATGGTGGGTTGTCTTTTCCACCCCCAGTGACTCTTGTTGCGGACAGCAGTTACAACTTCCCGTGGACGGGTCCCCAGGACCTGGTGGGGACGCAGCCGGGCTGCTGGGATCTGTTGGTGAACAGCTGAAAAGGCAGCTTCCAGGCCACGGGCCCCGCGTTAGGCCAGGCAGGCCACCTAAGCAGGAACAGAACCGTGTCCCAGACCAAAGCTCCATCCAGGAGCCTCAGGCACAGCCCACAGGTGGGCTGTGCTGGCATCTGAGACGGGTTGTAGGGGCGCAGGGCAACCCCAGAGCCCCAGCCACCTCCTGAGTCAAATGATGTTTACGGTGATTTCAGAGGCTCCAGAGCTGAATAAGACACCGGGCTGCTTCGGTGAATGCAAGTGCTTACCGCCAGGGACACAGATACACCTGCTGTACTCAACACTCTTTCCTAGAACAGCGTACCCGCGTGCTAAGTCGCTTCGGTCATACCCAACTCTTTGTGACGCTATGGACCATAGTCTGCCAGGCTCCTCTGTCCATGGGATTCTCCAGGCGAGAATACTGGAGTGGGTTGCCATTTCCACCTCCAGGGGATCTTCCCAACCCAAGGATCAAACCTACGTCATTTATGTCTCTTGCATCAGCAGGTGGTTTTTTTGAACCACTAGTGCCACCTGGGAAGCCCGGAAGAGCAGCGTGTGGGGCAAACTTGGCCCACAAGTTTGTCAGCCGCCCCCCATAGCCCCCTGCCCTGCTTATCTACAAAGGATCTTCTCCTCTTCCCTGAGCACCTGCGTCTGTATATCTATCTCACTGACATTTGTAGAGTCACTCAAGCCTGGGACTCTTCTTGGTCTTGTCAATTGTCCAGCCTGTACCCTGAGGAGGCCTGCCTCATGGCCCTGGCTCAGCCTCAGCGCCCCTGGGCCCAGACCTTCCGCCCGGTGGAACACCTTGCCTGCCCACCTGCTCTTCTCCTGACCAGCTAGTCAAGAGAGTTGCCTCATCGGCCTGACTGCTGACCCCAGAGTAGCCTGTCTGTGGGGTGGCTTTTGGTTAACGCCTGGGGACTTGGATCTCGAGGGGAGGGTCCCCACCGTCACTGATCAGTGCAGCTCGCCATACCGACTGTTTGTAGAACCAGGGTGGTTTGTGCCAAGCAACTGCTCCTCTCCAGGGAGCCTAGAGTTTAGGTCCATGCCAGGCAGAGGGTGTACGGGACCAGCCCTGAGTGCTGAGTCTATTGAGTGTCCCTGGTGGACAGCCCTTCCCACGAGTTGTCTCAATTCCTGGAGGAAGGAACTGAGTGTGTGCTATGTGGCTTCACCGGGAGGAGCCCCTTGCAGGCACGTCTCCCCTGGACTCCACCCCAGGCACCTTTTCCCTCTGCTGATAGCAGTCTGGATCCTCTTTGCTGTAAAAAGTCACAGCTATGACCACAGCCACGTGCCCGCTCCTGTGGCTCTTCCACCAGGACCCCTGGCACACTGAGCCTTCAAACCCCATCTCCTCTTTCCTTCCATTTCACTATATGCTCAATCCTACTTCACCCTCGCCATGTTTGATTGAGGCCGTGTGTTTAGTTAGGTGTGTCTCTGTACAGACGCTGGCGAGTTTAAGAGGCATCTTATTCAACAGGGCACTGGGAGTGGAGGTTTGGATCTGGTACTCAGAGGAGAAAGAAGGTTTTGAAGAAAGCCATTGGTGATGTGCAGACCCCTGGAAACCCCACAGGATGGAAAAGCTTGTCAGAATACTTTCTTAAAAGAGGTGCCCTGGTTGTCTGAAGGTCTGTGGCCTTCCCCTCCCCTTGCCCCACAAAGTTAAAAACTGCAGAGTGGTTGTCATATCCTAGGTTGACCATGTTGAACAAGAAGGTCGACAGCTGATCCGGAGTCGGTGGGGGAGGCACACAGGCCAACCGGAGCCCCGGGCCCAGCCTGTCTCTAATCTGGAGGGGGACGGAGCATCCTGGGAAACTCTAGGTCTTAAGAATAAGTCCTTGTAAGGACTGTGGATGTGTTAACAGAATCAGAAACTGAGGAAGAAAAGATAATTCCATTAAAGAAAAAAAAAAAGCATTCTATTAGAAAGGAAGCCGGCACTGAAAAATCCTGATCCATCAATTCTCTTTTTCTTTTTTCCCTGGAGTGTGGTCCTTCTGGCCTGTGTTACACCTGCCTCAGATTCAGCATCCTACTTCTGTTCACTTGACTCTTGCTTTTTGACTTTTTCCCAAAGAAAAATGATCCACAGTGAAAATGTTGTTGTTTGATGTACACACTCTTTATTAAACTCATAAGTAATATGAACCTCTTCATAGATTATTTAGCCCGAAGTTCATTCTGCATAGAAACTTACATTTTTTGAAAAGACAGGACATGGTTTGAATGAGTCCAACTGTTTTCACCAAATTCATTTAATCCGTCATTCTATCAAACAGATCTTTTCACTAGTTTTGAATAGTCGTGACTTTAGTGCAGCCAACACTCCTAAAGAGATGATCCCTACCCTTCCAGTTAGGTTTCGAGACCCTGGAACGTGCCTCTCTGAGTTCCTTTGCTGAGACAGGGACCCTCAGACACCCCTGCGCCCGACCTGTGTCTCAGCCTCAAGGAGGACAGAATCCTCATGGAAGTTATCCTGTTCCTGGCATCCATTTTACATCATCAGAATGAGAAACTGGACTTTACTCGATGACATCTAAAGTGACTTCCTACCTGAGAATTATAAGATCCTATCGTTTCACAGTGTGGTCAGTACATGAGGGTAGGAGGAGTTAAAAGTCTTTAATATCTCAACTTCCCTAGTGGTCCAGGAGCAAAGACTCCTTGCTCCCAGTGTAGGGGGCCCCAGTTCAATTCCCTGGTTGGGGACTAGATCCTACATGCCGCAACTAAGACCCAGAGCAGCTAAATAAACAAACAAAAAAAAATAACCTTTAATATCAATTTCTGGTCATTCCTGTAAGACGGTCACATGTCTATTCACCTGTCAGAGTTGCCCAGTGGTATTGGGCCTCTTCAGGGGATGACCTGTCATCATATTACTCCCCCCAGACCCCCAGCACAGCCCCTGGGTGAGAGTGCAGCTGGTGAGATTCTGAATAAAGTGAATAAAGCCATACTGGTAGGCAGACAGCTTCCTTCTAATACTGGGAGCTGGTTATATTGCATTTCAGACCTTAAAAAATAAAGAAGAAGAACTGGCATGTCAACAACTTTTTGGATTTAGCAAAAAGGGGGACTAATTCATGATGAAAATAATATCCATTGATTGTGATGTTCATGGTGAGATCACTACTTATGTGACTAATGCTGATCGTGTACTTCACCTGTCAGGTGCTGTTCTCAAAGTTCCTGTGTATTTGGTGTGTCCAAACGTAGCCGTTCAACAGAGCACAGAGATCAACTTTTCCTGAGAAGCACACAGTTGCACCCTGATCATTTTTTCCCTCTAAATTCTTCCTCACTTTGTAAATACTTGGGACAGTTTCTCTCATTCGGGCTCTTCATGCTTTCCCACTGTTTGAGAGTCATATCCACGACTACTTCTCTTCACTTCTCATCGACCTCCCAGTGTCTGGGGTCTGAAGGGGAAAGGGCTCCCTGGTCGTACGTGCGCTTCAGAGGTGTCCTGGCTATGTTACTCCTTAAAGCTCTAAGTAAAATGACTTTGCTCCATGGTGCTCTGTTAAATTGGCTGGTTAATTCTGGTGTTATTTACCCTGTAATTCATTAGTTTCACCCCACCATTGGCAGCTGACAGGCTGTAATTTCACGCCTTGCAATAAAAGATGTCTCGTAATCCGCTTCATTTAGCAGCAAGAGAATTTAATGAAATTAACTGCAGTCCTAATTATGCCAGTGAATACTAAAGACCGCCATCAAGTTTTCTCAGAAAAAAAAGGACGAGGTCCACCTCGTGAAGGATTTCGAATATAATTTCCTGGGAAAAGTTGCAAATGTCTTCCTTCTATTGGCCAACAAGGCCCAATTATGACTACACATATGACTGTAATTAACCGCTTTTTTTCTGAATGTCTCTCCAAGTATACATCATTTCCAATCAAATTTAAAAGCAATTCTTCTATTGGAGTGGTGGTGGTGATGTAAACAAGCTCACGTCGAGTTTTCCATCAGTAGTCTTTCCTCCATGCTGGTCCATGGCATGGATTTGCATCACGTCCCAGGTGGGTAGCAGGTTCACAGCGTGTGGCTGGCAGAGGGTTCCCACATACACCGTGATGACACCCTCCTGCCCTGAGGATACCTGGGGGAGCTGCCCACTGCAGACAGTTGCCTGTAGGGCTTGGAGTTTCCTTCCTCACCTGGTTTCCTGCCCTGCCCTTCTCCAGGACACAGGGTTTTTCCATGCTTTTTGGTCCATGTCCCCCACCACCCCAGGGTGGGAAGAAAATGTTCTTGGCACCTCATGTGACCATTTTCTTGTTGCATATGGTACACAGGTGGTGCCTCCCCTTGAGATGCAGTCGCTCTACCCCTCCAGGCTCACCTGTCCTGCCCCCCATCTTTGGCTTCTTTATTTGGTCGCCTTTGCGGCTCATCCTCGTTAGTGGAGGATACAGGATGGAGAGGAAGTAAGATGGACTAATGCTCCAAGAAGACCCAGGCTTCCCCACATCCCAGCCCTCACCCAAGGGGCCCACACACCCATGTCCCCTCCTGCCCAGGTCTGTGTGCCTGGGACACCGCTGTCAGCAGCTTCTCTTTGCGATGCGGAGACTGCAGCAAGCCTGGGTGGGTTAGAGCGTGATTGAGAAGAAAACATATTTTGCACAGGGGCCAGTGAGTTAGAGGCTCCTGGAGGAAGAATCACACATTCTACCCTGCTCAGTCGTGACTGACTCTTTGCGACCCCATGGACTACAGGCTCCCAGCTCCATGGGATTTTCCAGGCAAGAATGCTGGCATAGGTTGCCCTTTCCTCTTCCAGGGGATCTTCCTGACCCAAGGATGGAACCCTGAACCCTCGTCTCCTGCTGCTTCTGCGTTAGCAGGTAGATTCCTTACCACTGCACCACCTGGGAAACCCCTCTACCCTGTAGAGACAGCAGGTCAAATACATTTAAATACAGGAGAAACAGCAGTAGCCACAGTTAATAACTGCTAGCCTTCTTCCTAATCGTACTTTAAAAATTAGGGACGTTCCTCAAATTCTCAAAACGATCACCTGGCTTCCTTGGGGCGCAGCACCTGTGTCGTGGGCTCCACATCCCAGATGCACACTCATTCACTGTGGTGATGTTGTCCTAGCAGCTTTTGTTCAGAGACCACAATGAAATGTGATGGTGAGGCGTCTCTTCTTCACGTGTGGTTGCTGGGCGGGCAGCCTTTGACCAGAAACCCTTTAGAGCCATTTGGGATAGCTGCTGTGTGTTCCTGGAAAACAGCTGCTTTGCAAAGAGTATTCAAGTTCATGATCAACCTTCTTGTTCTGTCTCCAGAAGACAGGCTTTGTGCTATCCGGACTGTACAGCAAGGTTGGGGAGCTCCATGGTCTCACCCCACAGCCCACTCATACCAAGGCCATCCCAGGGATATCTCTGGTCTTGCAGGTCTGTGTCCATCTGTGGGGACCGTCACCTGTTGTGGGTAGGGGTCCTCCGCTGGGGTGCTGGGTCAGTGGCAGCGCTGGCCCCTGACTCAGGGTCTTGCCCTGGGCACAACCTCTATCACCATGCAGTGTCCCCTCACTGCCCACAGCTGATGGGGGCGGCTCCCAGGTAGAGTGTGGACTGTGTAGGCATTCACGGGGCTCTGTCATGTCCCAGAGACCTGATCTCTGGTGTCCTCCCGGCTGGTGAGCCTTGGGCCTGCCAGCCAGCTTCTCTGGGCTCTCTGAGCTCCAGCCTGGTCTGGATCGCTGGTGCCCGTCGTGCTGAGTGCCCGGCAGAGCCTGGGTCCTGACTGCGTGTGAGCATCCACCAGGGAGGCCTTACTCTTGCAGTGAGAGGAAGGGAGGCGCCATGGACGTTGGGGTTTGGGCTTGGAGGACACGCAGCACCAAACACACCGAGGCAGGGCCAACTCAAGGGTGGGGCAGAGGAGGCTGCGCCCCCTCCCCTTAAACCGGATGCTCCCATGATGCACCAGGCAGTGGCTAAGGGCGGGACAGAGGAAACTCCGCCCCCATCTCCTTAAACCAGATGCTCCCATGATGCACCAGGTGCAGGCTTAAACTGGATGCGCCCATGATGTACCATGTGGGGGTGCTAAGGGCAGGGCAGAGGAAGCTCCACCCCCTCTTCTTAAACCGGATGCTCCCATGATGCATCAGGTACAGGCTTAAACAAGATGCTCCCATGATGCACCTGGCAGGGGCTAAGGGCGGGACAGAGGAAGCTCCGCCTCCATCTCCCGAAACCGGATGCTCCCATGATGCATCAGATGCAGGCTTAAACCGGATGCTCCCATGATGCACCAGACGGGGCTGTGGGGTCTGTGAGAGGAGCGCGCTGGTTTGGGGGCTCCGTCTGCCCTCAGTGTCAGTTCACCAGCCGTACCCCTCGGTCTCCCCACATTGGAACGTTAGCGGCTGAGGCCAGGCTGCCCCGGGGGGCAGCGCCCGGGGCTCCGTGCCCAGATGTCCGCCCTGGTCATCCGTGAACGCCCAGGAGGGCCCAGCACAGGAGCGTGTGGACCCGGAAGAGGGGCTGGGAAGCGGGTCCTGACGCTCGCCGGTCTGAAAGCTGGGGGTTCTGGTCGCCTCCTGGGAAGGTAAGAGAGGGGGGCCCACTGCTGGGATGCACGAGGCCCCATCTCGTCGGCGGCGCGCCAGAGGTGATTTTGGCGACGAGCAGTAAGGAAACCTGAAGTATTTCTCTCCCAGACCCTCCCAGCTTATTAAAAGAACTTATAGACATGAAAATACATTAAAGTGGGCAAAGCGGAGAGGGTGAAAGAGATTAACAACCTTCGCTGAATAGAGCCTATTGATGAAGCAGGCCTGTGAGCGGCTGCGGGCTCTGAGACGAGGTGTGAGCCTCTGAAAAGAAGGTCAAGCCTGTCCAGAATTTAGGGGGGCGGGGGTGGGAACTGACATGTAAAAATACGAAGCGCCTGCCTGGCCCTCTCCTCCCTCTTCCTGACTGGGGAGGTTTGCTCTGGGAAAGAGGAGACACCGCCCTGCCAGCCGATTTCCCAGTTTTGCACCCAAATTAAAGGATCCATTTAACATGCAGCAGAGACAGGGGTGGGGGTGCACGTATACATCTCGACTGTTGTCTGGGGTGTCGCCTGTTAGTGTGGGTCTCAGCATGGGAGATGGTGCGGCAGAGGGGGCCGGGGCTGGAAAGGGGGAGGTTGGGGGACCGGAATCAGACCAGCTTGCGACGCGTGTGGGTGCCTTCGGAGATCTTTCCAGGCAATGGGGTGTTAGCAAGTATGAGTGCAAGCAAGCCCGCCCGTGTGTGTCTGTGTGCAAGAAAAAGTTAGCCGTCAGTCAAGTTTTATCTCTTAATGAATAGAGACTGCTGAAGTAAGGGTTAGGTAATTGAGTTTATAATTAATTAGCCATAACCCTCATCAGATAAAGCAGTTGTGAGGAATTTTTTTTTTTTTTATCTCCTTTCTCTCCCCAGGGCCTGCCCTTCTTTGTCCTTGCACTGACAGCCAGCACTTATCTCGGGCCTGCTGCAGCCCGTGCAGGCAGCCCTCCACCCCCCCGGCCGGGGCCCAGGGGTGGTCAGCCGGCCCCGCTTTGTGCTGGGAGGCCGGCAATCAGTCCAGCTGCCCGGGCCATGATGAATTAGCGGTGGGAGTGAACACAGAGGTGGACCCCAGATCAGCCTGATAGCTCCCAGGCCGCTTCTGTGTGTCCCGGCTTCAGCGCGTCTCTGATAGATCCTTGACATCTTCCAACAAAGAGGTTGTGAAGGTAGAAGTGGGGAGATGGATCGTGCCTCCGAAAAGTTGGGCAACTTACAAAAGACCCCTTAATTTCAATAGCTGGGCAGTTCACTCCACAAAGGAGGGAAATCAATGAGCGTTTCCACTTTTTCCTTGAGGACCTTTCTTCTTCTTCATTTCTCTCTCCATTTACTGGAGCTCTCTGCATGTTCAGAGGACAAGCAATAGATAGTACACATGTAGGCATTAGAATCCAAGAGTATGTCAAGGAATCCGTCTTTACAGACCCTATGGCGGTGGGGGGCTTCCCCTTCTCTGTTTCAAACTTAGAGATCTTGTGATAGAGGCACATTAAGGAAGGAATTTTTTAAGGTCCAAGGTTACGCCTTTCTTAACTGCTTCCGATACTGAATAAGAAAAACTCTGGACTTGCAATGTCAACCTCCTTGTGGTGTTAGTTGTTTCTTTCTAATTAACCCCAAGGCAGGTACAGATAAATCTCTCAGTCCCCCAGGGATGTGGCCCATCTAAGGATATGCTCTCTTTTCCATCTCCAGTCGCTGCCTATTGTAGACAGTCTGGGACACGATTTTGTTTTTCTTTGTTCACCAGAGTATGTATCACTTCCCAAGACCCTCTGGTAATTATTTGAGGACTCAAAAAGCCAGAATGTTTTTCCAGACTGTGTGACTGAACCATGATTTTGAATGTTAATGAAAATTTAATCAGACTGAATATATTATTCAACCTCATTTAGGGAGTAAAATATGATAAGTGCGTTTACAAGTGCTGAAATTTGTAGAACAAATGAGTTCATTTTTGTAGGGAGCAAAGTGAGAAACCCACAGGCTGATGTATTGAGGTGGGAGAGAAGGGTGGTTGTTTGTTTTAGGTGCTGCTAGAAATAAATGTCGACTGCTCTCAGACTTAAGTTGGGAAACAACGTTAGTAGCAAAAATGCCAAAGTAAAGGCCCATGATCTTCATCACCTTCCAGTACAGAAATACCAGATGCTGTCATTGGACTGCACCTAATGACTCCAGTTTTGTTTTTTTGTAATGAAGCAAGTATGGTAAATATGCCAGTTCTGGGCTTTCTTTGGGGGAGGGAAAAGGAATTAGATGCATAGATTCATAGGATAATTAAGACCAAGATGTGGAGTCCAAATTATGCAGCTGACAAAAGTAGATCTGCCCTGTGGAGCAGACTCTCCACCCACCCAGCCTCCCATTACCGTCCAGACTTCCTGGGGTCACGTCCGACACCCAGAATGAAAGCCACGAAAGCCCCTGTGATCCTATGATCAAGCTTTGGCAACTTCTGTCACAGCTGAGCTAGTTTAGGTCTAGTACTTGATCAAGGTCAACATATACAGAATATTGCTCAGAAAAGACTGTGTTCCTTCTCTGCATCCAGTTGAACTGTTCATCATGGTCGGCAAACCACGTGGCCCAGGGCTCAGAGGGTGTGTCTTCCTCTTTCTCCCATCCCCTTGGGTAGGACCTGAGGTCCCTCCCTTAAGTGGCATCAGCCAGGCCACCCTGTCGCAGTTTTATTTCCCAGATGGCTGCCATGCCCTTCTTCAGACAGGCAGAGCCACCCGGCTCCTCCGGAGCTGTACTGCAGCTGCGGGGTATCAGCTGACTCTCCAGCCACTGACAGATGCGTTCGGTCGTAGCCGCAGACAAACTCCATGGTGGAGAGTCAGCTCACAGCCTAGAGATGCGGTGAGAACAAAAGGCTGTGCGTCCAGGCCAGCCCAGTGCCTGGTGCCTCTACCTCTACCCATCAGTGCCATAGTTGGGGAGTTCTCTTAGCCTGTCTAAACTTTATTTGCATCATCTACTGAGCTGTGGGCTATCACCCTGAGTGAAGTTTCACAAATGGCTGGGACTGCCCTGTTGGCACAGTGGGTAAGAATCCGCCTGCCAGTACAGAGGACACAGGTTCAATCCTTGGTCCGGAAAGATCCCATATGCCCGAAGCAGCTAAGCCCATGTGCCACAGTTACCGAGCACTTGCTCTAGAGTGAGCTGCAGCTGCTGGCGCCCACTTGCCTAGAGCCTGTGCTCCGCAACAAGAGAAGACACTGCAGTGAGAAGCCCGCTCTGCTCAATGAGGAGCCCCAACTCCGGCAACTAGAGAACATAAGCAACGAAGACCCAGTGCAACCAAAAATAAAAAATTTAAATAAAGCCCATTTCCTGTGGTTTTTAGGATAAAATGCAATTTTTAAAAAAGGTTAATCCCCCTCTCTGCATACCACCACCCTCCACCGCCACTTTACTTTCTTGTTATTTTTTTTTTTATGTAGAAGTTAATGAAGCAAGTTATGAGAGACAGTTCTTTAGTCTTCCTTGGTTTTGAAGCCAGTGTCCTAGGAAGTTTCGATCCCTGCAAGTTTATTTCTTTTCTGCCGCTGGAGCCTGGCACGTGGGTCGGCTCTTGTGGCATGACCTGCATCCCAAGAGGATGCTTTAGAGGGAGAGCTTTCAGGTTTTCTCTCTCTGTTACTTCTAAAACCTCAACATCATTTATGTTAAACTGGGATGACTAATGGATCCTTGCTTGGTTTTGTGAAAGTAAAGCAAAGCAGAAAAGCTTTAAAGGAAGACCAGATGAAGGCCTTCCTTTGTGACATTCAACTGGCCACTGTTCTCAGGCGTCCCACGTAGATCCTGGCCTTGCTGATGCATGAGCAGCAGGCTTGGGATGGAAGGGAAGGTCTGGTCAGCGGGTGACGGGAAATGATGACGTGGCTGGACCAGGGGATTTGTGATAGTGTGGCAGGCATTTCAGACTAATTAGTATATTTATTAAAAGGAAATGTCACCTAAAATCCTAAATTCCCTTTGCTCTCCTCTCTTTAAACGTCTTTTCATACTTATCATGGGGTTCTCAAGGCTCAAGATCAAATTGCCAACATTCGTTGGATCGTTGAAAAACAGAGTTGCAGAAAAACTGCTGCTGCTGCCTTATTGACTATGTCAAAGCCTTTGATGGTATGGATCACAACGAACTATGGAAAATTCTTCAAGAGATGGGAATACCAGACCACCTTACCTGCCTCCTGAGAAATATGTATGCAGGTCAAGAAGCAAGAGTTAGAACCAGACATGGAACAATGGACTGGTTCCAAATTGGGAAAGGAGTACGTCAAGGCTGTGTATTGTCACCCTGCTTATCTAACTTATATGCAGAGTACATCATGTGAAATGCCAGGCTGGATGAAGCACAAACTGGAATCAAGATTGCCAGGAGAGATATAAATAACCTCAGATATACGGATGACACCACCCTTATGGCAGAAAGTGAAGAACTAAAAGAGTTTCTTGATCAAAGAGGAGAGTGAAAAAGTTGGCTTAAAACTCAACATTCAAAAAACAAACATCATGGCAACTGGTCCCATCACTTCACAGCCAATAGATGGGGAAACAGTGGAAACAGAGACTTTATTTTGGGGGGCTCCAAAATCACTGCAGATGGTGACTGCACCCATGAAATTAAAAGACTCATGGAAGAAAAGCCATGGCCAACCTAAACAGTATATTAAAAAGCAGAGATATTACTTTGCCGACAAAGGTTCATATAGTCAAAGCTATGGTTTTTTCCAGTAGTCATGTATGGATGCGAGATTTGGACCATAAAGCTGAGCATCGAAGAGTTAATTCTTTTGAACTGTGGTGTTGGAGAAGATTCTTAAGAGTCCCTTGGACAGCAAGGAGATCAAACCAGTCAGTCCTAAAGGAAATCAGTCTTGAGTGTTCATTGGAAGGACTGATGCTGAAGCTGAAACGCCAATACTTTGGCCACCTGATGTGAAGAACTGACTCACTGGAAAAGACCCTGAAACTGGGAAAGGTTGAAGGCAGAAGGAGAAGGGGATGACAGAGGATGAGATGGTTGTATGGCATCACCGACTCATTGGACGTGAGTTTGAGCAAGCTCCAGGAGTTGGTGATGGACAAGGAAACCTAGTGTACTGCAGTCCTTGGGGTCGCAAAGAGTGGGACCTGACTGAGCGACTGGACTGAACTGATTTAAACATCATCAGTATTTTCTCGACTTGGTCATTAAGTTAGTTACAGATGGAGTTCAAACCTAATTCCGGGCTTATTTTATCTTGGCTTTAAAAGCTTTAAAAACTGAGTTACACTGAATTAAAAATAAAGTGATTCCAGGTTTAAATATTGATAGTGTATCTTCCTTTCCTTTAGACACATTCCTGAACTTTGGGGCTTTGTAGGGCTCAGTTGCCAAGTTGTGTCTGACTTGTTGTGAGCCCGTGAACTGTAGCCTGCCAGGCTCCTCTGTCCATGGAATTCTCCAGTAGGTTGTCATTTCCTTCTCTGGGGGATCTTCCTGACCCAGGGATCGAACCTGAGTCTCAGGCATTGGCGGGTGGATTTCTCTACCACTGAGCCGCCTGGCAGCTGTCCATACACAGTGACTCAGACCTCTTTCTCTTGACTACATGCTGCTGGGAAACCAGGAGGCCCGTTGGTACCTGAAGAACTAGGCACCTGGGGTGGGAGGAGGCATCTTTGATCATGCCTCAGAGACGTGGGCTTCTTTCCCTTGGTGGAGAGAGTGGGGGCATCTCAGGAGGCACAGAGGCTGCTACATTCCCTGAAGACCAGTCTTGTCTTGGAAATACTGGCGGTATTTCTAGTGTGCATATTAATCTAGCATCCCTGGGGCTGTGGCTCCTTCCCTGAGGTTTGTCCCCATCCTTGGTGGCTCACCTAGGATGGTCTGGGGGCTGTATGTGAGAAAGTACAACTCGCCTGGTGCCAGCTAGGTGGCAGGGGGCAGCCCCAAACTGTGGCACTGGGAGGCATCTCCTGGTTCTGACCTCTTTGAGTTCAGGCTCTGTGTGTTCTCATGCTCCGTGTGCTGAAACCCAGGTCTTCTGTCATCTACACATCTAAGCCAGCAGTAGCCTAAACAGAAGGCCCCCAAGATGGTGCTCGCATGGCTTCCAGTCCAATTCTGACCCTGCCTGCATGGTTTGGGGACACAGTGTGCACTGACAAGGCAGTGACCTTGACCCAGGGCATGTGTTGACCCTGTTCACACAGACTGAAATGAAAATTGGGGCTAATGCAGGAGACCCACCAATAAATATCCCTGCCAGGGTTGCCATCAAATTTCATCACTTATATATTGAGTCTAAAGAAACAAAACAAAAAATGAGACTCCCACAAAGAAATCAGATTTGTGGTGTCCTGAGAAAGGGGGACGGAGTTGGAGAAAGGTGGTCAAAAGGTACAAACTTCCAGTTAAGAAGGTAAGTGCCAGTACCATACTGTCTTGATGACTATAACTTTGTGATGTAGTCTGCTATCAGGAAGGTTGATTCCTCCAGCTCCGGTTTTCTTTCTCAAGATTGCTTTATGTCAGAGTCTTCTGTGTTTCCATACAAATTGTAAAAAACGTTTTTGTTCTGGGAAAAATGCTACTGGTACCTTAACAGGGATTGCATTGAATCTATAGATTGCATTTGGTAGTATAGTCACTTTCACAGTTTTGCTTCTTCCAATCCAAGAACATGATATATCTCTCCATCTTTGTCATCTTTGATTTCTTGCATCAGTATCTCATACTTTTCTGCATACAGGTCTTTTGTCTCTTTAGGCAGGTTTATTCCTCGGTGTTTTATTCTTTTTGTTTCAGTGGTGAATGGAATTATTTCCTTAATTTCTCTTTCTGACTTTTCATCACTAGTATATAGGAACGCAGAGGATTTCTGTGTGGTTTGTATCTTGCCACTTTACTAAATTCACTGATCAGCTCTAGAAATAGAACTGGTGAACCTATTTGCAAGGAAGGAATAGAGACACAGGCATGGAGAATGGACTTGTGAGCAGAGCTAGGGAAGGAGAGGGTGGGACGAACTGAGAAAGTAGCATTGACGTATACAGACTATCGAGTGTAAAACAGAGCTAGTGGGAAGCGGCTGTGTAACGCAGGGAGCCCAGCCTGGTGCTCTGTGGTGACCTAGAGGAGTGGGTGAGGAGTAAGCAGGGGAGGGAGGCTCAAGAGGAAGGGGACGTATATATGACTGTGACTGACTTGAGTTGTCGTGCCGCAGGAACCAACACATCACTGTAAAGCAGTTTTCCTCCAGTTACGTAAGTGCTGGGGATGTGACGGACAGCGTGATGACTGTGGTCAGCGCTGCTCTGTGGTGTGTGTGAGCGCCCCTCACAAGGAACAGCTCCCCGCCCCTTTCTCTCTTTTTCTCTTCCTTTTCTTTTTACTGTATGTTTCTGAGAAGATGGATGTTAGCTGAACCTTCAGTGGGAATCATTTCACAGCATTTTTAAGTTAACCACAGTGCTGTATGCCTTAAACCTATACAGTGACGCGTGTCAGTTCTTTCTCAGTAAAACCAGAAGCAAAGCTGCTGCAGACACAGTGCCCACCTGAGGCTAAAGCCCGAAGGCCTCTGTCGGTAGGGGTCAGCTCGCGCTGGGTGGTGTCTGAGCCGCTTGGTTCCTGTGGTGCCGTCCGGATGGCGTAGTCTGCCGTTCAAGGACACGCGTAAGGATGTACAAGCTAGCCCCACCCTAGTTACTGGTCCCGGAGTGGTTTGTGTGGGAACAAGCGTTCTGTGTGGACTTGCGTGTTGGGGCCCACCTGGGTCCCGCAGCAGCAGTCCGTAGCCCGGGGGAGAGGCTCGGCTTGTCCCTGGGCTGCTGCTCTTGGTCGTCTTCCCTGAGGTCCCTCCCCTCTCCTGTCCCTGACCCTCCTGGGATGCTCAGAACATGTCTGTTGAGGAGTATACCACCCTGATTGTGGCCATTACTTTTAAAATAGAAACTGCAAGAGTGGATGCCCATGAAAACATGGCTTGCTTGTCACACCCATGTGGTACATCTCTCCACATGTGTCCCGTGAGTGCATAACAGGAGCCCTGCTGAGCCAGCGGGCCAGCTTTGGGGTGACAGCAAATACACAGTCAGCTGCTGGTAAGGAGAGGCTAATAGAAGCATATTCAGTGTATTCCTGTAACTGATTTCCAAGAATTCAGCATGAAAGTTACTTGCGAATTGGGTACAAAGAAAGCACGGAAGGACCCAGAAGTCTACTGAAGTCCATCCTGAAATATCCCTTTGATCTGTGCCGTGTTTTTTTTTTTTTTAAGTGCCTGAATGTTCTAGGTGAGCATGGCTACTTTCCACAAGGCTGTCTGGGTGATCTCAGAGAACTTTTGTTTTTTCTGGCAGAGGACTGGGTAATTGACAAGATGCCATGATTGTAAATCATTTAATTTCGTATTGACATTTGGGGAAAATGCTTCTTAATTGTTAAAACCTTCAACTTTGTATAAATTCAAATGGAACATAATTCTGACAATACAGCAATCTTCAAATTCCACCATCACCATAAGTACAGAAAGGAAACTGAGGCTGGGCACATAACATTATAAATGATTTAATTTTTCTTTAGTTGATAAATTAATATTCACTACATCACATTTTATCCAAGGTTTTGGAAACATTAGTTAAAACATGAAAAAATAACACTAGCATATAAACACAACATCTTTAGGGAAATATATTTATCAAACTTCTTAGCTATAAGCTTCTGGAAGGCTTTTTACTGATTAAAATCATTTCTCCTTCTAAAAGATAAGGCTTAGTGTTTTGGGTTTTTTTTATAAAGACATTGAACCTTCAAGTTAGAAAACTGACAGGCAGAACATATATATCTGCTTGAATTTGTTTAAAATTTAGCAATTTAGAGGGAATTATTTTTAAACTGTATAAAATTAAGAAGGCAGATGGCTTAAGTAGTAAGGATGACTCTTATCCAGAGATGATAAAAAAGTAATGAATATGAATTATTTCACCGTGAATTATATTTTGTGAACACCATGATCTGTACTCCTTATTTGCTGTGTACATCCCCTTTTGTCAAAAGTTATAATGTATCTGTCTACCAGGAAAGGTCCCTATAATGTGAAGGTGTCTTCCCTCCATGCCTGTGAAATTGATGAGCTGATGAGCTGGGAGAGACTCCCTCATATTTTAATGCCAGCCGTACCAGTCCTCACCCCCAAAGAGCTGGGGCATCAACATTGATGATAAGAAGGAGTCTTTGCCGCTGTAATTGACAAATAATACCCCTCATAAATACTGCCAGTCTTTTCAATTAGTTTTCATCTAAAATTCGGGCTACAAAATGATGGCCTGTCAACTGACAATAAATGGCAAAAATTAATAAATTGTCTTCTAAATAGAATGGACACTTAAGAAAAATTGGGCAGCCAATTTAGCACAGCATGAAGCGAGGGGAACCTTTTGTACTGATGCCCAGCACTAATGTCGTCTTCGTCTTTATTAATGGTCCTCAGCGGCTGCTGACAGTTTTGTTGCTACTGGCAACTTTCTTCATTAAAATTAAAGCCAGCATCAGATTCCATTAGCCCGTACTCTGGGCACCTTGCATTTTCTTATACATATTGTTTCTTTTATTAACTCCCTCTCCACCCATGAGAAGTTTTAAAAGAACTCAGATGGGAGGAAATACTTGCTGAAGCCAGAGGACCGTTCTCTGTCCTTGGGGAGAAATAGCTGTTACTTGCCATGCTTGAGTCAGCTTCCTAAAACCTACAAGTATCGCTTTGTTTTGTCCCTTCCCTTTAAGCAACACAATAGCATGTTTTATCTCCCTACGTGTGTGTGTTCTCTTGTCTGCCAGCTTTCGGATAGAAACAACCAAGTAGCATCAGGCCTTCTACTTCATTTTTCCTGAGCAGTTTTGTTTGTTTGGTTAAGTTCTGGCTTTCCCTGTCTAACTATCATTTCGCAGCTGACTGTACCTTGGCACAATAGTAGCTTGATGCTGGGGGGGGACTTGAATTCGCCAGGAATGCCTTAGAGTTATTTTCCCTGAAGGCATTACTTTTATCTGTAGAACAAATTTCAACCTTTGAAAGAAGAAAAAAAAAAAAGCTTTGCTGAGCAAGTTCTGAACTATTGTCTGGAGATCGGCTGCGTGCCCCTCACAGCACCGTTCACTGTTCAAAGAGCGAAATGCCTCAGCCGGGGCTCTGAGCCTCTTTCCGCAGCAAGAAGTGACAAACAGCTCGGGATTCAGGGCAGCTCGGGTCTTGCCGGGGAACCCTGCATCTACCCCGCCAGCCAGGGCCATGTGGGCGCCGTGAGTGCCCCTCGGGGGAGTCAGGCTGAGATCACCAGCCACCAGCTCCTGTCCCTCCCAAAACAGTCCCGTAGCTGCTTTCTTACACCCTTAGTTTGGGGCGAAACCTTCCTCTCTACTGTTTTTCTTCTTTTCCTTCTTTCAACTTTGATTTTACACAGACTGAAATCCAGACACTTTTGAAAACTATAAAAGGCACCTAGGGAAAGACATTTATCAGAAAACCTACTCAGAAAAATTTATCTCTGAGCATCCTGGCAGTCAAGGCAAAAAGGAGAATACAGTACTCTGCTCTGTGGGGAGTCATTATGAACACTGGCGATTTCCTGCAAACCCCTTGCTGTTTCTGCTAAGTCGCTTCAGTCGTGTCCGACTCTGTGCAACCCCATACCTGGGATTCTCCAGGCAAGAACACTGGAGTGGGTTGCCATTTCCTTCTCCAGTGCATGAAAGTGAAAAGTGAAAGGGAAGTCGCTCAGTCATGTCCGACTCCTAGAGACCCCATGGACTGCAGCCTACCAGGCTCCTCCATCCATGGGATTTCCCAGGCAAGAGTACTGGAGTGGGGTGCCATTGCCTTCTCCACAAACCCCTTAACCATCCTGAAATCATGAGTTACTGTTCTCTTGTTTTCTCAAGGGGCAGTTTATGGATTCAATATACAAATGAGCTTTTTCTAACCACTTAGGTTTCCAGTCACCACTGTCTCACCCTACCTTCTACTTTCACATCATAAATAAGTACAAACAGTACCTAGGATAGTATTAAACCAAAGAGAAGCCAACACAGGAAATATCCTGTCTTAGTCTCAACTTTGGATTTTTTTTTTTAGCATAAGAAGTCACTGGAGATTGCAAACAATTCATAATTAAAGATTGTTTGGCTTTTTGCTTTGCAGACAATTGTTGCAGCCTATTTTTTTTCTAATAAATACCTTTGACATTGTAATAGTGAAGTGAGTCAGGTCATTGCAAGAAGGCTCTGCTCTCCAATCTTCTCTCTGAGTAATCTTAAATAATTAAATGAAGAGCAACATGTCAAATAGTGCTTCAGTTAGTTGGTGTTAAAAAAAAAAGCATCGATAAGCTAAAATCTAAATGTGCAATTATTTAATATTGTTGAAGGGCCTATAAAGGAACAGGACCAGATCTCAGAATGTGTGTACAGCCCTCTGAGCCCTGATGGGCTCTTCCCACTGTAGGCTCCCCCTCCCCAATATCTGAGCCCAGCAAAGAAACAATTGTTACTTGATGATTGAACCCACTAATATGTTACAGTAAATGGGGCATGAAATACAATACTTTGTATATAGTATAGACTAAGTGATTCTTGTATTGAAACAACAAGACCATTTTTAACTTGCTGACACAATATTTGCGGTCTTTCATCATTAAATTGTCCTGATTAACAATCAACTGCTAGAGTGAAACCGTTGGAGTCATTTTTTTCCTAATGTGATGCCTCAGAGGATTGGTTGGACATCACTTCGTCCCTTTGTGCCTTAAATGTTGATATTTGGGGACTTGGGAGTGAAATGAGGTCTAGTCTTTTGATAGGATAAATTATGCAAGGACTTGGTCTCAGTGTTCTTGTCATTGGTTCCACAGGCATTTTTCTTAATTTGTCTGTCTGTTGACTGGTCGGCTCTTACTTGTGTCATGTGGGATCTTTGTGGCTCATGACTTTGTGGTTGTGGTGCTCGGGCTTCGTTGCTCTGCAGCCTGTGGGATCTTAGTTCTCCGGCCAGGGATCCAACCCAAATCCCCTGCATTGCAAGGGGATTCTTAACTGCTGGACTCCCGGGGAAGTCCCAGGTACAGTCCTTTTTTATATGGATGTTTCCTGAAGCACATTTTGGACAGCTGCTGAGAATATTATCCAGAATTTGTGTGTTAGTAAGGTGTGGTGGACATCACTGATTTTACCCGTATTTAGGGCGCACATCTCTCTGTCTCTGTTACACCCACTAAGCTGGAGCAGAGGAGACATTGGAAGAGGATGCCTGGTAAAAAAGAAGTATGTGCAAGCCACCCCCACCTGGCCTTCACCTCTGTCACCCCCGCTTGCCGTTTGGAGGTGCACACGCTGGCAGCTCTCTCCCCTCTCCTTGGTTCTGAATACGTCCAGACAGATGAACCGACTGCTGTCTGTGAGAAGACCCACTGGTGACCCTGGTGGGCATGCCGGTTCCTGCTCTCCAAGGGCGTGATCCTGGGGTAACCCTTGACCTTCTTTATGCGTGTTCACATTTGTAAGCGCGTGTGTCCATTTGAGCACACTTTTCAGCAACTTGACCTTTCCTCCACGGAAGCTGATGGGGAGACACTGGCATCTGTAGGAAAGTCACACCTGACGTCTCAGACGCGGGACCGCAGGACCATGTGGGAGGAGGAGACTCCCTCTGCACCTTGTCCCCATGGGCCTGGGGTCTCTTGAACTCACCCGTTTAGACAAAGACCCAGAGCAGGGGTGCCCCATTCAACCCGACACCTAGTAAGGAGCACCTGGCAGTTGGCCGTCTGAAATGAAAACTCACCACAAGCTTATTTAGACCACCAGGGACCCTGCCGTCCTTGGCGTTTAGTGCTACCGTTGAGCACACACCCAGCCCCAGGACGTGGCGATGACTAGATAGATTCACTTTGTTTTCCCAGAAACATGGTGGGTCTGTCTCTGTCTCTCTCTTTCACTGTCTGTTCAATTCACAGTATTGTTCAGTGTCCAAGAAATTGTTGTTTAGTCACTAAGTAAAAGAGAAGCGTGAAAGTCACTCGGTCATGTCCAACTCTTGTGACCCCATGGACTGGTACCCACCAGGTTCCTTCTGTCCATGAGACGCTCCAGGCGGAATAGTGAAAGTGAAAGTCGCTCTATCATGTCTGACTCTTTCCATACAGTCCATGGAATTCTCCAGGCCAGAATACTGGAGTGGGTAGCCGTTCCTGTCTCCCAACAGGAGAGATCTTCCCAACCCAGGGATCAAACCCAGGTCTCCCGCATTGTGGGTGGATTCTTTACCACTGAGCCACCTGGGAAGCCCTCCCAAGAAATTAAGTAGTACTAGTTACAGTTTCTAATCATCAGCATCATTCTTGGGATAGTAGATAAGACATGGAAGGGAGGATTTGTGCTGCTCATAAAAAGATCACCTGTGGGATGTTTGTGGAGAGCAGGACTCAGCAGTGCCAGGGACTGGCTGGCCGTGGATTCCCGTTTGGTGCTGGCTCTCACCCACAGTGGAGGCTGCCTGGAGACCTGGAGGCTCACCCTCTACAGTGCTGCAGAGGGTGGCACACTGGGAGCCTGCCCACCACGTGGGTGCCGCCCCCGGTTTAAGTCTTGGCTTAAAATTGAAACATGGCTGTTTGCCCAAGCTTTCCTCGTTTCTTAACTAGGAACCAAGTGAGTAATCCCTCCCTCCTTTGATGATTTATCTAATAGAGACTCGGTCCACATTCGAATTGCCTTCCTCTGCGTGTGCCCACATCTTAATTACTGAGTTAGATAGAATGCAGAGGGGCAGGCCATGAGGGCTGTTTCTCTCTATACCTCCCTGTATCCAAAGTAGCAGTTTACACTTAGCATCTGTACAGTAAAGCTATGCGTACTGACTTGCTGTCTGATGGGATCCTTTATGAGCCTGCCATTTCTAATCAGTCCATATAGTCAAAGCTATGGTTTTTCCAGTGTTCACATACGGATGTGAGAGTTGGACCGTAATGAAGGCTGAGCACTAAAGAATCAATGCTTTTGAACCGTGGTGCTGGAAAAGACTCTTGAGAGTCCCTTGGACAACACGGAGATCAACCAGTCAACCCTTAAGGAAATCAACCTGAATATTTGTAGGAAGAGATGAAGCTGAAGCTCTAATACTTTGGCCCCCTGATGCGAGGAGCTGACTCATTGGAAAAGACTCTGATGCTGGGAAAGATTGAAGGCGGGAGGAGAAAGGAAGGACAAAGGATGAGATGGCTGGATGACATCGTCGACTCAATGGGCATGAGGTTGAGCAAGCTCCGGGAGATGGTGAAGGACAAGGAAGCCTGGCATGCTGCAGTCCATGGGGTCGCAAAGAGTCAGACACGACTGAGCGACTGAACAGCAGCAACATTTTTAATCAACTTTGCAATGCAGTGTAGTCAGATGGTTACCGTGATAGGATCGGAGCCCTGCAAACAAGTGAATGCCGGTCTGGGGTTTACTCCTCATTGGTCATATGACCTTATTCAATTACTTAATTGCCATGAAACATTTTACTGTCCATGGCGATGGTGATATCATACAGTTATGTGTTCATTTGTTCAACAAGCATTTCTTGAAAGTTTGTTGTGTGCCAAGTTATAGGAAACAGCAGTGAGCAGAGAAGAATGTCCCTCCCCTGGTGAAGCCGGAGCCCGACAGGGAGGATCAGATGTGATCTGGGCAGGCAACACCATCAGATAGAACATGAGCTACATAATCACACCCTGTTTTGGGTATTCACATTAGGAAGAAATAAAAAAAAAAGTGAAGTTAAACCTAAGAATACGTTTTGTTTGACCGAGCCTATCCCAGATAACCTATATAGAGTCATCCTCTTTTACTGCTGAGCTCTCCAAACCTGCCGTGTAGTTCACACATACAGCCCATCTCAGAACTGACCACAGGCGGGGTCCTCGCTTGTCATCGGGGCTTGAGCCCATCTCAGAACTGACCACAGGCGGGGTCCTCGCTTGTCATCGGGGCTTGTGGTGGCCCTACTGGGCAGAGCAGGTCCAGAGCTTGGGGCACTTAAGCTGAGGACGTGGAGGAGGCAGCATGAGGAGGGGTGTCTTCTGGGCCCAGGAGGCGCTGAGGTTCTGTAGAGGTGGGGGTGCCTTGCCTGGCAACAGCCCCCACCAGTTTGGCAGCGCTGCTGGAGGAAGCCTGGTGTAGGTGTGATGAGGCACTCTGGCCTGAACAGAGTAGGAATAGGGTCTCCAGGAGACCCCGGAGAGAGCTGTCCACGGCTGTGGGTGAGGTCTTCTAGGGCAAGGCTTGGGAAGAAACCAGCTCTGAGCAGGGGCGGCGTCCGAGTCAGGTCGTCAAGCAGTTGGTAGAAGGGCAAGACAGAAGCAAGAACAGAGTGTAGAGTGTGTCCCAGGGAGAAGGCATTGAGAACTGTTTGTCTGGAGAGAAAAGACGCATCTCCCTGCAGAAGACTAATACATGGCTGTTCAGCCGCTAGGTTGTGTCCGACTCTCTGAGACCCCGTGGGCTGCAGCATGCCAGGTTCTTCTGTCCTTCACTGTCTCCTGGAGTTTACTCAGATTCCTGTCCATTGAGTCAGTGATGTCATCCAACCGTCTCATCCTCTTTCACACCCTTCTCTTCTTGCCTTCCTCTTTCCCAGCATGAGGGTCTTCTCCAGTGATTCGGCTCTTTGCATCAGGTGGCCAAAGTACTGGAGCTTCAGCTTCCATATTAGTGCTTCCAGCGAATAGTCAGGGTTGATCTCCTTTAGGATGGACTGGTTTAATCTCCCTGCAGTCCGAGGAGCTCTCCAGAGTCTTCTGCACCCCAGTTGAAAAGCATCAATTCTTCAGCACTTACCCTTCTTTCTGGTCCAACTCTCACATCTGTACACAACTACTGAGAAAACCACGGATGTAGATATGAAGTCTACTCTTAGCTCTCCTGCTGGTGCATACTGGATTTCCACACCCCACACTCCCCAATCCCATGCACACTTAACAGAGAGTTGCCCTGGGGGGTGTAGCATCTGTGCTGGCGACTTCGTTTAGGGATCATTTGCCTGAATAAAGAGGCAGCCGCAGGTTTTTTACTTCTTGTACAGAATTGCCATGTCCGTCACTGTAGTATTTGGGGCAGTGCCCCCTGCCGATCGCAAGGAGGGGTCCCTCCACCCCTGGCCTCATGTCACTGGTCTAGACACCAGGGTGTCCTGGCTTCCAGGTCGGGAGACTGAATTCAATTTGATTTTCTTTAGTGGGAAAAAACCACCTCACCTCCTCAGAGCTAGCGGAGTCCATCTCCAGCCTGTGGTTCTGTTCCTGGTTCGCCTCCAGGGGTGGTCTGGGTGTGAGGACGGGACCAGCCCACGATGGAGCATGCTGATGGAGGGGCCCTGCTCGACCACAGGCCCGCGGGCCCCCTGGACAGCGGTCAGTGTCAAGGGGCAGCCGCAGAGGGATCCCCTGGCTGAAGCACTCATCATAGCTACTGAAACCCCGGTGCCAGACGGAGGCAGGGTGAGAGGGAAGGAAAACAAGGCGATCAAGAGAGAACGTTAGCTGTATAAATCAAGAAGGGGCTGTCCATCCTGGGGGGAATAGGTTTTTTTCTCCCTTTCTTTTCTTTCGATGTGAGAGCTGTTTTTGGTTCTTGTTTTAAATTATTCCAATATATAATAGGCTCGTTGTTGTTTTTCCTGCCTCTGTTAGAAGAATTCATTTGGTTCTTGCTGGGACTTCATATTCAGCCATAATTCACCTGAAGTACACATCTCTTCAGCATTCCTCAGGTCAACATGGTTTTTAAAAAAGGGGGTGAAAAAAACCCAACAAACTTTTTTCCCTTCTCTATCATTGTTCTCCGTCTTATTATTCAGTTAACATGGAATTAAATTGGATTCTGTGTCCATCATTATTAAAATGTGAAGTGTGTCGGTCACAAGGCATCCATTCCGGGGCAGTTGGCTGAATAATTCTTTTCTTTATTATCCCAAATTACTGCTGAGCTCTGGAGAGGGGAGCAGTTTAGCCAATTATTGCCATTTGAGCTGGATTTGTGGGTGATTAGCTCCTGGTCGAATCCAGCCCCGGCCAGCGCTTTGAAGCCGCGCCGTGTGATTTTCTCAGCGGTGAGGTAGGACTTGGCGGCTAATGACAGGAAGGTCGCGCGGGTGAGCCGACCCGCGCGTGGTGCAGGCTTGGGTCTCGCAAATAGGGCATCCACAATAACAAGCGTGTCACTAACCCCGCCGTGCGTAATCGGAGCTTTCTAGGATTGCCGGAGATGCTGACAGCTCAATTAAAGTGGAGCCCTTTGTACCCTACAACCTGGCAGAATGACAGAAATATTACTAACCAGAAAGGGGAGGGCATCACGAGAAGGGGGGTGCTGGTTAGAGATCCCCAGTCCCCCTGGTCCCTTGGCCCTGTCCCCCACATCCCTCCGCAGGCTGGAGCGGAGCCTCCCCCGTTTGTGATTCAATAGAGCCTGTGGATGGGGGGCTTGGAGGCAGATATCACTATTCCAAAAAATGAGCTCAGCTAAGATGGGCTTCCTGCTGTTTCTATGGAAACACTCTAAACTGGATGGAAAGTTAAAATGGAGGAGTCAGGGCAAAGCTCACAGCTTCTGGTCAAGTCAGTCCATTTCCTTTTACCAACACTGACATCCAAGCCTCACGTGTATGAGTTTGCTAGAATTTTTATCCGTTGGAGGTGGATCTGGGGAATCCAGTAAATTGAGGTTATTTTCTTACATACAATAAATAGTTCTTACTGGTTTTCTTCTTTCACTAAAGAGTATTTTCTACACCTAGAACCACCAGCTGTTTTGATCCACAGTGTATGTAGTCTTGTCATTTTTGTCACACTTGCTTTTCCTTGTTAAACCTCTCATACGTGGGTCACTCATCCTGATTGGATTGGATGGCGTTTTAATTGAGTGGTGGGGTTTTACACCCTCCCCGCCTTTTTATTTTTCGTTTCAGGTTTTTTGATGGATTGCTTTGATATATGGAGACATTTTGGGTTTCGGAGCTGTTATATAACTAGGAATGTCTATAAATTGGGGTGATTATTTAGGGCTAGCCTGTGCAAGCTCGGAGGGACCTGGTTCCCCAGCATTCCCAGTCTGTTGGGGTATGCTGGATTTGAGGTGCCTCCCAGACACCCAGGGAACATGGCCTGTTGGGAATGAAAAGTGACCCTCCAGTGAGCTGGGATTTGAGAGCTGGAAATGCCGTCCGTCGTGGGGACCTGCAGGGCACGCGTGGTGCATCCAGGCAGTGCCACCTGCTGTGCCAGCTGCTGGTGGACTCGACCATGTCTCTCTGCCACAGCAGCTCACAGCCTGTCTGCCCACCACTGCGCTAGGCTTTCAGGGCTGCTGCAGCGAAGTACTGTTGCAGAACCAAACTTGGGTCCGCCTGCCCGCAGTGAAGCCAATCAAGGGACAGGGGGGTGCGGTGAAGGAAAGTAGGGTTGACTACAGGCACCAAGCAAGGAGTCCAGGCAGCTAGTGCGCAGAAGACCCAAAGTCACTGATGGCCTTCGGGGGCAGGCTTTTACAGCCAGGGTCGCGAAGGGGGGTTGCGGGCTGTGTGATGGGCTCGTGGGCAGTCTTCAGATTGGTTGGTAACGAGGTAATCGGGAATCACACCATTAGACTTGTGGTTGCAACCGGTCTGTGGTCTCTATGCTTGTTAACTCCTTCCACCTGGTGGGGGTCTCAGTACCCCCCCAAACAGCTGAGAGGACACAGTGCAGAATGCTGTTACCCATCACCCCTGAGGAGGAACTGAGCTCCTTGATTTTGTTTTATGGCTAAAGTAGTTGTTCTTTTGTCTTGCTTGATTGTTTTCTTTCTGCATGTTTTTCCCTTCTCTGACTAAATGTATTTAAAACTTTTATTAAAGCTTTCCTGCAGACAAGGGACAGGCGGAGGACATGTTGGGGGGTGGGCAGTGCCTGGGGCATCGCCCCGGGGAGGCCCCGACGGGACCTGCTTGATTCCAGCCCCGAGGACTAGGGGGCTTAAAAAGAGTCATTCATTTTCCCACGGTCCTGCAGCCTGGAAGTCCAGGTCAAGGCGCTGTCTTCCTTTCCAGGCCTCTCTCCCTGGTCTGTGGCTGGCCGTCTTCTCCCCGTGTCTTCACACCGGTTTCACTCTGTGTGTGTCCATGTCTGAATCTCCTCCCGTAAGGACACCAGTCATACGGGGTCAGGGCCGATACTAAAGCCCCATTAACCACAGGCTCTTTAAAGGCCCTGTCACCCAATGCAGCCACATTGGAAGTGCTGGGCTTAGGACTTCAGCATCAAAATCAGGGAAGCTGTAATTCAGCCCAGAACAGCCACTGTCTAAGGGGCCAGGTGATGCTTGTTTCAGTAAAGGTTATGGAAGCCCAGAGCCCAGTTTCCATAAGAGTGTAACAGGGTCTTCCCCAGGATGGCAAGGAGTAGGAGGAGGATGCGAAATGGGAACTAGGGGGGAAAGAGCAGGATGTGCCAATTTTAAATTAAGGCAGTGGCTGCTGATAGCCTCTGTGAGGTTCCGGGGCCAGAGAGTGAGTATTTTAGGCTTTGCAAGTCACATGGTCTTTCCTGCAACTCCCGAGCTGTACTGCGCCATGTAAAGCAGCCGTATGTAAGGACAGACATGACCACGTTCCGATGAAACTTTATTTACAGAAGAGGCAGAAGGTAGATTTGGCTCACAGGACAGACTTTGTCAGCCCCATTCCAGCAGGATTCCCAGCGCGAACAGTCTCTGTAGGGTGCGCTGGCCTTGAGATTCCTGTTGAAACAGGAATGAGCCCGAGGCTCAGGTTTTTACATCCAACTCTCCTGACTGGGAGTTTGCAGTGTCAGCTCCGTCCGGTGTATAAGTGATGGAGGGATGTGAGCGGAGGAGGATGCAGACTCCACCCCTGCAACAGACACTTCCGTGCGTGAATTTCCAGTCCTTTGGGTCCAGGCATGTTCCTCTAAAGCGTGTATTTGTTACCTGCAAAGGACAGCTTGGCATAATGAGAGAGCAGGAGCAGGATGGATGGAGAGTGAAGTTCTGTTCTGGAATAGCAGGCTGTTGTGGGGAGACAGTGGGGAGTGACACCAGATTGGTGGGGGGCGGAGGGGCACGGGGGGCAGCTTCTGCAGAAGCCCCTCACCAGGGAGAAGAATGTCCCTGTCCCTCGTATGATCATTTGATCCCTCTGCTTCTCCAGTTTCTAGTGATGAAATGTATCTCTCACCCAAATGCGCTTCTCTAGTTTATTTTTAAGTCAGCTAAGCAAAAGTTGCTGCTGTTCAGTCGCTCAGTCACGTCCAGCTATTTGCAACCCCACAGACTGCGGCACGCCAGGCTTCCCTGTCCTTCACCATCTCCCGGAGCTTGCTCAAACTCATGTCCATCGAGTCGGTGAGGCCATCCAACCATCTCATCCTCTGTCATCCCCTTTGCCTCTTGCCTTCAGTCTTTCCCAGCATCAGGGTCTTTTCCAGTGAGTCAGCTCTGCACATCAGGTGGCCAAAGGATTGGAGCTTCAGCTTCAATGTCAGTTCTTCCAGTGATTTCCTTTAGGATTGATTGGTTTGATCTCCTGCTGTCTAAGGCACAAATAGACAAGTTTAATACATTTTATGGGGGAAATCTTGATAAGAGTAAGAGTACTGAATGCAAATATGAAACTTAAGTGATTGGTGATCATAATTTTTGACTCTTGTAAAGATACCAGCTTTTCTCTGTGATATTTTAGAAATTCATAGAAACCGTGAGCTGCTATCAGGAGAATCAACTCAAAAGTACTAAGAACGGGAATCATCATGACACTGAGGCACCCTTAACAGGTGTCTCTTACAGAAAGAAGGATGCAAACGGCACTTCTTTTTTTAGAAGCAGCAATATGAAACATTTCTGAACTTGTGTGGATGGATTCAAACCCTGGAAAAACTACCATCTTTTTAAACTTGATAATTAGGGAGCTGTCGCACCCCCTCCGGTGCAGCGGGATAATTCAATTTATATGGCTGCTGAATCACACGCGGACTCTCCTTTGCTTTCAGTCAAATGCATGTGTGGCCTCCAGTGGCTGTTAAAGCAGATGAGGAATGCTGCCTCTGAGCGAAGATCAGCGCTTCGTGGATGTGTCTGTTGATGGTCTGATCTTTCTGTGGCTCAGCCTGCGGCGGGCTGGTCCTCCCTTGCCTCGTAGGACCCTGGCCGTTAAATGTTCGCCTGGTGTCGTGATGCTCTCTGGGCTGGCGGGCGCCGAGGCCACTGGTCCCCGCGACTCAAAACAAAGACTGATTTGCCTGCTTAAGACCCCCAGCCTCGAACGCAGTCAGTAAATCTTTGTTGGTAAATAATTGCTATCGAGCAGAGTTTTAATATAAATTTATGAGTGGTGTTTTATCACAGCTTGGGGCTGCAACAGGCACTGAATGATGGATTTCAGGCGCCACGTACATTCATTACATTAACTTTGTAAGTTATTTAAAGCCTGTACACTTAACATTGCTTTTGGCTTCCAGTGACCTCTTGGGACCAGGCAGAGACTACACACGACTAATAAAGAGATTGCAGCCGAAAAGAAAATTCTGCTCTTTGCTCCACCCTGCTAAACGGTCCTTGAGCCAAGAAAGCAAGAAATACCTGCCTGGAGTCCGATATGTTGGTTGTAGATCATTAAAAAATTGGCCTTTCTGGGGCATCAAAGAACAAAATGGTCACAGTGAGATCAGCATTTGCCATTTCCAAGTAAGAGAAAAGGAATATTTGAAATGGGACAAAGCCCGTAAATTTCTTGCTGTGCAAACAGGCCAAAGATGTTAAAGCTTTGCAGTTGGTCTGGGGGCTGAAATGATTGACAGGGAGGTGGCACTGCGTCCGGTTCTGAGCTCCTGGCTCGTATGCCACAACGGTTATCTGCTGCCAGGAATTAAGTCGCATCAGAGTGGTTTAAAGCTGTAGCCATTTTCTTATTGCTCATGACTCTGGGTCAGGAATCTGGACCAGGGACGTTGGAAGCAGCTCATGTCTGCCCACAAAATGCCTTCTAGGGCTGGGATGTCCATGGTGATTCCCTCACTCGTATCTGGTGCCTCAGCAGACATGGCTTCTATGGCAGGGGGTTGATGCCTACTGGTCAGTGACAACGGTCCCATGCATGAGACCTATATTCTCCCCTGCGTGGTCTCAGCGTCTCTGCCTCCTCACTGTCTCCCTAGAAATATGGTCCAGCTTCTTTAAGGATGCTAGGGCTCCCAACGGCCTAAAAACAGGAGCTTGCTAGGCCTCCTTCGGGCTTTGGCCAGAATAATAGCATCACTTCCGGCACATTCGGTTGGTTAAATTGGGTCTGGGGTCCCGGGAAGACACAGTGAGCTGGGCTTTTGAGGGTCATCTTTGGAGACTGACTGCTTCAGTGTGCCCTCACAGCTGCAAAATACCCTCGCCCTGATTCACAGAGTCTCATTCAATATGGCATCAGGCTTCCATCAAGACTGTCACCCACGTCAAGTGAGCACATAGATGAGGCTCATGGGACAGAATCCTTTGCATCTGAGGCCCAGGTACTCAAGAGATAAGTTATGGTACCCACATGCACACTTACACAGAGCTGCCACAGGGACAGGAGCGCCGCAGCTGATGCCTATTCCCCAGAGTAGGAGAGGGCAGGATCGCTGCAACTGTTTCCGGTGCCCAGCAGTTCTGAACCCAGCCGGGCCATCTGTTGCCCATCCACCCTCCTCTGGGCAAGGGGATGTGATGCTCCCGGCAGCATCCTTCTTGGTCCTGGTCTCTCTGAGTCGACCTTCCTCCTCCATAACTAGTGGCCTGTGTTCATAGCTGCATAGCTTCCTCTGCCTGCTTCCTGCTGTACTTGGGTTGAAAGCCCAGAACCTCTTTTCTTTTTGAACCTTCTCTGTGCTCTTTAGTCCAAAGTGGTGTGATTCCTTTAAAAAATAAAAAACCTTATGAGTGTCTTTTGTATCAGATTACACATTTTGTCCATTAGACACAGGCCAATCTACATATCCCTGTCTCTGATCCACAGGTCTTCTCTAACATGAAGGGCCTACCTTAAATATTTTCAGTTCTCAAGAAGCAGATCTGAATGACAACCTGGTTGTGTCTGTATTTGAAATCACATCTCTTAGCATTCAGGGCTTCGCTGGTGGCTCAGATGGTAAAGAATCTGCCTGCAATGTGGGAGACCCCAGTTCAATCCCTGGGAAAGAAGATCTGCTGGAAAGGGGAATGGCAACCCACTCCAGTATTCTTGCCTGGAGAATTCCATGAACAGAGGAACCTGGCGGGCTCCAGTCCATGGGGTCACAAATAGTAGGACATGAATTAGCAATTAACATTTTCACTTTTCATGCCTAGAGTTCTCTGGATTTAGTCTTTGATCTGAGGCCAGTTCTTATTCTCAGAGGTTTCTGCTAAAGAAGAAGCTGGGACTGAGAAACCATTTTTCTCATGGTCTGATCCAGCAAGGTTTTGAAGTCAGAATATTTTTTCTAAGTCTGCTTGAAAACTACCTTGAATTCCTCTTCCTCCATCCAAACTCACCTGAGTAGGCAGTGTGTTTGGCATTCTCCTCTTAGCCAGGTCCATCCAGGGGTTCACTGGGCACCCTGGCTATGCTGTACCTTCCCGCAGGGAGCAGGTCTGCTGGCTCTCCATCCCGCCAGTGCACAAGGCAGCCCCCTTTCTCCAGCCTCAGGGAGCATCTTCTCACGGTCCTTCCAGCTACTTTGTCCCACCAGCCTTAGCCTGCTACCTCGTTCCGAGCCAGTGCTACGTGTTTTTGACTTTTGTTACTGAATTGCCTTCTAATCTGTTTCTGCATAGGGCTTCCCTGGTGACTCAGACGATAAAGTGTCTGCCTCCAATGCTGGAGACCAGGGTTCTATCCCTCGGTTGGGAAGATCCCCTGGAAAATTCCATGGACGGAGGAAGCTGGTGGCCTACAGTCCATGGGATCGCAGAATCAGACATGACTGAGCAACTTCATTTCTTCATGTGCATATTACTAGCCTCCCAAACTTGTGTGTGTTTTTCGTTCGGTCATGTCCAACTCTTGTGACCCCATGGCCTGTAACCTGCCAGGCTCTTTTATCCATGGAATTCTCCAGGCAAGAACACTGGAGTGGGTAGCCATTTCCTCCTCCAGGGGATCTTTTCCAATCCAGGGATCGAATCCAGGTCTCCTACATTACAGGCAGATACCTTACCATCTGAGCCACCAGGGAAGCCCAAAACTTAATGATTTGAAAAAACAGTTATTATTTCTCATAATTCTGTGGCTCAGGACCAAGGGCAGAGCACAGCATGGCTTCTTGGTCGGAGCTCCCCAAAGCAGAAGTTGTCAGAATTTCTTTAGGTTTAAACCCAATGTAGAGAGCATCACTTCAGCTGCTTCTGGGTAAATTGAGTCTCAGGCATCCCCCAGTCAGTGCGGGATGGGGCAGGAATAACACAAAGCCTGGTGCAAATGGGAGTTATCTTGAGATCAGCTACTAAGCTGGCTGTGTGTGCTGGGTAAGCTACATACCCTCTGTGTGCCTCAGTGGCCTCATCTGCAAAAATGGGGGTAATCAGAGTAATTACCAGCAGGTGGTAATAAGCTTTTGAGAGGGTTAATTCTTAACTTGTGAGGCTCTTACAGCAGCATCTGGCTCACAATGAACCCAATATTGTTTTGAAATAAAAATTTTTTAAAACAGATGCATAAGCCATACAGGAGTCAAATAAAACGTTAACCGTAAGTGACGTCCACCCTGGGCTGGATGGTCAGCGAGAAGCAGTCTGAAGCAGGAAATCGTCTTTACATGTACAAAAGTGGCATCTGAAAGATAGACCGAGTATACATTCTGACATTCCGCCATGCGGTTTTGCCCTGGGTCACGCAGGATCAGAGGGACTTAAAATCAGCAGGACCGTCTACGCTCGCCGATGGGGCTGCCCGCCCGCGTGTCTCTGGCAGAGCGCCTTCCGGCCTCTGTCATCTTCTAGCTGGTGGGATCATGGCTTCACGTCCTTCAAAAGTTTAAAATGAACTATTTTTAGGGTCTTCCTTTTCCTTGGCACTTAGAGTAGAAAGTGTGTGGGTTTGGGAAGGCAGAAGCATGGGGGATCCAGTCGAGGGGCTCAGCCAGATGCAGTGAAGGGCCCCCTGGCATGTTTGAGTATCGTGGTTCATTGGTAGAAGTTTGTCCTAAAACGAGGCAATGGATTCTCCCCCTTTGGCACTTTGCGGGATCCTGACTGTGTTCAGAGGAGAGACACACCGCGCTGGAACCTTTTGCTTCCGGAGGAGTTGGGGGCTAAGACCAGGCTTGGCTATGTAGCTGAGTGATATCTTATTGGACCTTTGTAGCAACTAGCCTTTGTCCCTCGAAGTCAGGCTCTGCTGGGACAGACTCCGCTCCAGACTTACAGAGCGGCCCCTCCGCCCCTCCGCGCTGTCTCTGCTCAGCAGTGGACTCCTGCTTGGGCAGCTCAGGGATCTAGACCCATGGGCTCACTGTCCCCAAGGATCCTCAAGCAGGGTGGCCCAGGCAGGGATCCTGCACGGAAAGCTCATCTAGCAGATTTGGGACTGAATGGTTCAACTTTCAGAGCCTCTTGAGATTCTGCTGTTCTGTGATTCCCACTTGTTACAAATTACTCTTTTAAAAAAATCAGTGTTCAGAATTAATTTATGAAAAAAAAAATAGAAGCAACAGGAAACACGTCTTGAATCCACTGAAGCTGTTTCCTGAGTCTCCTCATTTGAAGTCCAATTGAACCTCTGATTACACAAGTTCATCCCGCCTGCTGCCTCCGAAGCCTTAGCTTCCTACCGTAATTCATCAGAGAGCTCACCTCCCATCATGTTTTCAGGATGGGGCTCTCTTTATTATTTATGGAGAGACCACCGAGCGTGCAGGTTTCTCCTGGCGTCGTGGCTGACCTTTTCTAAAGGTTCACATGTACACATGCAGAAGTGGACCCTGCCGTCCAGAGCTGTGGGCATTAATCCAGGACTCCCCTTCCAGGAAGTTAAAGGCCATGGATGGCCATTGTCTGGGTGATAGGATGGAGGTCCCAGGTGGCCCACTGTGAGTCCAGTGCCTGGGTCCAGACTCCTCTGCTGCCTTCTGCTGGCTCTTGGCATGAGGTCACAAACACAGAGGTGCCTGTGTCTGACCTACACATGTGTGGGTTTGGCCTGACTTACACGCAGATGGTGTATAATCCATTGCCAACATTCTCAAATAAGGAGCTGTCCCTAAAGCTCCAGTTTTTCTTTTTCTCTTGACTCATCAGGAAATCCCGAAATGTAGACACAGATTTTGCATTCCCTGCACAGTTCAGGGAGGCCGTTTCTGGAACGCTGGCCCCACTGGGTCTCACTGAACCTCTTCACTCCATCAGGAGATCTCACCTTCTCCACTCAAAACAGCCCTGACCACCCCTTCCTGGAATTTTTTAGTAGCCTTGAGATGTGCTTCCATAAATCCTCATCGTGGTCTCCTCTCTCTCAAGGACACTCGGCGTTTAGGACATTCTCAGGGTACTCTTAAGATTGAGCAAGCAGAAACCCCTTCCTCTGGATCCATATGCAGTAGATTTTAGAGAACACATGTGAATCTCTTCCTGTTAGAAGGGTGCTTGTCATTTCTTTCACTGTGTGAGTATGAAGTACCAGTACCGATTGGCCACCACCCTTCAGGAGAGGAATCGGACCTAAGTGGCTGCCAGGATCCTGGATGATCCACCACTCTTGGGTTGGGGATTTGTGCCGGGAGAGAGGGAGCTGGGGCTTTGGGACTGAAGGCTTTAGGCAGAGCCACGGCGAGGACACTGGTAGGCTCGACCATGGCGGTCCTTTCCTGGTCTGAACTTAGCAGCCCCCAGTGCTAAGGGCAGGAGTGGAGAGGGCAGGGTGGCTGGTCCCATCACTTCCCATCAGCTAACGAGCGCCCTCACCTCTGTGGTCAGAGTTCACGTCCAAACTGAGGGAGCCGTAACAGCAGCTACCCCTGCCCTGCTGCTGAGGGGAGACAAGTGAGCAAGAGAACACAGCGATGCTTAGAAACGCGTCGGCACCTGCTCAGGCCGCTTAAAGAAACACGCGCCTTACCTGGTCCAGCTCTGCCCAGACTGGCATCCGGGCAGCCATGACGTGCATACGCTTGATGTGGGGAGCCAGGCAGCCACTTGTTCAGTCCCTGCCTGGTGTCCGACGGGGGGGAATGATAAACCCAGCTGGGGCCAAGGCCGAAGGACAGAAATAAGGCTCCGAGCACGCCAGGGTGGTCTTCAGGCTGAATTCTGCAGCGATTGAATAGTGCAGGCAATCAGAGATAATCCTCCGAGGTGAGCCACGGAATTTAAGATTGTAAAGATTTGGAATTTTTTTTTTTTTAAGCAAGACATTGTTTTCCTAACACCCAACAAATCGCCTGATTAAAGTCCCCAGAAAACTATGATGTCCCCTCATCACTTGGCCTCCTGGTAAATTTTCCCTTTATTCCCTCAAGAAATGAGTCTTTATTCCCCTCACCGGGCAGTGCAGGACTTACTCCTGAAAGTGCCCCGAAAATGGCCTGAGGACTTCTGTGTGTCCATCTTCACGGAGCCCCGGAGTGGGACCTTCAGCCTGTCTTTCATTGGAGGAAGAAAGGAAGAGCTTTCTGAGGAGGACCTCCCTGGCGGTCCAGTGGCTAAGACTCTGCACTCCCACTGCAGGGGGACGCAGGTTCAATCCCTGGTCAGGGAACCCGATCCCATATACTGCAGCTGAGACCTGGCACAGCCAAATAAATAAATGAATAAAAATAGTAAAATCTCTTAAAAAAAAAAAAAAAGAATGGCTTTCTGAAACCCCAGGACGGCTGTTAGCCAGTGATGACACTCAGTAACCCCGGCCCCTGGTGTTGCTGGAAATCCATCTGAAATGGAGGGTGGGAAAATGTGAGCCTACAGAAGAACTTGTTTCTATTATATGTATAACTTTATTTGGCTTTTTAGAAATGTATATAATTTTATTTATTTATTTGGCTGTGGTGGGTCTTTGTTGCTACTCACGGGCGTTCTCTGTTTGCAGTGGGCGGGCTCCTCAGGGAGGCGGTGGTCTCTCGTTTCAGATCATGGGTGAGTCTAGGGCACACGGGCTTCAGTAGCCGCGGTGCATGGTATCTAGAGCAGGAGCTCAGTAACTGTTGGCACACAGGCTTAGTTGCTCTGTGGCATGTGGGATCTGCCCAGACCCCGGGGGTCGAACCTGTGTCCCCTGCATTGGCAGGTGGATCCGTCACCACTCAGCCCCCAGGGAAGTCCCTGTGTCAGATTTTGTTATGCTGTTTCAAAATCTTAGAAATCCCACTGGGGAGGCACATTTAACGATGCTAAGTGGTTACTTTTTCATTGCCACCAATTCACTGTCACTAATAGAGACCCCACAGACACGCTAGTTCTTACTGTGCCCTGAAACCTGGATCACCTCCAATGGTAGCTAACATTTTGCTCTGGAGCCGGTTCACTTTGTTGGTCTCGGCGCCCTGTTTGGTTTATTTCGGTTTAAATTCTGAGAAACGCAGGTCTGCAGCTTGACATCACATGCTTGTTTAAATAAGAACTTGCGAAGAAATGATTTTCCAAAGGTTTACTTGTAAGTTGCCTCAAACTCTGAAATGCTTTCCCTCAGAAACAATAAACATTGTGGTCAGAGTCCCCAGGTGACTCAGTTCAGTTCAGTCGCTCAGTCGTGTCCGACTCTGTGACCCCATGAACTGCAGCACGCCAGGCCTCCCTGTCCATCACCACTCCCGGAGTTTACTCAAACTCATGTCCATTGAGTCGGTGATGCCATCCAGCTATCTCATCCTCTGTCATCCCCTTCTCCTCCTGCCCTCAGTCTTTCCCAACATCAGGGTCTTTTCAAATGAGTCAGCTCTTTGCATGAGGTGGCCGAAGTATTGGAGTTTCAGCTTCAACATCAGTCCTCCCAATGAATTTTCAGGACTGATTTCCTTTAGGATGGACTGGTTGGATCTCCTTGCAGTCCAAAGGACTCTCAAGAGTCTTTTCCAACACCACAGTTCAAAAGTTTAAATTCTTTGGCGCTCAGCTTTCTTTAATCCATTATATTTGTAAAATTTGGCCATCAAAAAGCAATGTCATAATATTGGGAAAACGACTCAATGGACATGAGTTTGAGCAAACTCCAGGAGATGGTGAAAGACAGGGAAGCCTGGCATGCTGCAATCCATGGGATCACAAATGCAATAGGCTTTTGCAGTCATGCAAAAAAAAAAAAAAATGCCTTCTTGGTTGTTTCTCGTACTTTGGTTCCTGGTTGATAGACTTAGGAGGCGGATGGGGGCTAGTAAAAATTCTCAGGATGCCTCACCTTCCTAAGGCATCAGACTCTGTTTCAGACTGACCGTTCTCTTTCTGCCTCCATCGGGGTGAATTAACTCGCCTTAGTCTTAGGCTTTCCCAGTCATACTATGATCACGTACTCCTTGTTTTGGCTGTGCTGGCTCTTCATCGCGGCACATGGGCAGACTTGCCTTACTGTGGGGCACAGGCTCTAGAGCACGCAGGCTCAGCAGTTCCAGCGTGCTGGCTTCTCTGCCGTGCACACACAGGCTCAGCTGCTCCAAGGCATGTGGAATCTTACTTCCCCGACCAGGGATCACACCCGCATCCCTGGTTTGGAAGGCAGATTCTTAACCACGGGACCCCAGGGAAGTCCTGACCACATTAAGAAGTGAGCAGCAAGAGGAAGAGCAAAGAAGGAGGTTCTCCCGTTCCCCTTCGTTTCTGTGGACAGGAGTTAGACAAATCCAGATGTGAAAGCTCAAGTTTAAAACTGACTGATGAGGAGGGCGTGGGGCTTCCCTGGTGGCTCAGATGGTAAAGAATCCGCCTGCAATGTAGGAGACCTGGGTTCGTTTCCTGGGTCATGAAGATCCCCTGGAGAAGGGAATAGCAACCCACTCCAGTATTCTTGCCTGGAGAATCCCATGGGCAGAGGAGCCCGGCGGGCCACAGTCCATGGGGTCACATGCAGTCGGACAGGACTGAAGCGGCTTAGAACGCACGCATGCTGGCAGGAGAGCCTGCAGCCCCAACAGGGAAAGAGAAAGTGCAGACCCAAGATGCTGGGCTGGGCAGGGCTCAGGCTGCCTTTGGTTTTCTTGACTCAAGAAGGCCTAGAAATGAGACAGAAGGTTTGCTGGGAACTGGTAGTGGAAATGAGCAAATTCTCATCGGTCATCTAAGGAAGACTGGATTAAATATACTTGTGTGTCGGTTTCAACTGTTGAATGGTTTTTAAGGAGCTCTAATATGATTTCATTAAAAAGGGATTAAAGTAAATTATACACAGTTCATCTATTAAATGCCGTTGCTAAGTTTGCAAATGGAATTTCATTTTTAATAAATTAAGATCTGAAGTGAAAAATTGTAAAATAAAATGTTCTTATTTGTAAATATCATAAAGGAAGAACATGATGTCTTATTTTTAGAAAAGGAAATTTACATTCCTTTTTTTAATACCTTTAGGAGCTCCGTGTGCTTACAGCTTAGTTATAGGAAAAGGTATGTTATATAAAATCACAATGGTTTGTTTTATATTGGTTGAACCAACGGCGCATCTTAGCACTCGTTAATGTCACGCTGTTAAGTTCTGCACTCACGTACACAAAAGGAAACTGGTTGAATGTACATATATTTTTTGGAAAAGAAAGGGAAAAACCAAATGATGAAGCCAAAAATAAGTGTCATTCCATTTTAAGATGGCAAAGGGAAAGTGGAAGTTGAACAGTTTGAAAATTACCTATGTGCCTACTCTTTTTAAAAAATGTACGTAGGACCTTATGATTTAGATTAATTTCCGCCTGGCTTCTTTTTCGCTTATAGGGCATGCTGCTGAAGCGCAGTGGCAAATCATTAAACAAGGAATGGAAGAAGAAGTACGTCACCCTGTGTGACAACGGTGTGCTGACCTACCACCCGAGTTTACATGTGAGTGCTGTTCCCTTGGAGAAATCGGCGGGTATTGGGCTCTGGGGACTCAGAGGGGCCATGCACTGTCAAGCCTTTCAGCTCTGCTGGAGCTTCAAGTAGTATTTTATTTTCAATTACTCCTTTTTTTAATTGGTAAAATTTATTTTTAGACCAAGATGAATATTTTATAATATTATAAATTTTACATCTTATTATAATACTAACAGAATGAAAGTTACTTTCTTAATAGAGCATTCCTTTAATAGTATGTAGTCTTCCTCTTTGCCAAATTAAGGGTTTTGCCTTAAATTCTCTTGATATTATATCTCAGTGTTCTTTTAGCTAAAAGTTCTTTTAGTCCTTTTTTTTTTCTTTTTTAACAGAATAACCTTTTATTTTCAGTCTCTATGATGTTCTTATAGGAGGTTTTTTTTTGCTTTTCTTTTTTTTTTTTAAGTAAAGTATTTTAAACGAGAGTAAAAAAACAAGAGCAAGTAGTCAAAGAGAACGGAGAAAAGAGAAATCTATCTGAAAATTTAGACTAAAAGAAACAACTATAGCAAGTCTACAGAGGAACAAGCTCCATTACGAGAGTGCATTCACAAGCCGAGGTTATTTGCAAGTCCAACAGAGTTAGCTCAGATACCCAGCTGACACAATCGACCATATAGTACTGTACTCTAATAAGTTTATGGGCTTCCCAGGTGGCTCTGGTGGTAAAGAATCTGCCTGCCAACGCAGGAGACGCAAGAGACGCTTGTTCAATTTGGGTTGGGAAGATCCCATGGAATAGGAAATGGCAACCCACTTTAGTATTCTTGTCTGGGAAATTCCATGGGCAGAGAAACCTGGTGGGCTACAGTCCATGGGGTCACAAAGAGTCGGACATGACTGAGCACCATAGGTTTATAATACTTTTCTCCAAAAAATGCATTAAAAGCACAAAAAAATAAGAGAAGCATTTTTAATCTCACAGTGCAGTACCTGGGAAAGTGCAGTGATACAGTACAACAGCTGGTACTTCTCAGTAGTACCAGCTACATCAGGCTGCTGTCATGCTTGCTTCTAGACATCCTGGGCTTGAAATAAAGACACTGTATAACTGTCCGCTCTACAGTACTCCACAGTAAAGTACGCAAAAGCACTAGAGGATGCTCGCACGTGACAACACACGCCAGTCGTGTGAATAACTTACGTGGCTGGACGTGTGAACACACAGTTGCATCTTACAAAGTCTGCAACGTGAAGGTTCTTATGTAGGGAAGTCACTGCGCTTTGAAACCCAGGGTCAGCCTGAGCAGCTGAGAACAACAGAACCAAGAGCTGAACGCAGCTCGTGAGTCAGGGTCCGTTTTTATTGTTCGCTAAGATAGAGGAAAAGACACGTAATTTCATTATTGGGAAAATGAAGACGTTCTACCCACGGGGAGCTCTTGAGGAAAGCTTTGGTAAAACCTGAAGACGGTTGTCACAGCTCTCCCAGCACAACACATTCCATGAACCCTGCGTGACGTGCATCTGCCTTCGTGTAGATATGTGTGTAGCTTAGAATATATAGTAATATTAGCTGATCATTTGACTGTATCACAGTGTTAAGCACAACAACATCAAGCTTTTCATTATAAGTACTTTTTGAAAATTGCACCGTGATTAATGAAAAGTTAAAGATAAACATACTGAAGAAAATGTGCTTCTCCCGGATACCCCCTAGGAAACATGACCGCTCACATTTTGAGGTGTATCCTCCCAGCTGTTTCTATGGTCTGTGCCTTTTCCTTCCTGTGGCCTGCAGCCACCTTGCGCACACGGCATGTTCCCTGCTCTCCTAGATGATGTTGGATCTCAGGCACCTGCCTGTGTCAACAGGCAGGCCTTATTGTTACGCCACCATCTTATAGTTACATAACAGTCGTCCTGCCCATGTACCCCACC
This sequence comes from Antilocapra americana, assembly GCA_007570785.1. Classification (NCBI taxonomy): domain Eukaryota; kingdom Metazoa; phylum Chordata; class Mammalia; order Artiodactyla; family Antilocapridae; genus Antilocapra; species Antilocapra americana. The sequence goes on along the minus strand of ML663590.1, from coordinate 1,040,912 downwards.
GGACTGAACCGACATTCGGCGAGCCGACTTACTTTCTCAACGATTCTTACCGTTGTGAATCACTGGTCAGCATCCGTGTCTGACACCTCTTGTGCCCACACCCATGTCCTGCAGACACATTCCCAGCCATGGCCTTCCTGAGTTGAAGAGGGTATGCTTCCACGGGCTCTGGGTATGGACTGCCAAATTCCAGGAAAGACTGTATCAGTTCATCTCCTCTGGCTTTTTCCCTACCCTGTACTCAGGAATATTTATCTTTTCAAAAAAAAAAAAAAAAAACCACCTTTTCAGTAGGATAGGTAACAAATGGTATCCTCACTGTGTGACTTGGTGGCTGGAGTGAATTTGCTTCCAGGGTTCCTCTGGTGGCTCAGCTGGTAAAGAATCTGCCTGCAGTGCAGGAGACCTGGGTTTGATCCCTGGGTTGGGAAGATCCCCTGGAGAAGGGAATGGCAACCCACTCCAGTATTCTGGCCTGGAGAATCCCATGGACTATAAAGTGTCGGACACGCCTGAGCGGCTTCCACTTTCATACTCCCTTGCAGGTACCAGGAATGGCTGTGTTCTAGTCTTAAGCTGTCGGGAGCTACTGATCCCTGGCGGCTGAGTTAGCCCGACATTCTCTGGCTCCAAACAGGAAGAGGAATTACCTTTAAATTCCTTTAAAAGCCTCTGCAGTAGGACCAGTAACATGGTATCCTCACCATGTCATTTGCTGGCTGGGGTGAGCTGTCCTTTTCCCTCTGGTCTTCCAGCAGGGGCTTCCCCTTTCTGATCCGGGCTCAAAAGCAAACGTGTCTTTAGGCCCCTCTGCACGCTCCTTCTGTTGATGGGGAAGCTTCCCATGCCTTCACCCGTAGGTAGCCTTTTGAGATACACTTCTTCTTGCACTGAGGAGAGTCCTGTGTGCTCGAGTTATTGGGGTTATTTGGGACATGGAGTCAGGCTGCTTCCCCGGTGGCCTAAACCAGAGACTTAACCCTGTCCCACGAGGCCTGCCTGTGACTATCATGCCCCGATCTGGGTCTTTGGGGTTCTTTCTCCAAAGCTGCTCCATCAATGAGGAGGTGCCCTTTCCCAGGCATAGTTCTTCCTAAAAACCTCATCAGAGAACAAAACCTGATTATGGACCCGTTTGCTTTGTTCCTTACAGGGAGACGTGTAGTCACAGTCTCCTTGCTGGCCTCACTGACCTGTAGAAAGTGAGATCTGATGGGTGATGCCCCGCCCCACTCCCATTCCAGTCACCTGCTGAGCCCATCAGAGGCGTGTTGGCTGCTTCTTGCCAAAGGGGAAGGATGGTGGCATCAGGAGAAGTTCTGGAACATCCCGAAGGAGGGCTGATGCTCCCTTACCTTTCCTCTCTACCTCTTGATGATATGGTCACCATCTTCACAAGTTCTCCTATACAGGCTGCTTCTTGTTGATGGTCCTCAGTGCCATTTTTTCTTTTTTTTTTTCTTCTATGTATGCATGGGTATTATTGGAATATAGTAAAGGAGCAGAGTGTGGCTTTATAACTGTAGGGCAGGCAAGAGCCATCATCATTTTAAAAAGTGCGTTTCAGTTCATGTGGGTCTCCTGGGAGCTGCAGTTACTGATGCGGGTAGACAGTACCCTAAGGAAGTGGCTTAATCTGGTGGTGAATTTGAATTCCTTGAGCACAGAGAGATGTCATGACTTCCATTGTAATCCTTCGTGGATTCTTGTTTTCCCAGCCAAGCTTTGGGTGGACATTTAGAGGGCTGTGAGTTTCAGGTATATTTCTTGGCAGGTGCCTGGAAGGTTCTAGTCTAAGGTGTTGGGCACCACAGATGCCCAGTATGACTTCACCAGTGGCTCAGTGGCAAAGAATCTGCCTGCAGTGCAGGAGATGCAGGAAACGTAGGTTCGATCCCCAGGTCAGGAAGATCCCCTGGGAGGAGGGCATGGCAACCCACTCCAGTATTCTTGCCTGGAGAATCCCACAAGCAGAGGACCCTGGTGGGCTACAGTCCATGGGGTCACAAAGAGCAAGCATGACTGAGCGACTGGACCCACACAACAGATGCCCAGTGACTGAGTTAGTCCTGTGTGTTCTTTAGTCCGAGATGGGAAGATGTACCAAGGGTATGTCCAAGGGCAGAATCCTGACTTTCCTTAATAAGAAATTTGGGAGCATTTAGATGTAGTGCTAGTTTAGGTCCCAGAGGTCTACATCATGAAGAATGGTCCAGTTATTTGAGTCTGGAAAATTTCAAAAGGGGATGGAACCGAATGACCTCAGATAACAGTCACACTGTAACACTGGCTTCCAAGGTAAGACGTATTATGGCAGAAAGACCACTAAGTTCATTGGCCACTTGTGCTGAAGACCCCAGGGGTTCAGAATTGGGGAACTCTCGCCCAAGTTGGTAGCTTCCTCTTTCCACGCTGTCAGTCATCCGCCTCTTCCTGGTCACAGCGCAGGAGACCTGTGCTGATCTCAAACAGCAGACCCTACAGCCCGTCACTCCCCTGGGAGCCATGGGAAAGAACCTGGCTAAACAGTCTTGACATTTTCAGACAGAGTTTTTTACAGAGGTTGTGGGTTGTCCTCGATGGACTGTCTGTGCCACCTACCCTGTACCCTCCTAACTTTCGATGATGAGATGGTTTGTGTATCAAAAAGGAAGCTGGCGTGCTTTTATGAGGGCAGAATTTTAATCAGGTAATTAATACTCCGATAATAGGGAGGTTGGGGGTCAAGAGCAATTAGGCTTAAGATGCATCAAACATAGGATTCAAAGAGATATCAGGCAGGTCTGCAGTAGCCCCAGCAGCCCCTTCAAAACCGGCATTTTCCTGTTGCCCTGGGGCTCTCTTCCTGCTGGGACATTTTATTTCCTGCGCACACATGCGCTGCTCAGGGCTCCACCAGCCTGGACTCTTGACTCCACCACTGGTCACCTCGGACGTGATGCCCTGTTAAACCCAAGAATCTGGGGCCCTTTGCCTACAAGGAAGATGAGAGCAAGAGTAAAGAACTGAATCAAGTCATACGGAAAACGGCCAGCATGCTGGATGGTCACACTGCAGTCAAATGTGTCACCTGCAAGGCCGGCTACCCCCTGAGCTGATCTGAGCTGATCTAGGCAGCGCCTGTGTTAGCCAGTTTAAAGTCACAGTGCTCCACAGCAAGAGATGTCACCACAGCTAGAGAGTAGTCCCTGCTCGCCTCAAATAGAGAAAGCCCAAGCAGAGCAGCGAAGACCCAGGACAGCCAAAGATAAAACTAAATAAATAGAATTTTTTTAAAAAACAAATGAAGCCCCAGATGGCCATACTGAGCAGCGCTGCTGGACAGGGCACACGCCTCTCCTGCCCTCGCCTTGCTCCCCGGGCTGCCGGCAATGGTGGTTTGCTCAGACACCTGCTTGGACAAGATGCTCCGGCAGCATTGGGTTCTACCTTTAGCTGACTTTGGGTGCTCTGGAAGCAGGAAGCTGACCCATTTCCTAAACTTGCTAAAAAAAAAAAAAAAATCACACAGCTCTTGTATTTTTTAAATGTCTTCATTGGATGCCCTTTTCAAAAAAAAAAGACGTCCCGGAAGAGGTCATTTGTATCCTTGAGGGAAACAAGTGCGGTCTCCTTTGCACGCAGGTGTCCGTGGGAGTGTTTACGTCAAGCTCATCCTTTGGCCGCGCTTCAGTCCAAGCAGGTGTCTCGCGCAGGTTTGTTGTTGCTGTTGTCCTGTCGTGTCCGACTCTGTGCGACCCCGTGGACTGCAGCACGCCAGGCCTCCCTGTCCTTCACTGTCTCCTGGAGTTTGCCCAAACCCATGTCTATTGAGTCGGTGATGCCATCCCACCATCTCATCCTCTGCTGCCCCGTTCTTTTGTCCTCAGTCTTTCCCAGCATCAGGGTCTTATCTAATGAGTCAGCTCTTCGCCTCGGGTGGCCAGAGTATCGGAGCTGCAGCTTCAGCATCAGCCCTTGCAATGAACATTAGTCCTAAAGGGCTAATCTCCTTTAGGACGGACTGGTTTGATCTCCTTGCAGAACAAGGGACGCTCACAGGTTGGGGGGTTCGGCCTTTGGACAAAGCAAGCAGGGGGTGCCTGACCCCAGCTGTGTGTGTTGCAAAGCGACACGCTCTTGGAAACCGTGGCTTCAGAAACAGGCTGCCAGCCGTGAAACCAGGGATCCTCAGCTTTGCAGCAGGCAGTGGGTTTGGTGTGAGGCCGACCAGCCTACCGATTGATCGGGGTGGGTCAGCTGCCAGGGAAGCTCCTGTCGATGGCCTCCCTGGATGGCCGGGCCCCGTCATAACTCGCGTGCCTGAGAGGAATAGCTCAGTCCCTCAGGTGGTAGTCCCGTGACATCGCTCCCAACCGGTCACCCTGGCCTCAGTTTCCCCTTCCTCCATCAGATCCTCTCCCAACCACGTCTTCTTCCCAAACCCTCAGTCTGCCCAGACGTGTCTTTCTTTGTTTCACCCCGAGACGCATCCTACAATAGATTATTTAAGAGCCCCAAATCCCTGGGCCCTCTGACACACAGCTCGGCCCCATTCTGGAACTTATTCAGCACAGACATGCCTGAACCTTCCCTGACCACAGCTAGACATCGTTGAAGGAAGCCTTTTTACCCCAGGCATGTTTCCTGTCATTGAAAACCTGAAATGGTCCTCTTAGCAGGAGGAGACCCTCTCGGAGCAATGGAATAGAATCACCAGCATGTGGCCAGATCATAGGCTTGATCATGTGGGAAAACTAACCAAACGTGGATCCTACCTGGATGGAGACCATTCCCTACAAGTTGATACCAGCAATACCTCTGGGCCCCAGATTCGCTCTCTCTGGGCTCCAGGGAGTCTCAACCTCATCCTTCACCCACTGCAACACCCCCTGGCCTGCTCTGCCCTTCCCCAGAGGCTCGGGAGCTGTCAGCAGTGGCTGGCTTGGCCTGGCGCTGTCCGCCTCCCTCCTGCAGTGTAGGTAGAGATAGGGAGATGTGAGCACAGTCAAGAGAGGTAATGGTGGATTTCAGCCTAGGGGTTCCTAAAGGTCGGTGGCTCCTGCACCGCGGGATGGTTGCTTCGGGGTGCGGAGGCAGGGGCAGGGTGGGGAGGGCTGCGGGAACCCACACACCCACGGCATTGCCTCCGTAAGCGAGTGTGCGTGCCCCTGGTCTGTGGCGGAACCTGTCGTGAAGCATCAGCTCACACGTCCTTCCCCCTTCTGCACGTGGTCATGCCCTACTGCTTCTCCAGATGCCTTTTAAGGTAGATCCTGAGAAACTGGCTGGACGGCATCTGCTTGGGAAACCCAGAGAGAGAGTCCATTCACTCCAGGGGATGTGTGGTGGTATCGTCTTCTTGAGGTCACTTGAGACTCTATTTAGAGTGTGCACGGCATTCCAAAAATGCCACCAAGAACTATCTTAGCAACTGGAGGCTCCTGGAGTCAGTCGGACCCCCCACCCCCACCCCAAGATTGGAGCTGCTGGGCAGGATGAGTCTCATGGTAAGACAAAAAACTGGGTTCAGGAAAAAAAAACAGTTGATTTGATTCATCTTTCTATCTCAAGAGTGCTGTTATTAAATAGAACCTAGAATGATGTTGTTATTAAATGGAACCTAGAACACAATTTAGATAGCACATGGGGAACTCAGCCAAGGTAACGAAGCTGCTTTGGCTTTGTAGGCGCTCCGAGTAGAGTGTCCAACTGCCCCGGTTTTTCCTAAGATGCGGGACGTTCGGTGCCAAAACCGCAGGAAGCCCCAGCAACTGGGACAAGTTGGTCAGCCTGCACTGCAGGACTGACCAGCTTCACTGCTCCTTCATCTCCACGTGGCATTTTGCACAGACATCCCTAAATACGTAAAGAAGACTGAAATGGTACAAAGCAAGCTGTTGACTTCTGCTGCGGCCCCATGGTCTATATATATTTTTTGATTCTCTAAAGACCTATGCAACTATAAGACCTTTAAAAAGGCTTACGTGCTTGACCTTCTTGGAGGAGACACGTCTGAGTGTCCCGAGGTTTCCTGACACTTGGCTGGTTCATGGTCTGGGTGGGTGAAGGGTAGCCGGTTCTGAGAGCCTTGGATTTGCTCTCTGTGGACTTGAACGTGAGCCCTTAGGGAGCACCTTGATGGAAAAGTGGAAGGGATAATGAGAAAGAACCTGGGCCCTCGGGGCTGCACAGTTCAGCACGGCCACCCATTCATCTTCCATGTCGAGGTCGCTGCCGTCGAGGGCGCGGCTGAAATAACTGCCGACAAAGCTGTGCGCGGGGCATTCCTCAGTGGACCCGTAAGAGTTCACTCGGGGCTGCAGGTCGAGCCAAGGACTCGACGGCGCCCTGACCGGGAAGGTGCTCACCGTTTTGAAATCCTCCTTGCCTAGATTTCTTTCTCGTTCCACATGCTGGCCAAGTGAGAAGCCGCTGGGCTGCGGTCACTTCCCCCTGCAGAACTGGATGCTTCCTTCTCACATGACCTTTCTTCCTGATCAAGTGGGTTAGACGTTCCATTTCCACGCAGCCTTTGCTTCTGTATGCCATTGACATTTCTTTGTTTCCCCTCCTCCATGGACTCAGACTCTGAATTGTCTTCAGAATGCTGATTTCAACAAGTTTCTAGTTTCAAAATCATGGGGGGAAAGAAAATCTACTTTTTTTTTTAAAAAACGGATGCCAAAATAACAAAAAGATGTGAGATACTTTCCTGAGCAGGCCTTCTTCTCAAAAGAATTATTTCAAGGTAAAAAGGAAGGTAACCTGTTGTTGTAAGAGGAGCAACTCTTGCCTGTACCCACTGCTGCTAACTGTCATTTAAAATAACACAATCCTTGGGATTCCCTGGCGATCCAGTGGTTAGGACTTTGTACTTCCACTCCCGAGGACCCAGCTTCGATCCTTGGTTGGGGAATGAAGATCTACAAGCCACATCGCGTGGCCAAAAATAAAATAAATAAAATAACCCATCCTTGCTAAAATCAGGACATTTTACTGGATGATTGAGGATTCACAGAGAATCCCTTTGGCCAGCTGCACTCCTGTGAAGGTGGACCCCTGTCTCTTGAGGTGGTGTATTGAGTTACACTTGGAAGAACTCTGCCTTGCTCTCCCCAGCATGTTGCAGAAGCCAGACTGCAAGGCTGGACAGGCAGAATGCAAGCCCAGATTTCCAGATGTGGAAACTTGAGTCACAGGAGACTGCTAACCCCGAGAAGATGTTGGCGTGTCCTGGCCGTATCGCACTGCAGCAGTCCGCCGGCTTCATCCTATGATGGGGAGCCACAGGGTCCTGCTGCCCCTGAATAAGCCACAGTTCGGAAGCTGTGCTCGGCCTGTGCATCCCGCTCCAGTCTGGCCTCATTCCAGTCTGATGTCCATCTTGCAGGTGGACCTTCCTGCCCGTCCTCCATGGGAGGTGCTCCCTGGCTCCTCCTGAGGACTCTGCCCTGTGCCCCGTCTGCCCAGGGCCCGTATGGGTTCAGCACACAGGCCACCGCTGCAGACGGGTCTCATGGCCGAGCGCAGGGCTGCGCCGGGTCTTCATGTCGAGTCTTTGCTGGGTTCCAAACCTATGCTTGGTAATCCTGGCTCTGCCTTAAAAATCCTGGTGAGATTGGAATGGAGGAAACCACCCACATTACACAGCGTAGACGCCCCCCACCCCTCCAAAGGTAGATTAGGTTTATGTCAGGGTCGGGAGAGAACCCACACACAAGGGCGTGATACAGACGCCAAAGACTCTTAGCCCCCAGGTGGCCCTAGTGGGAAAGAACCAGTGCAGGAGATGCAAGAGACTCAGGTTCGATCCCTGGGTCAGGAAGATCCCCAGCAGGAGAGCATGGCAACCCACTCCGGTATTCTTGTCTGGAGAATCCCATGGGCAGAGGAGCCTGGTGGGCTACAGTCTATGGGGCCACAGAGTTGAACACGACTGAGTGACCAACTTTCATTTCACTTACACAGATAACAAAATTTACCTTCTTTGCCCTTTTTATGCAGATAGTTCAGGAGAGAGAAGGCAATTCATAATGCTGTACAACAGTCACCCTCCACCTGTGTCTGGGATGTTTTCATCTTGCAAACCTAAAACTGCCCCTATTAAACATTAAGTCTGAATTCCCCTCCCCCAGCCCCTTCTACTTTTTGTTTCTATGAATTTGACTATCCTGAGTACCTCTTATCAGTAGAATCACGTAGTATTTGTCTTTTCATGGCTGGACTTTCACTTAGTGACCTACCTTCAAGGTGTATCCATGTTGTAGCATTTCTCTCCTTTTTAAGGAATATTAAAGTAATAATATTAATATTACTTTACTAGTTAATATTAAATATTAAGTAATATTACTCCTTTTGAGTAATATTCCACTGTATGCACATACAATACCATTGGGTATGCACAGCCCACAACTCAACCAAGGGCAGATCAAAAACAGCTGGGAAAAAAAAATCCAGAGTTCCAAAAGGCAGAACTTGAATTTCTCTTAGATAGCATTTATATCATATTAGGTATTAGAAATAATCTAGAGATGATTTACAGGAAGATAAACGTTACAGGGGCTTCCCTGGTGGCTCAGATGATAAAGAATCCACCTGCAATGCAGGAGACCTGGGTTCGATCCCTGGGTTGGGACGATCCCCCGGAGGAGGGCATGGCAGCCCACTCCAGTATTCTTGCCTGGAGAATCCCATGGACAGAGGAGCCTGGTGGGCTGCAGTCCATGGGGTCGCAAAGAGTCAGACATGACAAAGAGACTAAGGACAGCAATGTGTGCAAGTTTTATGCAAACAGCATGCCATTTTGTGTAAGGGCCTTGAGCATCTTTGGATTTTGTTGTCGTTGGGGGTCCTGGAACAAGTCCCCGGTGTGTGCATCACATTCTGTGTGTCCATTAATTTGTGGGTCGACACTTGGCTTTCTTCCTTCCTTGGCCACTGTGAATGCTGTTATTGTCCAGTTGCTGAGTCATGTCTGGCTCTTTGTGGCCCCCATGGACTGCAGGCACGCCAGGCTTCCCTGTGGTTCACCGTCTCCCCGGAGTTTGCTCAAACGCATGTCCACTGAGTCTGTGATGCCATCTAACCATCTCATCCTCTGCCACTGCTTCCTCCTTTTGCCTTCAGTCTTTCCCAGCATCAAGGTCTTCTCCAATGAGTCCGCTCTTCCCATCAGATAGCCAAAGTATTGGAGTTTCAGAGGTGTACAGATACCTCTTTGAAGCTTGAAGTTTTAATGTTAAAAACTACAAAGTAGGAGAGCTCTTGAAAATAGCTGAATTTAAAGATGCACGACATTAAGCAAGGCCGTGGTTGAGAAATACTGCAAAGAAACTGGCTGGGCCCTTCATGAACAAGGTGGGTTCTGGAGGCCTAAAAACCTGCATGATGGTCTGGAACCCACGTGGTGTGAAAACACCCACCCAGCCCTGCCCACGTGGGCTCTCTGTGTTTGCCGAGTGCCCTCCGAAGGTGAGGAAGGCTGCCTCTCTCTGTTCTTTGGGTGGCCTGGGAAATGCTTCTGGCATTCATTCGAGTTTCAGATAGTATGACAAATTATTTCTCCTGTGTATCAAGACCTTCAGACCCATGGAATGCCACTACCACAGCAGAATAAATATTTTCAAGGAATATCTACAACTGTTGTTGGCAAGAGTGACCACTGAAAAACTTATTTTACACATACATAAAAATGTTAGATTCTTTATCAAAGTCTGCTCTAAGGAATTCCTCATTTATTTTTATAGCCTTCAGGGTTTTAAAGTGTTTAGACTTACAGGGAAAAAAAATAGCCAAAACACTAGCTCACCCTGGTACGCATTGTCTTTCTGTTGAGCACAGAGTGAGTGTAAGTAGCCCAAAATCAGAGAAAGTCTTCCTGTCTTTATAGAAATTAAGCTATCAGATAGGGTAGAGCCTGCGTAACTTTTTTTTTTTTCCTACATCGAAAAACTCTGCCCTCTTGCTTTAAAAAAAAACCAAAATATATGTTTTTATAGTAGCTTGTGAGTTTGAGTAAAGCTTCTAGCGGAATCCATGGGACATTGCCTTATCAGTACACAGCATATTTCATCCTTGTACCCAATCTTCAGGGCTTCCCAGGTGGTGCAGTGGTAAAGAATCTGCCTGCTAATACAGGAGATGCGGGTTCCAACCCTGAGTTGGGAAGATCACCTGGAGGAGGAAATGGCAACCCACTCCAGTATTCTTGCCTGAAAAATCCAGTGGACAGAAGAGTCTGGTAGGCTACAGTCAGTGGGGTTGCAAAAGAGCTGGATACATTTTAGCAAGTAAAACAACAGCAGCAACAACTCACTCTGTATCACTTTGTTTTCCACTGGGGCCCTGTGAGGGTTGCTAATTGTGGCTGGAAATCCTTACCAAAGGTAGATAAATCAAATGCATCCGTTTTCTTCACTGGCAGCAAGTCACTATGGAGAACTCTCAGTGGGAGAGCTCGGACTTGGGGGACAGCGCGGGAATGTTCTTTCCCTGCTGCCGAGAGATGGGGTTCCTCCTTAGACTATAAATGTGTGATGCTCTCTTTCTAACCCGATTGCTGGCCGGTTGCTAAGGTGTTGGGAGGAAGGGAGCGGTGGAGACGAGACGCAGAGGCTGGCTTCTTCTCAGGTGTGCCCGTGGCCCCAAATGGAAACCAATCAAGGTGCGATTTATGTTCATTAAGTGCTTGTCAAAACTGAAAAATTTTCTAATCAACAGCAATCTAGCGGCGTCCCCGTCGATGGCTGGGAGTGCCGCCTCCGCCGCAGCGGCTATTTGCCTGTTACAACTCTAGGCTAAGAATCCGCTGATGATTACATTAGGCTAAGCTGCGAAGTAAATGAACCATATCTTATTTAGGTGCCACAAGCTTCAGTGTAGTCCTGCCCCGCAGGGCACTTGATAGCGTTTTATGGCTTTAAAATTAGTGTAGCTTCCCATTGGCTGCAGGGCGCTTGCCTGTTATGCCTTTGAACTCAATAAGCAAGGGGAAGGGGGCCTTTTGTTTTTCTCCCGTATTTTTCTCCCTTGCATTTTTAGCAATTTTGTTTTGCATCTTTTCCAGACGTCGTTTTGCAATAAAAATGTCTGACTACCCTCCACATGCCTCCCCCCCCCCCCGACCCCCCCCCAAAAAAAGAAAGAAAAGAAAAAAAAGAGAAAGGGAAGAAAAAGTAGAAAACGGCATGCATTTGCAGAGGACAGTTTCTTTCTCCTATCCTGCTAAGTGAAGAAGAGCATCGCAAGTCACCCCCAATGGCTTATAGTGTTGGAATGGCTTCCTCCAGTGGAAACAACACCTATACTTCTGGAAATGCCCACATAAAATCACAGAGAAAATATTTCAGTATTTCTATTAGACATGAGCAGTAAGAGCCAACATTTATTAAGGGCTTTGGGATTCTTTCGAGTTCTTTATGTATTATCTCAGTTAATCATGACAGCAATTGCTTGAAGCAAGAATTATTATTATCTTTATTTTTAAAGAGGAGAAATTGGAACCCAGGATGATTAAACAGTCCGCAACCCCTGACAGACAGAGCTTCCCAGGCACCCTTACTCTGAGGCCATCCTCTGGCCTAAAGAAGCTCTGTCTTCTGCAGATATTCTTAATTTAGAAAACCAGAAAACTATGTTAATCGGTGAATTGACCACTCTTCATTTGAAATGAATCTGATTATATTACTGTAAACCACCTTGATGGGCAGTTAACAGCATAAGGAAAACAGAATCACTCCCAAAACAATGCATCAGGGAGGCAAAAAAGCATTTTTTTTTTTCTAGACAGGCCTAGTCAAAGTTTTGAAATTGGAAGAAATTCTGTGATGGGCAAAAACTGAAGTGGGAATTTTTCTGTCCACGTTGGGTTAAAACGGTAGAAGACAGCGATCATGAGTGTTCTTGGCAGACAACTGTGTCTGCTTTTCTGTCTTTAAGAAGTCTGTTTCTTTAAGTGCTTCGTATTCTAGCAAATGCATCCCAAGGAATCTGGAGTTTTAAAAAGGTTCAGAGAGATCTAATTATCATTATGGCGAATATTCCTACATAACTCAGACTTTGTCAGATCGAAGTACTGGTCCAGTTGTTTCAAGCCATATTTAATTATAAAAATACTCGTAGAGCCAGGAATGGCACTGACTCCTTGAAGTGAACTTTCACTCATGCTTGCCTCTGGAAGAACCTGCATATCCAACACATCCATTTTGTAAGGCTAGGTTTGAGTGTGCATGGGTTACAACTGGCTGGTATTCAATTTAACTTAAAATGAGAAAAATCTGTCTTGCAGTGTAAAGCTCAACCCACAAGGTGAATCAAGACAGAGACAATCAAGAAGCACAAAGGTTATATTCATAATTCATTGTGGAAGTTTCTATTTTGATTTAGTAGATTATGTTAACCTATGCTTCCCAGGTGGCTCAGCGGTAAAGAATCTGCCTGCCAGTACAGGAGATGCAGGAGACGTGGGTTCAGTCCCTGGGTCAGCAAGATCCCCTGGAGAAGGAAATGGCAACCCGCTCCAGTATTCTCGCCTGGGAAACACTATGGACAGAGAAGCCTGGCAGGCTACAGTCCGTAGGGTTGCAGAGTCAGACACAGCTGAGCATGCATGCGTATTACGCTGTGGCCTGAGCTTATGTTGGACTTGAGCCCAGCATTGGAGATGAATGCTGCCAGCAGACGCACTGGAGAGGCTTACCCCAGGGGTCGAGCTCCCCTTGACGGTGAGGGCTGCCACCGCTCTCATGACGTTCCCCAGCCTGCTCTGCTGATGCACCCTAGGTTAGTTACCCGGGCGCGGGAAAGCCTTTGCTCAGAATCGGGTGGCATCAGCTTTGCATTTGCCTCAGTCGCTGTTAGACATCCAGTTTGCTGGGTGCCTTCTCCCTGCAGTGGCCACAGGTCGCATGGATGCGCATCGGTCAAGTGGTCGTTCCGAAGCAGCTCCCGAAGTGAGACTCTGGAATTCTCTTGGCCGTCTTGAGAAGCTAAACTGATTCTCAGAAGGCTTTTCTCTTTGACGCTGCCTCCTACCTGCTATTGTAGCTGAGGTCCTGTGGAGATAAGGAGAAATGGTCCTCTTTGAGGTATGTGATCTGAATGGATGTGGCTGGGAGATTTCTCATAGTATTACAATATCTTCATGGTATCTTTAGGGCGTCACTCTCCTCTGTGGCGGTGACTATATATGAGGCTATTGTTTATCATTCATACATGTCGGACTTGAGCGTTTGCTGGTCTCTCTGAAGAGGTGGTATTATGTATGTCTTTATAGAGGAATTTCCTTTGAGAATAGTATTAAGCAGAGTTTGGGAATGGCAGGGCATCTGACAATGGCTTCTCTTACATACTTTTTTTTTCTTTTTGAGCCCAGAAGTAAAGGTTTTAAAAAATAGGATTTATACACACTACTGTTGCTCTTGAAACTGGACATATGTGAAGTGTAGTGAAAATGGGAAAGACTGAGTCTTTCCTCTCCTCCAGAAGACAGGTGTGCTGACCGTGCCTAGTACCTGCTCCTCCCCCAGTTGGGTACATAAAATCACACACACCAGCCGCTGGCTGGTTTGTGAACATTAAGCTGGGCTCATATAATGAGGCCCTTATACTTTCTTAAAAATTGAGGAATCTGAATGAGTTTTTGTTTCTGTGCATTATATCTATTGATGTTTGCCATGGGAAAAATTAAAAGAGAAAAAAATCTGATATTCTAGAATTCATTTAAAATAATAACCCACCCCTTACATACTATCCCACAAACATTGTTAATGAAAAAGATATTTTCCAAAACAAAAGGAAATTGTGAGCAGAGTAGCATTGTTTTCCATTTTTCAAAGCGCTTTTAAAGTATGTTAAAAAAAAAAAACTCATAAAAATGTTTAGTTGGAAGAGTCTTTTTTTTTTTAATGTTGTGTGCTTTTTAAAATTTTCTGTTTTTGAAGCATAGTTGATTTACAGTGGTGTGTTAATTTCTCCTCTGCAGCACAGTGATTCAGCGATTCATGTATACATTCTTTTTCATGTCTTTTCCATTATGGTTTATTATACGACACTGAATATAGGTCCCTGTGCTATATAGTAGTATCTTGTTGCTTATCCATCCTGTATATAATAGTTTGGATCTGCTAACCCCAAACTCCCAATCCCTCCTTCTCCCACCCCCTCCCACCCCTGGCAACTTCAAGTCTGTTCTCTATGGCTGGGAGTCTGTTTCCTAGATAAGTTCATTTGTGTCATATTTTAGGTTTCTATATATAACTGACATCATATGATATTTGTCTTTCTCTGGCTTACTTAGTACGATAATCTCTAGGTTCATCCATGTTGCTGCAAGTGGCATTATTTCATTCTTTCTATGGCTGAGTAACAGTCTTTTGTATGTGTATACCACTCCTTTATCCACTCATCTGTCAATGGGCTTTTAAGTTGCTTCCATGTCTTGGCTGTTGTAAATAGTGCTACAGTGAACACTGGGGTGCATGTGTCTTTTTGAATTATAGTTTTGTCTGGATATTTATTTGGGCTTCCCAAGTGGCGCAGTTGTAAAGAATCTGCCTGCCAATGCAAGAGACACAAGAGATGGGGATTTGATCCTTGGGCCGGGAAGATCCCCTGGAGTAGGAAATGGCAGCCCACTTCACTGTTGTTGCCTGGGAAATCCCATGGACAGAGGAGCCTTGCGGGCTACAGTCTGTGGGATCACGAAGAGTCAGACATGATTGAGTGACTAGGAGTGGCACTGTTGAAACACATAGCCACTCTAGCTTTCTGAGGAGCCTCTGTACTGTTTTCCATAGTGCACAAATTTATATTCCCATCAACGGTATAGGAGGGTTGAGGGAGGGGCACTTTGATAGCCATTTCAGATCGTGGGTGTTCTCGGATACTGCACCAAAACTTGACATGTGACGGTTTCTTAAAGCTTAGGAATTCAGTGAAGTTTTCCTTCCTTGCTGATTTAAAATTCAGTGACTTGTCTTGTACTTTGAATGAACTTGTATCCATGCATGTGACATTCAGCGTCAGTCATTTCAGAAAGCTTGTTTAACTGAGGTATGCAGATTTCCAAATAGCAATACTTTCCTCAAACTGTTGTTCAGTTGCTAAGTCACGTCGGACTCTTTGCAACCTCATGAACTGCAGCACGCCAGGCTTCCCTGTCCTTCACCATCTCCCAGAGTTTGCTTAAATTCAGGCCTATTGAGTCAGTGACACCATCCAACCATCTCATCCTCTGTCACCACCTTCTCCTCCTTCCCTCAGTCTTTCCAAGCATCAGGGTCTTTTCCAATGAATTGGCTCTTTGCATCAGGTGGCCAAAGGATTGGATCTTCAGCTTCAGCATCAGTCCTTCCAATGAGTATTTAGGATTGACTGGTTTGATCTCTTTGTCATCCAAGGGACTCTCAAGAGTCTTTTCCAGCACCGCTGCAGTTTGAAAGCATCAGTTCTTCAGCACTCAGCCTTCCTTATGGTCCAACTCTCACATCTGTACCTGACTACTGGAAAAACTATAGCTTTGACTACACAGACCTATTTCAGCAAAGTGATGTCTCTGCGTTTTATACACTGTCTAGGTTTGTCCTAGCTTTTCTTCCAAGGAGCAAGCATTTTTTTTAAATCAACCACTGTTTGCATTTCTCCCCATCTACTTGCCTTGAAGTGATGGGACTGGATGCCATGAACTTAGTTTTTTCGAGTGTTGAGTTTTAAGCCAGCTTTTCCACTGTCTTCTTTCACCTTCTTAAAGGGCTCTTTCTTTAGTTCCTCTTCACTTTCTGCCATGAGAGTGGTGTCATCTGTATATCTGAAATTGTTGATCTTTCTCCAGGCAGTCTTGATTCCAGCTTGTGATACATCCAGCCTGGCACCTCTCATGATGTGCTCTGCATATAAGTCAAATAAACAGGGTGACAATATGCAGCCTTGACGTACTCCTTTCCCAATTTGGAACCAGTCTGTTGTTTCATGTCCAGTTCTAACTATTGCTTCTTGATCTGCATACAGGTTTCTCAGCAGGCAGGTAAGGTAGTCTGATGTTTCCTGCTTTTTAATAATTTTCCATAGTTTCTTGTGATCCACACACTCAATGGGTTTAATGTAGTCAATGACTCAGAAGTAAATGTTTTTCTGGAATTCTCTTGCTTTTTTGATGATCAATGGATGTTGGCAATTTGGTCTCTAGTCCCTCTGCCTTTTCTAAATCAGTCTTTTAATACCCCCAAAATCACATTCATTGATACTATCTCCAGTCTTGTCAGAAAAACATCTCTGGGTATTTGGAAGGTATCAATCACATGGTGAGAGTTACAAGTTTTCAAAATTCTCATCATCACTAGAAAGCTCAAACTCTATCACTGGTCACAAATACTGTCAGCCACTTTCCTTGCAGTACTTACTTTATTCATTTTCAAGAAAATATCTGCCAAGCACCCAAGACTGAATCACCACAGTTAGTGTCTGACATAGTCCTTCTTTCAAGTAGAAGTGTTGCCTCAGCAAACAAGTGACAAATTCAGCTTGGGAATGAAACACTTCGGGAAGCGCTTTCCAGCTTTGGAAGTTCAGCAGAAACCCTGAAGTATACTTGCTGTGGCATCACCTGAGAAATTTAAAGGCTCAGAGGTTACAGTTTTTTTTAAACTGGTAGGTTTTGGTTTATCAAGAACATCCTTGGGTGAAACTGTTTTTTTGTTTGTATTTTGAGAGCATAGTAAAATAAAGACAGCATGCAAAGCACAACCTGTTTACCACGGTCGTGCTCCATGCTGAGACGGCAGCAATATTTATTACTCACACTGCTTTTGCACCATCAAAGCAAATTTCAACACAGGGAGAAAAGCAAACGACATCTTGGGGTTGTTTTGAAAATAGTGTTGAACTTGTGAATCCCCTGATAGGGTGTTGAAGACCACACTTTGAGGACTGCTGAACTTAGATTATGCAAAGAGAATATGCTTGATTAGATTAGCCATGACACAAAGACCAAAGCAAAGCATTGGTCTGTCGTAACAGTTATATCACTGAGACAAAATATTAGATAGTAATAGAAAATTGTAAATTTCTCAACATTTTACGTGCAGTTAGAAACCAGAACTCATTGAGACTACCTGATTGGAACACAGATTCCTGCAATTTTTTCCATCGTGTAATTATGGAAACGGATAGTCTTAATACCTTTAAAAAAGTATATGTGAAATTGGAGTGATGACGGAGGAGCCTGGTAGGCTACAGTCCATGGAGTCACAAAGAGTCGGACACGAATGAGCGATTTCACTTTCAATGGCATTTCAGAGCTGGGTGTTTTATTCTGATGATCTAACTTTGAGATGCCAATCACATCATGGATGCATTTGGGTTTCACTCCAAGATCTTGTTAAACTGCTTTTTGGTACCCCATGAACACATGAAGCAAACCATCTTTCACCAGACAGCCAAAGGTAACAAAGGGATGGGAAGCAGTGAGAATCAATATACTGAGAGTATTTTTAGGGACTATTGATGGATTGCTGTATTTTGAGCTTAACTTCAAGGGCCAAATGCCCCCGAGCTGACTAAGATGAACTCACCATTTACTGAGAACTGCAGGCCGTCAGGCGCACAGAGGGCTCTGGGCCGGCCAAGACGACCCCCCACACGATGTTCCCTTGTCTGTCTGGAGAGAACTCCTGGAAGGTTTTCTTTAGGAGCCTCGTGCAGTATTTTGATAGGGACTTGATACCAGTCTCCTGGCCGGAATTGAGTGCTCTTCCATGATGACCTTCCGGTCCTGGTAAGTTGTAACCGTGAGATTTTAAGACAAAACCGTTGCCCCAGTGCATTCATTAACGCTCCAGTCAGGAGGGATCTGGTTCACCCACTGCAGTACTCAGGGCTCCTCGCCCTCTCCAGAGGCGGCCCGAGGAAGGTGGGAGCCACGCGGCGCCGTGCTGCCGTCTGCAAACTGGAAGCTGCGGGTCTCTGACACGGCTCTCAGTTGCTAGCAGGTTCCCTCACTGTACCTCATTTGCATCTGGGACATCAATTAGCATGTTTGTTGAGGCTAATTGAATGAAACTCAATCATAGCTCTTAATTGCTTGACTATGTGAAAAGAAATCACATTAATGCAGCTAATTAAGTGTATGGCAATAGATGCAACATAATTAGGAGGAAAATGTAAAAAACAAGGGATGGCAAAGGTGCGGGAACCAGGGGCGGGGGCGCCACGCGCGGTTACCGAGCGCCATCCACCCGGTCGGGGACCGGTCCCTCCGCTCCGGTGCCTGCTTGCAAAAAATAATCCAGGCAACGAGCACGGACAACTTGAGAAGAAAAATGCAAATAGGTTTGCAATTACTACTTTTTCAAGCTGTTGAGGGGCAGGCGATGGCACCTCTGGGGGGCCAGGCTCTTGAGTGGGCCCCAGGGACTTGTTAAGTGCTGTTTAAAAGTACTTGGCTTTGAATTACCCTCATGCCTTGTTAAAGGGTTTTTTCCCCTTTTATCCTCGATCAGCATTTTTCTACCAGGAACACGGGGAAGGGATGTATCTGGAACATTTGCATATCAAAATCAAGCTCGCTGGCTTTATTTCGCCCTGCGAGGTCCCTACTTTGGACCACTGGGCCCCACGTCCCACTTCTAAAGAGGCGACATTATTTAGAGGTTGTAGCTTCAATTCCTCAAGTCCCAAGCTGGGGCCAGATGAAAAGGGTAATTCTTTGAAAACCAGAAAACTCCCATGTCCTTTCTCTTGGGAGAAGCTAGAAGCCACAGATTCAGGTATCCACCTGTTTCTGAAAACACCAAGCTGAAAGACTTGTGTGGACTAGGAAATGCATCTTGTAAAGGTTTTAGCAATGTTAGAGGCTTGAAATTTAGGAATTGCAAACTTGCCCTCTGAATTTCTTAAGAACTAATTCTTCTGTGCTTTGAAGTGCCTAACTCAGGCAAGAAAAACAGATTTCCTCAGCCCGTGCTGAGAAAAAGATAAATGGGTCCCATCCCCGCATTCAGATCTGGAGAGCCGACACTCAGTACTTTCTATAATAATTTTAAATAAAATATCCTGGTTATTGTCTGTTAAAACATGCCTATTAAAAAGGAGGCCATGCTGAGGCTTAGTCACTCTCTGATTAGGCTCATTTCAGAGCCCATAAGCCATAAATGCTCAATTACACTCCTGTTATTGTATTTTAATTTGTTAAGAATTGGCATTAAAGAAGAAAGTTATAGCAAGTTGATATTTTTAAAGGAGTAACTATGCAAGAAGGAATTCATTATTTACAAGTCCTAACTTTGGTTTGGAAGCTTGAGGTTTGCCCCTTTTCAGTAGGTATCAAGGGAAGTAAATGCAAACGGCTTGAGAACAACCTTTTTTTCACAATGACCTTGACCCTTGATCCTGTGCTGACCGAAGGTCACTTCTTCCCTGTGTGTGTTTTTTGTTCTCCATCCTCTTGATGAGCTGTGTCTCGAGACTTCAGTGTTTCTTCCCATCTGCCTTATCCTTCAGCCTAATTGAATGATAACAACTTTCTTTCTATCCTCCATCCTCAACCTTTTGAAATCACAATTTTTTCAGAGTAAATAGTATTTGTGGTGGGAGTTGGGGCAGGGCGGTTTCTAGCAGTTTTTTAGCATCTTAACTTTGAAGTGGGGTCTTTAGTCTGTTCCCAGTTGGACACAGCACCTCCCTTCCCAAAACCCGTGGTGACTCTCCTCCAAACATGCCTGTGGCCAACCCTCACATGCCCCCCCACCCCGAGAGATGGGAGATGACCTGCCCGGCTGGTCCAGCCCTGGGTGCATCAGTGCCCATGCCCCTGGCTTCCCCGACTGATGGCGTACGAGCCGTGCAGGCGCGTCCATCTGGCTGGTTCATCATCACTGCGGAAGGCCTGGCCTCACCCCTCCCTGGAGGAGCTGGTCTGAGCTCCCCCCACCGCTGTGGCGCAGCCCCTAATCCTTTCTCTATCCATCGGCAGTCCCATGTTCACCTGTGACCCTGATGCATCTTCTCTTGCTGGGCTGGTGCTCGGCGTACTTTCTGGGGCTCTGCAGTCTCCATCACAGGCTCCCCTTGCATGGTGGACTTCCTCTTCCAGCACTGCCTCCTTCTCTGTTGAGAATTCTCCCAGTCCCTTTCCTGAGTTTGGGGTGGCCCCCATGTGGCCACAACTCTCAACTGCATCATTCCAGGGGGAGGGGTGCCGCTCAGCTGGCCCTCCCTCCTGCTTATGGCTAAGAGAGGATGGCTCTGTCTGTCCTGACAACTCAGTTTGGGTTCTTGCCCTGTGTTGGAATCTTGGACTCTGGATTCTTTCTTGGGCCATAATTTCTATCAGAAAAATTCCTGCTTCTGGATAGACCAGTCCCTGCTTCTCAGCTGCTTCACCTCCTGAAATATTGACCTTGTCTTGCAATTAAAAGAAGCCAGTGGGCTCCTTCTCTTGGCTTCCCTAGTACCTTGTCACTCCTCTTGAGTGTCTGTCGCATGCCTTGACCAACTTTGCTGGTCCCTCTGACGGTGCAGTTTGCTGCTAGACCATCACCTCCTTCTCTCCATCTACTGATCCTGTTGGCGGGCTCGCTGCTCCCGTCTCCCTGGGTCCCTCGCAGCCCGCACACTGGCTCCTTTGGTAGTTCTTCTAAAATTAGATTGACTTGAACTTGATTGCTTATACTAAATACACATGGATTGGTTTTTCTTTGATATCGTAAAACGAATCCCCCCAGGATTCTGCCAGGATGCTTCCCAGGTGGCACTAGTGGTAAAAAAAAAAAACCCGCCTGCCAATGCAGGAGACATAAGAGACGTGGGTTCGATCCCTGGGTCAGGAAGATCCCCTGGAGGAGGAAATGGCAACCCCACTCCAGGATTCTTGCCTGGGAAACCCCATGGACAGAGGAGCCTGGCGGGCTACAGTTCATGGGGTTGAAAAAAGTCGGACACGACTGAAGCGACTTAGCAAACACGCACAAAGGATTCTGCCAAGGAAGGAATCTGTTCATTTCCTTCCCTGGTTAGTCTTAAAACACTTGAAATATTATTTACCCAACAGTGGTTTAGATAGACTGCATCGTTTCTCAGTGTGCGATGTTGGTTTAATGATATGTCTGCAGAGACAAGGGGGCTTATTGCCCATAAAAACGCACGAAAAGATCGGTAACTCTTAATGCGCCAAGAGGGCCCTCACCCTGGCTCTCGGTGGCCGCCGCCTCTTTCCCCATCCACCAGCCGACTCCTGAGCACTGTTTTCCTCCACACGGCTTTGGATGACGGCCCAGAGAACCCGCTGTGTACCTAGGCTTCTCTCTAGTTCCATGATGACTGCTAGTCATTCACCTCCAAAACACAGACAGCGGCAAGGCCCTTTTTCCGAGAACAGCGAATCCCTTGAAGAAACCTCATACTGAATACAGACAACGAGCTTTCTACTTGAACATCCAGCTTTTATACATCCATCAGGGACCTCCATGTGTTTTCAGCACCCTACCACGGACCCCTCAGACATCTTCCTGAACAAAACGCTTGGCCTCTTAGAGTGTTTACATTAGTTCCCAGCAGACAACTTCAGTCTCAGCTAGACATTCAGGGCTGTCAGAGACAAAAAGGTCATTACAAAATAGTTCCTACTCCATGGAATTTCACCTGCAACTCACAGGAAGAGCACAGGCTCTTCATGTGCCATCTGATAACTATCAACTCACAGAGGAGGATTTCATGTCCATATTTATTTTCTTTATCCTCCTGCCTAGAAGCATCTACTGCGTCTCCTGTATCTCCAGGGCCTGGGCTAGTTCAGGACACAGAGGCAGAGCTGATTTCAGTGTAACGATGATGCCACCAGGGCAAGACAGATCAAAGCCTCCTTATTTTTTAAAGTGCTCACCACCGCGGAAGGGTCATAGGATTCCGACTCATGATGTCTCATAGAACCTCTTGTCCTAGACTGTAGAAGGTCTCCCTTTTAATCTCTCTTGGATGTTTTAACGTTTTGAACAGGATTACATGCAGAATGTTCACGGAAAAGAGATTGATCTTCTGAGAACCACTGTGAAAGTCCCAGGGAAGAGGCCCCCCCGAGCCACGTCAGCCTGCGCACCCATCTCCAGCCCGAAAACCAACGGCCTGTCCAAGGACATGAGCAGCTTGCACATTTCGCCAAATTCAGGTAAGCTCACAGCCGACATGCCGAAGAGATCCGGCCCGCCTCCAGTGATGGGTGGCCCCAGTGTGGGAGATAGCGCTGAGCTTCTCGGGTGAAGTGGAGGCTCTGCCCGTTAGACTGTAGGTTAAGAGCCACAGTCTCATGTCTTTTGTAGGCGCTTGTTGCCCTACATCTTTGGGTCCCAGGACTGCCCACAAGCAAACTGGCATTTTGAGTCACAGCTGAGTGGACTGCTAGGCTTTTCGAGGGTTGGGAGGTTGAAAGTTGCATCTTACACGTGATGGAGAATTTAAGGGCCTTCTGAAAAACGTCATTTCACTGTTAAAGTGTCAAGGATTAGTCCTAACTGATTTGTCATGAATGTGTATAGAAAAATGGAAACGCTGATTTGGAGCAAGATTTAAAGGAAACCATTAGACCTGCACAGAATTTCAGACTCTCGGTTTTGTATTGTAACTGTTACGTCTTCTTCGACACAGCTTTGGTTTTCTGTATTCTCTTTTAAAGGAGGATTTGTCTTTCATTCAGCATCAGAGAAAAATCAGTGTTTCTCAAAATAGATGTGCTGAGAAATTCCCAGCCTCGGTGTCCAGCGCAAGCCGTTCAGGGGTATTGTGGTTCATTGTTTAAGAGTCTTAGTAAACCATGCTCTGGTTTTTGCCTTCCATGATTTCTTATCAGAGGAAAGGTGGTGAGTAGGGCTTACGTTCCCCACCCACAAATTCAGACTCCTTCAACAAATGGAATCCCTTCACAGATTTCAGTTATTTCCTTTTTTGTCTCCAGCTTACATCTGATTTTCTCAAAATAGATTTCTGTGCTGTAGTTACTCCTAGCGTGTGTCCCTGCCTCTTAAACATGCTACCTTTTTTCCTTTCTGAAATGCTAAATGCTTTTTAAGGAGGAATGATGCTGACCCCGTCGTTGCACGATGTGAATGACATTGTTGGCAAAAGGAGGCTAATAAAAAGGCGACAGAGTTTGGGGTCCACCAGCCTGTGTTCTACTGCTGGGTGATGTGAAGTGTTGGGTAGGTGACTGATCGCACTTTGCATGAGGCTGATCCGGCCTGGCCTGCCTCCGTCACAGAGGTGTGATGGCAAACGTCAGCTGTTGTTACTAATCAAAGTAAAACTGGGCTTTCTCATAACAGAGACATTAGTTCATTCCAGGAAGCAGATAAGGTTACTACCCTCTGGGGTCTCGTGGCTTACTGACCTTCCTTCCAAGAGATATAGAATTTCCCCTTTCAGGATGGTATGCTAACTCTATGAGGAGAGAGAAAAGTGCCCAAGAAAAAACAATTTTTTTCTATAGTGAGCAAAAAGCTGATGTCTCCTTAATCTGTTTTTTTTGTTCAAAAAGTACTTATTGAGTATCTGTTCCGTGCCAGGGATTGTGCATTGTGTGGATCCCAGGTTCCTGACCTCTAGGACGTCTATGCAAGGCAGTCACCCTTTAACCAACTTTCCATTTCCCCTTCGAACCATCATGCACGTCTCTCCATTCATTTTTTCAAATCAACAAACACATGTGAAGTTTCTAATGTGTGCTGGTCGCTGTCCTGCACTCTGGGGGAACAGAAGTATGAGATGTTATCCCTGACCTCTGGAATCTCAGCCTGTAGGTGGTGGGAGAGATGAAGCAGTGCGGCAGGCGGGTAAGGGGGTGTGAAGGTCCAAGGCGACGTGCTTGGCTCCACCCCAGGAGGCAGGACAAGGCTTCCCGGCTTGGGGGATGCCTGCCTGGGTGGGAAGAAAGGGTGGGAACCAGCCAGGCAAGGAGGGTGAGGAAAGCATTCCGACAACTTGAAGACGTGTTGGCTATGTAAGATTTGGAGTTTGAACGTCATCTTGAGATTTGTGCTCTTTGGAGCTTAACCGCCACTTACTGTCCTAAGGAAGATGTCGTGTTTGTTAACAGATAAAAAGATACCAAGGCCATATAAACCTTATCACATCCCCAGAAGATGTTATGTCGTGGGCCTCAGCCGAGGCATTGAGTTCGCAATGTCCAGGTGCCTTCTCTGTGAGTCCTGCTGTCAGGTGAATGGGAGGCTTTGGGGCATGGATGAAATCCTTCTTCCGCGGTCGCACCCTCGGTTTATTACAGCTGGGTACTCAGCCTACACCAGTGCTCTGCCATTCAGGGAGCCTGGTGGGTTTTTCATCCTCCTTGATCACAGGTAGGGACTCGAACAGTGCCAGTTCAGTGCGTGAAGCAGGGCACCCAAAGCCAGTCTCCGGGACAACCCAGAGGGATAGGGTGGGGAGGGAGGTAGGAAGGGGGAGTCAAGACAGGGGGACACGTATACCTGTGGTCGATTCATTTGATGTACGGCCAAAACCATCACAGTATTGTAATTATCCTCCAGTTACAATAAGTTGATTTAAAAACAAAAACAAAAAGAAGGAGGGACTCGGAAGAGGGAACATGACGTCCGCCGGAGCACAGCACCCCTGAGGGGGAGGCAAGCCCCTCCTGGTCACAGGGCTCGGGGCTGCGGTGCCCTCGGCTCAGCCCCAGACCGTGTCGTCAGCTGGTGTCCGGCAAGTGTGACTTCTACCCTGTTGATCATAGAACTGTCTCATAGGAAGAATTCCAACCCAGCAAACTTAGTTCAAAGTAAATCATTGCTGCTTTTAAGTGATGGACTTTTTTTTTTAGCTGAAAAATAGGTATTAGTTATTTTAGAGCTACTTGACAAAGAGCTTGCCACACCACTTAACCCCATCTTTCCCTGTCAACACGTTAGAATTCTGCCATTTTGGTTTAGAACTCTGGATTAACTGATGTTTCTTTTTAGCCTTTTTTTTTTTTCTGTTTCTGTTTCATTTTCTACCTCCATCTTATTGAATCAGATCAATGTTTTGTGCTTTCCCTTCTAGTAACTTTTACATTCACATAGACCTGACCTGATATACACTGACCTGATATACCCTTATTCTGAAATCTTTGTGCATAACTTACTAATGTTTTAGAATAAAAGTCTGTAGTTGAAGTGACTCGGTAAACAAATACAAACATTTATAAGATTCTGGTTACACATTTCCAAATTCATTCCTAAAGAGGTTTTGTATGAAATAACCTTCTGTCCATAAAGTGAGTGCTCATTTCACTTTTACACAGTTTTAGAGTCTATGCTCATCTCATAAGCAATAAAAATATTTCCTGCTTCTCTTATTTGGATTCCTTCAGTTAGTGCTGAGGCTGAGCATCTCATGTTTTCTGGCCACCTGCGTTTCTTCTGCTGTGTTGTCTAGATGTGTCCTTGGCCCATTGCTGCACTGGGTGCTTGCCTTTTGCTTATTGACATGTAAGAACTCTTTGTATATTAAGGATATTAACACTCTGTAATGTATTTTGCAGCCACTTGCCCAGTTTACTATTTGCTCTTTTGATTTTATGGTCTCATTTACATAGAGAGGTTCTCCCTCTCTGGTGTATAATAAAATCATAAGACTTGTACTCTTATAGTTTCTACTTTAGGTATTTAAAAAGCCTTTAATAATCCTGAAATAAGACCACAAATCATTCATGTATATTTCAGAGCTTTATAATTTTATTGTTGTTCCTTTCCCCTTTTTTTATATTTAACCTCTAGTCTACTTCTAATTTGTCTGAGTCTATTATATGTAACAGGAAATCTAGTTAAACCTTTTATTCAAATGCATAGCTAATTGTTCTTTCTCTGTAATTTCTCCTTTTCCTGTTGATTCTATTTGTCTCCTTTCTTGTGCAACTCACTCATTTAATCAAATTAGTTATGTTTCTGGGCTTAAGAATTTATTCCATTGACCTACTTTCTCCACGTTGTGTGGCGTTCCTCCGCTGTCTTAGGTTCATGGCTCAATTTATACCTGGTAATAGAACCTATAACATAATTTCTTATTACTCTTTGATTTTATAGTTTTTCTTGGTTATTGCCACCCATTTATTTTTTCCCAATAAACTTCAGATTGACTTGAAACCTTCTCTTCCCCCTAAAAATAATCTCATTGTGACTCTAATTGTCATGCTATTAACCTATGAATTAACAGTCGAGGAACTGACATCTCAGCTATACTGAGTTTCTTATTCTAACATAGCTCCTTCCCATTTATTCACACTTATTATATACCCCTCTGCATGTTAATCTATTCTGTTACTGTTAGGATAGGATAGGTTACTGTTAATCCATTCTATTACTTTATAATTTTTGGTGAAATGTGAAAGTTATATTTTAGGGGAGGGGGTGTCTATTATATCATCTGATTAGTAAGAAATAAGGAAGCTCTGAATTTTTGTATTTTTTATATCCAGCCATCTTAACTCTTTCTAAGTTGAAATAATTATCCAGATGTTTCTGTTGGTTTTCCAGTGTGTAGTCATGGTGCATCCCATATTTCAAATCTCATGATGCCTGACTATGTCAATGCTGACTTTTCAATTGTCTCAACTAATATGATGATTTAGGTACTGTATTGCTCTGTCTGTTGTACCATTCCCTTACCATCCTTACTGAGTCTGCTGCCTGCCCAGCTCCGATTAGTGCTCTGGAGTTCCAGGGGGTAAAACAAGACCCTCCATCCAAGGGCTATGCATTCCAGTGGGGGCTGGAGGGGTCGGACGATGAACGTGCCAATAAGACCATTGAAGTAGCGGGTCTAAGAGATAGAAAATTACTTGGGGGAAGGGTGAGTCTTATGCTATTCCTAGTGCTGGTGAGTGGTTTGCCAGTATTGGAATGCTAACTACATCTCAGAATTTAAAATGCTAGAAATCGATAGTAACATCATGTTTTGCCAGGAGGTTGGGGAGGAGGAGGAAAAACACATTGTCATACCTTCATACTGCTGACCCAGCCTGGGTCTCCTTTTGGGACTTGCTAGTTAACCAGAGCACAAGGGCTGCAGTGAAGATGGGGAGGCTCCCGACCCCACTGTAAGAGGACATTACAGCTACTATCAGGGCTTCCCAGGTAGCTCTGTCATGAAGAATCTGCCTGCCAAGCAGGAGACACAGGTTCGATTCCTGGGTCAGGAAGATGTACTGGAGAAGGAAATGGCAACCCACTTCAGTTCCTGTTGCCTAGGAAATCCCACAGACAGAGGAGCCTGGCAGGCCGCAGTCGCAAAAGAGTCAGGCATGACTGAGGGACTAAGCAACAACAGCAATTACTATCATCAGAAAGATTTAAGAGGTTGGTTCTTGCATTCACAAAATGAAGGAAACAAACAAAAGATTGTATGAAAAACCTGAGGAGAAAGAGCTCTGAGGAGAAATTAAGGGGAGAGATTGCAAAAATAAAAATTTCAGTAAGTGGATTACAAACGATGAAGAACATGGCTAAAGATACTGCTGGCAATCAAAGACATAACAGAAGAAAGGATGCTGGAGATGACCAAAAAATGCTAGTGTCTTCCCATTTGAAGAGTCAAGTATCAAATAGGATGGGAGAGTAAGCTCTGTCACCATGGACAAGTTCCCCAAGCATCCAAGCTAAGGAAAGACTGAGGTTAACCTATCAAGGAAGAAAACTCTTACAGACCTTGGCCTTCTCAAGAGCAACACCTTATATTTGTCACATGGACGAATCATTTTGAATTTAGAAGCTTATGTAGAGTCAAACTATTATCAATCAAGTGTGAAGGCAGAAAGAAAACATTTTTGGATGACACACATGGATATAGAACATTTCCCTCTCAATGGGTTTTTGAAAAAATTACTTCAGCATCTACTCCAGCAAGAAGAAGGAGAATCCAGAAGATATTTATTGATTCAGACTTGATTAAATTCCCCATTTCCCATCACATCTTCCCTTTCTTCCAAGATCACTTTCTCAGGATGCCCAGGGCAGCATCTGCCTTTTCCGTTCTTTTTATTTATTTGTTTTCCGTTCTAGCTGGGCGGATCTCTGATGCCTTGTGCAGGCTTTCTCTAGCTGCAGCAAGTGGGGGCTACTCTTCATTGCAGCGCACAGGCCCCTCGTTGCTGTGGCTCCTCTTGCTGTGCAGCGCAGGCTCTAGTCGTGCGGGCTTCAGCAGCTGCAGCTTATGGGCTTGGTACTCGTGACTGGTGGGCTCTAGAGCACCGGCCCGGTCACGGTGGCTCACCAGCTTAGTTGCTCTGCAGCATGTGGGATTTTCCTGGGCCAGGGATCGAACCCATGTCCCCTGCATTGGCATGTGGATTCCTGTCCACCGTACCACCAGGGAAGTCCTACATTGCCATTCTAAGGGAACCCATCAGAAGTCACATTTTAGAGCATCGACCCAACTGTGATTTCAGGGATGCCTCCAGAGAGGGTGGAAGGACTTCCACTCCCCTGGGGGCTCAGATGGTAAAGCGTCTGCCTACAATGTGGGAGACCCAGGTTCGACCCCTGGGTCGGGAAGATCCTCTGGAGAAAGAAATGGCAACCCACTCCAGTACTCTTGCCTGGAAAATCCCATAGATGGAGGAGCCTGGCAGGCTACAGTCCATGGGGTTGCAAAGAGTCGGACACGACTGAGCGACTACACTTTCTAAAAAAAAAAACTTTTCCAGAGAAAGTGGTCAAATGTCCAGCAGTACTTTCTGACATGAGTTTTGGGCCAGGTTGGTAGAACTGTATCCATATATGATGGAATATAGAGTTACGTCAGCTCTGACAGTTATTTTGACATTTCAGTAGAAAGCAGGAAAACATAAGGGCCAACAGTGGGGGCTTTGGAGTCACAGACACTAAACTGAATGCCGCCTCCCCCCGTCTCAGGACCTTGTGCAGGGGTGTCTGAACCACCAGCTTCCTCGTCTTGAAGACGGGAGAACAGTGCCCACCTCCGTCCCTGTAAGGACAACACAAACCTGTGCCTTTCCAAAGCCTGACTCTTCAGCACTGTGTCAGGAGCCCATCCCGACCGTCCCTCTCATCACCAGAGAAGAAAAGGAAGAGAGTTGAGAAATTAGGTCTTCCAGTTAATTTTGCAGGTACCATGAAACGTCTGTCTATCTGTTGGGTAGACTCAGTGGCGTAGACTTACTAAACCCATGCCCCGCACCCCCCAGCTCCCCCAACGATGGCAGCAGGAGAAGTCCGCGTCGGGAGGTCCCTGGATCTTCGTGGGGCACCCCGCTCTGGTTCTGTGTGTCCACCCTCTCTTTTTTCCTGTGTCCGCCCCAGCTCCTGATTGCGACACCCCATCTTGAGATGGCAGCGCTCTTGCGGTCCCCAAAGCGCGTCTGTTGTTGGGCATTTGTGGGTGCGTTCTCATCCTCACCAGATTGATGCCGGGACCTTTGTGGAAGGGGGGAAACCTTTCCCCCACCCTTCTCATCCTCCTTCCCCCCACGCAGGCCCCCAGCAGCTTCGAAATAGGAAAGCCGTCCCCGCGGGTTGAGCTGATTTTTTTTTCCTGGGGGTGGGAGCGAGGATCTCAACGTGTTTTGCGGACTGAACCGCCGTTGACATCGAAAGTCTCAGCCATGCTGTTTTCCTCCACACTTCAGTAATCAGGACATCCAGCAAACCCATAAAAATCCAAACTAATAGCATGAATATTCAGTGACCTAGAATACTAATTATTGTCATGAATATTAATGTGATCGGACTTGCTTTTTCCTCTCCTCTTCCTCCCCCGTCCTCTTTCTCCCTCTCTCCCTCTCCTCTCTCTCTTTTTTTTTCCACTTAGCCGGCTCCAAAGATGGGTCATAATGAGAGCATTTAAGAGGGAGCGCGCTCTCCGCCGTGACAGGGACTGGGGTAATAAGGAGAGCTTGATTAACGCGGAGCACTTGGGGGAGAGATGAGAGGCTTCACGTGGGCCTGATCGGGGGAGGCAGTGAGACACCGGCAGCTCTGTTGCTGCTCCCGGAGATTAATGAGGCCTAAGAGTGCATTAGGAACAGTGACAAAGGTTTGATCTAATGGGCTCAGTCATTTTTCCTTTGAGTGACAGACGCACAGAAGTAATTGGCTGTGCAGAATGGCAGCTCATTGGCGGTACTTAAGGATACATTATCCCCGTTGTGTGGCCCGCAGAGGCTGTTTATCAAAACTGCTCGCACTGCAGACGCCGAGTCGCTAAGCTGCTGCTATGGTGGTAATAGCTATTAAAAAAAAAAAAATCACGCGACATCAAAACTGGATCTGTGGTTGTCTCGTAGAAACAAAAGTTTTTCTTTGTTTAGTTTCAAATGGTCTAGAAGACATTGTAATAACTCCAGAGCCTGTTCCGTGAGCCGAGTGAGCGGTCCCCTCCCGGTGGGTCACGTCTCGGGCCTGTTAGGACTTCAGAGCCTGGCTTCTCACCCCGTCCCTGCCTTGGCCACCCGATTATTGCCCACACCCTGGGCTCTGTTTACAGCGTGAACCCGCCAGTCCATAAATTGGACGCCTCGGCTAAACTCCTGTAACTTGGCAGAACGCTTGCAGAGGCGTGCCTTCTTGGCTGAGGATTAATTTGCTCGCGCATACTCCCCCAGATCAGCATCACATGGTGAGGTCTGCTTCCATAAGCCAGGTTTCAGTGGGCTAGGTCTCGATGGCTAAGTAGTAATTTGTTATTTTTAGGCTAAAAATGTCTCATGGGGTTTCTCTAAGGCTATCATTTGAGCAAGTTGGTGACATCTGAAATGAGATGACTCAAGCTCTTATTTAATTCGGCGTCTTCTGCTCTTAGGAGAAATGCCTTCTTACCGTTAGTTGTTTCTCTGTTTATACGTTTTTTCCCCCCTGAGGTTTAGACAAATGTGTGTTATCTTGTTTCCAGCATTAAGCTGTAAACTCTTTGAGATGTAGAGCGCTCTTTCTTTTCCTTTATTTTCCTCTCCTAATGTCATGACCTGGCAGTTATTTTTGCATGAAGTAAATATTCTTGAGCATCACCTGTCATGTGAGATGTAAGTGATAAATATTGAGGGTACCTGTGTTGGCTTTCAGATAACGGTTCCTCCGTTGCAGTATTCTATGGTTGAGACCACTGGGGTACGGTTCACATAGAAACCAAAGCCACACCTTCCAGTTTAAGGGAACCATCTTCAGTCGTTGAAACTCCAAATGGAGTGTTCCCTTCTGTAAGAACTGACGAAAGCAAGGTAATCCTTGATGGTTTTTATTATAAACATACAAGGGATGTTGGCAAGACTAAGTTGTACATCTCTATGGGAACAGATATTCCAATAAGAAAATAAAAGTTCCTGTAGAAACTTTCTTCCCTCTCAAAAATGTGTGTGTTCAGCAGAAAATAGGATTTCAGCTGTCGATACGATGCTTTCATGATCAGCAAAACAGTCAGCATGGAAGAGTTATAGGAAAAGGGCGAGGGGAGGCGGAACTCTGAGACAGACGTCAGCAGATGACCCATGGTCTTCAGGAAGGCTGGCCAGGCCTTGAACGGGACCAGGGCCTTAGGTTAGAGCCTTTCTGTGCCAGAGTCAAGTCCATGGTTGGCCTGCTTAGTACGTAATCATTCCCACATTGACAGAGGAGAACCAAGTAGCCCTGATGTTTTACCAGCCCTGAACGCTGTGGCCTGGCATTTCAAGTAACCATGCCTACAGAGACCTTGCCTCTCTCTGGAGTATTCCTAGTGAGGAGTCAACCCCTCACATGTCCTGACTCACATATAGGTAGCCCCCTTCACATCCTCACAGTTGCAAACACGGAGTCCCTCAGTGCCCTCACTCCTTACAGACAGGGTCTCTCTTCAGTCCTAAGAGATGACTGTGTGAGACCTGGAGAGGAGAGGGAGAGGTCCAGGTGAACGCGCCTGGGCGTGGGGTCAGTGTGTGGCCATTGTAGCTGCCTGCTTGGGGGGCTTACAAGATTGAGTGAGAGCCAGAGACACCTGCCCTCAAAGCGGCACGCAGCTCAGTTACAGGGAATTCTGTGCAAAACATACCTGTTGCATACATCAGATGGGAGAGAAAGAATATGTTAAAGAAGGGACTGAACAACTGAACTAAGTTCTTGAGGGCATAGAACCAAAGAAGGAGCTAGAAGACAAGATATGAGCATCTTGGACTTTGTATTTTATAAAACATTGTTGAACTGAGTCTTTGGAAAAGACCCTGATGCTGGGAAAGATTGAAGGCAGGCGGAGAAGGGCAGAGGATGAGATGGCTGGATGGCATCACCAACTCAGTGGACATGAGTTTGTGCAAGCTCTGGGAGTTGGTGATGGACAGGGAGGCCTGGCTGCAGTCCATGGAGTCGCAAAGAGTCGGACACGACTGAGCGACTGAACTGCACTGACTGCATGAGTGTTAAATTCATGTTTTATTACTTAAAAGAAAATCCTTAGTGTTAACCTCCTTTTGTGTAAAGTTGTCATACCTCATTTTAACTGCTGCATATAAACTTATTCATATAACCTGTACCGAGAAAAGGCTTGAGGCTTAGTAAGCATCGTATAAATAAGCACCAGTGGTGGTTGCTGTCCGTCAGCATCTTCAGAATGCGCAGTAGCCAAGTGTTCATCACTCACACATAAACGGGCAGAATGAGAAGTGCGGGTGTCACTGGCGAGAGTGAGCGCCACACCACCCAGCTGGAAGACGGAGGCTGTATCTTTGGAGTAAATATCTAAACCCGTTTCCAGTTATTAGAACTTACCTTCTGATGGGCTTAAGGGTTTCGTCCTAAATCATAGCAGACTTCAGGTTTTCTCCATCCCCAGGTGGTGCGGCATCCCAGAGACGACGTAAGTGGGACGGGCCGTGGACGCTCCAGCTCGCCTGTCCTCACCGTTAGGTCCTCTTTGATCCTTTGCTCACGTTAGCCCCGAGCACGTCATTTCTTCTCCCTCTGTCTTTCACTTTATCTACTCTACTTCTGGTGGCTTCGGCACTACCTCTGGCGGGGAGACTAAGGGTGGGAAGAGTGTCGTCAAGTTATCCCAAGGCTAAACACCGTCCTGGTCCGCATACAGGAGCAGGGGTTCAAGACACATCATCCAGTGAATGAGAGCCTGGGCTCATGGGAGGTGTTGACTAGAACACCAGAAGACAAATACGAGGCAAACAGTCTGAGCAGCGTACACACAGCAGGGTGCCACCACAAGGGAGACGGGAGTTAACTCTCCAGACTTTTTAGACTTTAAAGTCAGACACAAAATGAGCAGTGTCACCATTTTTGCTGAAAAAAATTAAACTGTAGGGCAGAGGAAAACTCAACCATTGTCTTCAGAAGCTTGCAGCTGACAAAGTGCTGTTTGGAATATGGTCCTTGCATTGTTAACCTCAGGGGGCTGTTAACGATTATCTCATCATTATGATCATTGTCCTTGTTACTTTCGTGTCCGTTTTACCAATTATGGCCTGGTTTGTTTGCTCAGGTTCCATCTTCCTTTAGCCCACTGGTCATTAAGAAAATTGATTCATAGCATACATCATGATTCAGAAAAACGTCAATGCTGTTTGACCCAATCAATAATACCTCTTCTAGGATATCAGCCTAAGGAAGAGTCTAAAAGTAGAAGATGTCCCTTGCAATATTGTTTATAGTAATGAGAAATTTCAAACAATCAGAACAATGCAGAGGTAAGAAAATGGCAGTGTAAGTTATCTCCATTAAATCAGTAAGATGTTACAGATCTAAAATTATTATTAAGGTTTTGGAACAATAAGGAGAAATGGATGGGAAGTTATATTAAAGAGGTGTAATAGAATATTACATCTTTTCTGTGGTCATAACTAAGAAAAATAGGCACATGTCCACTGATGAGCTGATCTATTAGATGCAATTCTGGTGGCTTCTAATTTACATTATCTGCGTATCTGTATAACCTTGCAAAACAAGTTTAAGTAATTTCTACCACAAAGCATACTCCCATTTTTTCCCCCTTGGCATCATCTTTAGAACAGGGAGAAATCGGAATAAAATGAGCTGTTTCCACATTTTAGGAAATAACCATGGACTGTCTTAATTCCAGGATTTTCAATTCTGGGCATGGCCACAATGTTTTATGTAGTAGTAATTGGATTTGTCATTGCCCCTGAGTCTGGGCTCTGTACATTCTTTTTTCTCCAGCAAGCATGCTGCAGAAAATACATACTCAAAAAATAAACAAAATGCATAGCATTCTGAGAAGCACAAGATTCCTATCTCAGTGGTAAATGGGTTGAATTGTGCTCTTTTACAAAACAGGGATCACATAGTGCTGAGTGATCCTGAATCCTGAATGCCTGCATCTTTAAGAAAAGATACTGAAGGTGTCCTTGGGAAAAAAAACAAAAAAACAAAAAATCCTCTTAGCCTGAAATGCTGGTTGCCAAAAGGAGGGCAGATTTCCAATGCAAATAGTGAGGCGAATGGGCCTCCTCACAGGCGCTTAAATCATTTGTATCTCACTTTTTATGGTAGTGTTGTGAATTATATTATTTTTGGGTTTATAATTAGAGGACAGAACAGATGGCGAAGGCCTAGTTTGAAGTGACGTGGCCGTTAGGAAGGCCTCCACGTCCGGTCCTGATTCCAGCCAACCTGGTTTTCCCTCCCGTGCTCGGAGCGGGCCGGGGCAGAGCTGTAGGTTTGCATGGTAACCTTGAACTCTTGAGTTTTTTAATAAAATTTGAAGCCACATAGGAATGGAAAAAAGGCCTCCTAGAGCAGTCTGTATTTCAAAGGGTGAGACCTCCGAGGGAAAGAGTGAGTGCCTATCAATCTTTTTCCTGTAATTATGATTTTAAAAAAAAAATTACAAAGTCCCACAATGGAACTAAAGGGTCTGTTTCATACTCATGTGCTCATAGAATCCTCTTTGGGTTTTTCTCCTCCACTCTCTGACTGCATGAAACTTCATTATCACCATCACCAAGAGTTTCTGCCCTTTTCCAGGCTGATTCACCAGTAAGTCAAATGCCAAGTATTGTTTTCCCCATTGAAGCCTTGGTAGGAAGGATCAAATCTCGTTATTGAAGATAAACCAAAATCAAGACATGCAGTGAGCAGAATTCTGTATTAAAGAAAAAAGATTGTTGATGAATCTCTATTTGAATGCTATGAAAAGCCTTATTTCAGGGTATTTTTTTTTTAAATCAGGACAGCCTATTTTAATGTAATAAGCCTATTGCTTAAAAGAGGAATTCTGTCTTTGATGTCATTTGGCGAATGAAAACATTCTTGTTCAATAGAAAACCAGCATCTTTTTCATGCTTGTGTGAGATCAGGCAACATACTGATATTCATTCAGCTATAAATGCCATATTCACTTTGAAATGCAAATTGTTTAAAGAAAAATAGCATATGGTGGACGTAAGTACCTTTTCAAATCAACTCTCACACTTTAGGGATGTAAGTAAAGCTAAAATTATTCTTGGGGAAGAATCTGGCGCTTTTGACACATGGAAGCTTGTGCTAATCAGCCGGCCCAGTGGGCTCACATCTCCATATCAAGGGGTTGGCGTGAGGCTCCGTGGATTAGCATCGTAATGCAGCCGCCCCTGCCCATCAAGGCCAGCAGCCAGATGATCCAGAGAGGCAGTCTTTGAGGAAACAGGCTTCTGAGTTCAGAGTGGACCAGGAAGTCGACCATGTCTGTCGTGATCACGCAGACCCTGGGGGGAAATACTGAGACGACACCAACGCGGTCCTTTTGCGCCTCCCTTCCTCTGGACGCCAGCATCCCGTACTTCGCAGGGCTGGACCACTCTTTGGGACTTAACTGTCTCCTTGCTCCTTGATGACTTTTTCTCATGCTTCCTAATCTGACCTCTGCATTCGCAAACCATTCAAAGGAGTATTTTTCTTTTTCTTTTTTAAGACTTTTTTTGAGGGGTGGGGGGGACTAAATTATACTGATTTAATATACAGTGAAGTCACTCAGTCATGTCCAACTCTTTGTGACCCCATGTACTGTAGCCTACCAGGCTTCTCCATCCGTGGAATTTTCCTGGCAAGAGTCCTAGAGTGAGTTACCGTTTCCTTCCCCAGAATATACACTTAAAAAGCAAAAAATCCTAAGTTCTAGCTAAGTGTATGGGGCTTCCCTGTGGCTCAGCAGTAAAGAATCCACCTGCAGTGCAGGAGACACAGAAATGTGGGTTCCATCCCTGGGTCGGGAAGATCCCCTGGAGAAGGAAATGGCAAACGCACTCCAGTTTTCTTTCCCGGAAAACCCAATGGACAGAGGACCCTGGTGGGCTACCATCCTCGGGGGTCGCAAGGAGTCGGACTAAACATCAACAGCACAGGTGAGCAGTACGGAGGCCAAGTCGCAGCAGGCAGCCAGCAGCCCAGGAAGCCCCCTGGGCCCGTCCCACCACTGCCCGCATCGCCCCCGGCTCATGAAGAGGGAGCCTCGTCTCCTTTCCTGCTCCATAGCTGGGTTTGCCTGTTGGGTTTGCCCCGTTGTATGGTTGTGTGGGACCAGGACTGGTGGTGCCCTGGGGTCTGTCTTCCGTGGCCCACATCCTGTCTGATGTCTGTCCTGTGGGGGTCCACGACAGGGTTCACTCCGTCTTACTGGTGTGGAGCTCCCCACGAGGTGCCCGTTGTGGATGGATGGACGTTTCAGCCAGTTCTAATGTGGAACCAGTCTGAATAATTTTGCCATGTACATTCTTATACATGTTGTTCTGGTGGGTGGTTGGTGCATGTCTGTATGATTTTTTTTTATCCTTTTAAATTTGTTTAAAATTTTTTATTGAAGTGCAATATTATTATGGAAGTTACAGGTATAGTGAGTCACAACTTTAAAGGTTATACTCCATTGAGAGTTATAAAATAGTGGCTATATTCCCCATGTTTTACCAGCTTATTTTATACTCGATAGTTTGTGCCCATGCTCCTTACTGCCTCTCCCCCTTCTCTCTCCCCCTGGTGACAGCTCCTTTGTTGCCCATGTGTCTGCTTCTTGGTTATACTCACTTCGCTGTGGTTTTTAGGTGCCACGTGTGCATGATATCATACAGTATTGGTCTTTCTCTGTCTGGCTTATTTCACTCAGCCTAATGCCCTCCAAGTCCATCTGTGTTGCTGCAAATGGCAGAATTTCACTCTTTCATATGCCTGCTCTGTGATTTCAGTCGTGTCTGACTCTGTGACCCCATGGACTGTAGCCCGCCAGGCTCCTCTGTCCATGGGATTCTCCAGGCAAGAAGACTGGAGTGGGTTGCCATTTCCTCCTCCAGGGGATATTCCTGACCCAGGGATCGAACCTGCATCTCTTGCATCTACTGCAATGGCAGGCGGGTTCTTTACCACTAGCTCCTCTCAGGTGGGTTTGCTCTGGGGTTCAGCTCCTGAGGGCCCCCCCCCCCAGGAACCAAACTGGAGTCTCTGGAGTGAAGAAACTCCCAGGTGGCACTAGTGGTAAAGAACCAGCCTCCTTTGCAAGAGATGCAGGTTCGATCCCTGGGTCAGAAAGATCCCCTGGAGAAGGGAATGGCAACTCGCTCCAGTATTCTTGCCTGGAGAACCCCCATGGACAGAGGAGCCTGGTGGACTACAACCCATGGGGTCGCAAAGAGTCAGAGGCAACTGAGCACAAAGGGATGAGAAGATCCTCACCAGCTGATGGGAGCTCAGCGTGGGCTTGCCTAAGTATTCCACACAGCAGTTTTCGGTCTCATACGGATTCTGCAGTCAGACACCAGGACCACGTAGCCTTGATGGGAGTTTCTTCACTCCAGAGACCCCAGTTTGGTTCCTTGGGGACCCCTCAGAAGCTGAACCCCAGAGCGGATCCACCAGCAGCATAATATGCTAAAAATTTTATTCGACAAGCAGCTGGAAGTTGAAAAACCAAATGTACAATCAATGTCATCACATAGTTTTTCTTTAGCGTGTACATTTAAAATGAATCCATGCCTTCGCTTTTCTGTGGTGGATGTTTGACCTTAAGACCAAGAGCTCATCATCCTAAAATTAGCCCTTTATCGGATGTCTCCATTTGAACATCCCCTGAGTCCCTGATCTGGAGTTGAGGTTGACCTGGGCATCTGAGTGCATGTGGACACTTATTCCTGGAGTCTGGCACCGAGCAGTCAGGGACAGATGCACTTAGATCATCCCGCCCACCTTTTGATGGAAGCAAATATGTCAGGAGGGTTTGGGGCTGGTTGTCCTCGGAGCCACACCCCAGACAGAATGAACAAAGGAAAAGGCACCTAATCGATTAATCAGCCCAAAGATGGGTAGACAGTGAGCTTGTTCTTGGCTTTTCAGGTATTTTGGCCTTGTGTGCCTAAAGGTGGTATGAAATGAGATTTTTGTGGACAAATCCCACACTTGATGGGCTTCCCTGGTGGCTCACATGGTAATGGATCCACCTGCAATGCAGGAGACCAGCGTTCCATCCCTGGGTCTGGAAGATCCCCTGGAGAAGGAAATAGCAACCCACTCTAGTATTCTTGCCTGGAGAATTCCATGGACAGAGGAGTCTGGTGGGCTACAGTCCATGGGGTGGCAAAGAGTTGGGACACAACTGAGTACCCACAGGCCCACACTTGGTAAGTACTTGTCAGAGGTACAGATGGGCACTGAAGGGAGGATGGAAGCATCGCCATAACATTCTCACCAAACAGCAGGCATCCCTGTGGGTAGCACGGGCTTATGTTGGGGGAGTGGTCCTGGCTCAGAGTTGGGGTCACAGCCACATGCATCTTATCACTGTGCTTTTCCTCCAGTTCTCTTTCTTTTCCTTTCATCCCCCATAAAAACGTTAGCAATTTTTTTCTTGGCCACATGCCCAGCATGTGGGGATTTGGTTCCCCAATCAGGGACTCCAACCTGCAACCTCCTGCATTGGAAGCTTGGAGTCTTCGCCTCTGGACCCCCAGGGAAGTCCCAAAAATGTTAATGTTTGTCTGAGTTCTGCTGATGAAAGCAGAAAGGGACTCAGCACCTCGGGAGGGGTTGGGAGCCCCCCTTACATGGTGGGTGCATGGGCCTGGCATCCCCACAGGGAAGGGAAGGCTGAGGATCACACCCTTCTGGTCAGAAGGGTTTCTTCACAGAAGGACAGAGGTGTGGGCAGAGGGAAGCTGGGAGGTAATACAGGTGGCAGGACTGGCAGAGTGGCACCAAGACCACCCCGGACCCAAGGGGAAAAGAGGGGGGTGACCCCCAGCGAGTCTCCAGCATAGGGACCCCTGGGGTGCCCACTCAGGGAGGGAGCCCCGACATGCACAACCCTACTTCACACTCCGATACTCCCACGTGGTCCAGCCATGCAGGGAGCCAGAAGTACCCGAGCTGATGGGTGCCGCCTGGTGGGTGTCCTCCCCAAGAGGGGAGAAGGTGTGGACAGAAGGTGGCGGGAGACTCAGGTGTCAATGCAGGGGAGACCCTGCTGAGCTACCCGAGGGGAGCACCCCCTCAGCTCCAGGGCATGCCTGTCCTGTTACAGTGCCCCATTGTGCAGGGATCTGGCCAAAGTGCACCCAGGGACAGCTCCCTAAGTGATGGCAAATGGAGAAGACCCCAAAGAGCATGTGCAGGGGCCCCTCATGACACCTCGCTGAACCTGGGTGCCCCCATCCCTGTGAGATGCTGCACACCTGGCCCCCTGCCGCCCCGGGGGGATGCTGTGAGGACGGAGGGCTGGAGCGGGAGCCAGCGCTGGTTTTGACACTGTCGTTCCGGATGCCAGACTTTCCACATTCTTAGGGCTCGAGCAAGTCCTAGAATCAGAACATCTGAGCCGGGAGGGAGACAGGGAGCTAGCTGGCTGCAGATCCCCAAAGCTCGGCTGAGGAGCCAGGGCAGGCGCACTTCTTAGGAGCATCTCTGATCTCGGTAATCCTTGGTGGTGAAGAGCTTCCACTGTAGTTTTTATTTCTCTTGTGATATTCGAGATGCACCCAGTTTCCGCAGTGGCATACAGTCAGCATCGTTTTTTTAAGGTAGAAATATATTTTTAAGAGCAGGATCTTCCCGCTTCGTTAATGGCTTCATGCAGAGCCAGTGAGGGCCTTGTTTGTGGCTGGGCCCTGGTTTCCGCCTCTTGCTGCTCACCAGGCCCACCAAAGTCCTTCTGAAAAATGTATGTTCCCTTGAGCTCTACCCGCCAGACCGTTGGAATCAAAATTTGAATTTTTTTTTGCAGCTGCTATTTTTAAAAAAGCTCCACGGGTAATTCTGGTAATTGGCCAGATTTGGAAACTACCAGTATGCGCCATGTATTTAAAAGCATGCTCTATGAAAACCTCCAATGGAAACAATTTAGAACCTAATTGGTTCTAAACTAAAAAAAAATGGGAGGAATGTTTTTTTTTTAAAAAAAAAAAAGCAACCATCTAATACCATCAAAGATCTCCTTACAGATCCAACGAGCTCGCTAGCAGCAAGGTATGATTGGCTGAGCTTTAAGAGAAAGGCGCTTAGTTATATTTTTGAGTCTGAAATTGTGTTGACCAGCTAATTCATTTTGATGTTGAGCAACTGATTCAAATCATTAAGTATACAATGGAACGGTTTCCACCGCACTGCACGCCCGTGAAGTTGCCAAGATTATTTCCCCTCTGTGTAGTCTCTTTTCAAGGTGGAGAGTGAATGTACCTGGTTTAAGAGCCTGACTCTGCCACCCACGTGGCACCTAGGAACTTTGATTTGTGTTGATCATAAAGTATAGCTGTCCCCTGAGGAGAACCCTCTGGCACCAGACGGTGGACTCAGGCTGGCGATCGTTTCGCTTGCACCGATCCCTCCACGCCGCAGGACTCCTCCAGGACCCGCCTTGTCTCGCTGGCCTGCTGGGAATATCGTTGTTCTTCAGTCGCTCAGCCGTGTCCGACTCCTTGCGTCGTCCGCTTGGCCGGTAGCCCGCCAGGCTCCTCTGCCCGTGGGATTCTCCAGGCAAGAATGCTGGAGTGGGTTCCTTCTCCCGGGGATCTTCCCGACCCTGGGATCGATCCCGAGGCTTCTGCAGTGGCAGCTGGGTTCTTTATCCTGGCGCCACCGGGGAGGCCCCGCCGGGGGTAGCTTGTTTTCTGCGCCCCCAAAAGTGGGTCTCCTGTCTTCACCGCTGCCCCGTCTAGAGACGGTGGTGCACGCCTTTGTCTTGGCCTGTGGTGGCTGCAGCTCCTCCGTCGACACCGTAAGGCTTGCTTCCCCCCGTTTTCCTCCGGAACGTGGTTATTCCGCGCGCCGCTCGCCTTCCCGTGTATCGGGGCGCCCGGTGCACGCGGCGTCGGGCCCGCGGGCGCAGGCGCGGAGCCCCCAGCCCACCTCGTGCCGGCTTCGGGTGTGCAGTGCGCGCTGGTCTTCACCTGACTTATTTGTTCCTAGGGAGTGTCACTAGCGCGCCTGGGCCTCAGACGGCGAGCGGCGTCGGCCTGGGCTCCTTCGGCAGCCGAGCGGACGGCATGCAGCAGCGGTCCTCCTCTGTCTCCAGTGCCGACCAGTGGAGCGAGGCTACGGTCATTGCAAACTCAGCCGTCAGCAGTGGTAAGAGAGAGGCGCGGCCCCACGGCCGCCTCGCGGTCCTCGGCTGGCAGCCAGGGGCTGGGGGCGACGCTCCGCTGCGAGCGCGGCCGCCTCACCCACGCCGTCTCGTGTCCCGCAGGGACGCGGCGGGGGTTCGCCCCACTTGACGGACTCCCCATTAGTGTGCGCTGTGGGTGGTTGGGCTTCGCGGTGCTTTGCGAAACACGTAATTCTTCCTGCTTATCCGTTGTCCCAGCTTCCTGGTGTATCCTAAGTTTGGGAGAGTCTCCCCTCTTGCTTTTTTTCGTTGTCGTTCTCAAGCGCGGACATCTTCTTGGGAGACGAATGTGCTGGGGGAGACTACCCTGACATCTGTGTGAGCGCATGAATTATGCAGCGTCCAGGCCCTGCGTGCCGCAACATGCTTTGCCTGTGGCATTTTCGTCTGTGGCCTGTTCAGCGGTATTTAAAGGAATCCCCACTGTAGTGTGTCATCTATCAGACAGGGTTTTAGAGTAATTTTAGCATAATTTGTTCTGATTAAAAGATTCCGCATCAGGCCTTCCCTGTAGACCCAGCAGCTGCTGCCGCAGGACGTGTACTTTGGGTGAACAGCATCCTTGTCTCCAGTTACCCCACGCTCCTCCGTCAGCCGCCGCCAAGCAGGGGCCTTAAGGAGAGGCATCCCCAGGCCCAGGAGGAGAAGCGGGGTCTGGGAAGGCCGCGCCAAAGGGTGCTTGTGACCTCGCGGGCCTGGAGCGTACACACGGCCTCACCTGGAGCCCAGCACCCCGCTCCCTGCTCCTTGCTCAGACAAAACGAGAGGCTTCCGTGGAGAGCAAACCTCTGCCTCCAGCCTCTTCAGGGGCTGGGAGTTTGACCTCTTGTCTGGTGTCAGGACGGCACCTCCAGAAATTCAGTGACCGGATTGACGTCGTTATATATTAGCCTCCTGCGGTTTATTCCCTTGTAGTGTGACACATGTGAGTTGTAGTCATCAGGGCCCCAGAAGGCCCGGCGTCTCAGCAGATAGGGCTGTGCTTCAAGCAGACCCCCTCCCCGCCCCACCTGCCAACCAGACGGCCTTGGCGGCGGCCTCCGTGTCCTTAATCTTCAGTGGGTGTGCGCCTCGCTCCCTCGTGTGGTCCACAGATGTGCGGGGCACTGTGGCTTCTGCCCCTGAGTATGCGATGTTGTTGCCACGGATACTTTTTTTTTGGAGGGGCAAGTAGTGCACAGAGTCGTCATTTTAATCACTAAGTCATGTCCGACTCTCTGCAGCCCCGTGGACTGCACCCACCAGGCTCCCCTGTCCATGGGATTTGCCAGGCAAGAATACTGGGGTGGGTGGCCCTTTCCTTCTCCATCACATACATTGCCCAGTACTCTGCAATGTATCCATTTTTCTGTTAGCATTAGTCTTACTGTCCGAGCCGGTGTATGCCGTCACCCTGCTTCTGAGAAGGCACCCCTCCCGTGTTTGAGGGTAGGAGGAGCTGACCTGGGCCTCCTGGGACCTGGTGTACACGCCGCCCTGGCCCTGCCTTGCCCAGCAGCTGCCCCCGGCCAGAGCTTTCCTTGTCTGATGAGAATGGTTGAGTGCCCAGCACAGCCTGATTAGGGCGGCAGCCTTTGGGCTTGGTTCTTTATATGCCATTAGAGTTATGTTCAGGGCGTATAACTATGTAATAATACAGAAGAACAAGTTTCACCCCAAGTGTTAGCCTCCCTTACGCTCAGAATATTTTTTCAGGAAAAGCATTGGAAGCAGCATATGAAGCTAAAATCTATTCTTTACAAATATTCCATTTGCACAGAGACTCGCTAGGGGCCTTCCCTGGGGCTCCGGTGCTTAAGACTCTGCCCTTCCAATGCAGGAGGCGCAAGTTCCACCTCTGGTCAGGGAACTAAGATCCCACAATACTGCAAAGTGCAGCCCACCCTCACCCGCCCAAAAAACACTTTAGTAGTTAACTCTCCCTCTACCCAGTAGCTCTTTGCCTCTGGTCACAGGTGTAAGCCAAAGCACCCCCACACCTTCTGTCTCATCAGATACTCCCTGATTTCCAGTTACTTGATTTGGTTGGAAGCCTCTTCCCATGGAAGGTGATTGCCTTGGTTTGTACACTTCGGTTCGGTTCAGTTCAGTTCAGTCGTTCAGTCGTGTCTGACTCTTTGTGACCCCAGGGACTGCAGCACGCCAAGCCTCCCTGTCCATCACCAACTCCCAGATCTACTCAAACTCATCTCCATTGAATCAGTGATGCCATCCAACCAGCTCATCATCTGTACAGGCATATTTATAAAATAACTGTACAACTG
The DNA here is from genome assembly GCA_007570785.1 of Antilocapra americana. NCBI lineage: Eukaryota > Metazoa > Chordata > Mammalia > Artiodactyla > Antilocapridae > Antilocapra > Antilocapra americana. Next base: position 997,125 of record ML663590.1, on the reverse strand, counting down.
AGGTTACATCCAGATGAATGCTATTTTTGAATTTACCAAGCAATTTCTCACGTGCTAACACCCAGGTGCCCATTGTTCTTTCATGTAGCATGTTTGTGGAAGACCAGTTAGGCCTCCTGCTGCCCCAGAGCATGAAGCCTGGACACAGGAAGTGAGAAAGCAGTGTGAGCCTACAGTGGGGTATGGGTGGAGAAAGCCCAGGCTGAAATTGCACAGGTGGTTTAAGGATGAGAGAGTTAATCACAGAAAACTTCCTAAAGAGAATCAAACTTGAGCAATGTTTCAGGAACCAGATGGGTTTCTTGTGTGTGCAAAACCACAGAAGGAGGTTCTGAACATGAAGGCAGTTTGGACCAAGACTCGGAGAGGAGGAAAGGGGAGCATGAAACAACTGAGGGGCCACACGGAAGTGCAAGGCATTTCAAGAACCAGGTATTATTGGAATGCAGCAAAATGAGGACAGGCAGGAGGAGGAGAGATGAGTGATCAGTTCAGTTCAGTCTCTCAGTTGTGTCTGACTCTTTGCGACCCCAGGGACTGCAGTACGCCAGGCCTCCATGTCCATCACCAACTCCTGGAGCTTGCTCAAACTCATGTCCATTGAGTTGATGCCAGTGGACACAACCATCTCATCCTCTGTCGTCCCCTTCTCTTCCTGCCCTCAGTCTTTCCCACCATCAGCAGCTTTTCCAGTGAGTCAGCCTTTCGCATCACGTGGCCAGAGTATTAGAGTCTGAGCTTCAACATCAGTCCTTCCAATGAATATTCAGGACTGATTTCCTTTAGGATGCACTGGTTTGATCTCCTTGCAGTCCATGGGACTCTGAAGAGTCTTCTCCAACACCATAATTCAAAAGCACCAATTCTTTAGCGCTCAGCTTTCTTAACAGTCCAGCTCTCACATCCATATATGATTACTGGAAAAACCATAGCCTTGACGAGATGGACATTTGTTGGCAAAGCAATGTCTCTGCTATTTAATATGCTGTCGAGGTTGGTCATAGCTTTTCTTCCAAGGAGCAAGCATCTTTTAATTTCATGGCTGCAGTCACCATCTGTAGTGATTTTGGTGCCCCCTAAAATAAAGTCTCTCACTGTTTGCATTGTTTCCCCATCTATTTGCAAAGAGTGATAAGGGGTCAGAATTGCAACATTTAGGATTTCCGTGGTGGTCCAGCAGTTAGAAATCCAGGTGCCAATACGAGGGACATGGGTTTCATCCCTGGCCTGGAAAGAGCCCACAAGCTGTGGAGCGACTAAGCCCGTGAGCCGCAGCTTCTGAGCCTGTGCCCTGCAGCCTGGGAGCCGCAACTGCTGAAGCCTGTGTGCCTAGAGTCTGTACTCCACAGCTAAGGGCCACTGCAATGAGAAGCCCTCAAACCGCAACTAGAGAGTAGCCCCCCTCACCGCTAGGAGATAAAGACCCAACACAGCCAAATAAATTAATAAATAATTTTTTTCATTGCAAAGTTAATTAGCATCTTGTTTAAAACTCACGGCTGACATTTTAAGGAACAAAGATCCAGGGAGACAACAGAATGTTTCACAGAAGTAAGGTCCCTGCAGTTTCACAAGGCTTTTCCTTCACATCTGTATTTCCTGAGGATGGATGGCTATGTCACACCCAAGATATGACTGGAAAGAGAAACAGTAGGCATGATAAAAAAAAAAAGAGCTAATGATATTGAGGCCCTCATGTGGATTGTCATGTTTGCTCCCCATGGAGTGGGCACTGCCTGTAGCTCCATTTCCAGGTGGGGAGACTGGTACAGAAGGGCTCAATATCACTTGTGCAGAGTCACATCCTGGTGAAGCTGCCGTGTGAACCCAGTTGGCCTGATTCCAGGCCTCATACTCTGCATCAGCACTTCTCAGATGTGCTGCCCAGACCTGTGATGGCAACATCCCCTGGGAACTGGTTAGAAATACAGATTCTTAAGTCCCATCCCAGTCCCGTGCGTGGATGCTAAGTCACTTCAGTCATGTCCAATTCTTGGAGACCCCAGAACTGCAGCCCACCAGGCTCCTCTGCCCGTGGGATTCTCCAGGCAAGGACTGGAGTGGGGTTGCCGTTTCCTCCTCCAGGGGATCTTCCCAGACCCACTGAATCTAAAACTCAGGGGTGGCGCCCAGCAGCCTCTGTGCTAACAAACTCGCCGTGGAATGATGCTGTAGGCTGAAGTCTGAGAACCATCGCTCGAAATCCTCGCTTCTCAAAGTGTGGTCCACACACTAAGTGGTATCTGACAGCCCCTGGAAGTTGGCTAGAATCGCAGCGTCCCCGGCTCCAGCTAGACTTCCAGGATTGGAGCGAACGTTGTCAAGAAACCCCAGGCGACTGGGGCCCACCTGCATCCGGCGTAACATCCCGGCTTCCCTCCCGTTGGTACCGTCTTGCCATCCCCCGAGCAACTGTTAATAAAAACCAGGGCACAGGATCCAACGGCTGACTTCAAGAAAGCACATTTATGAATAGATTTCGGGACCTCAACTTGGCGTCCACATTCCCTGCCACGCTCGGAAAATAGCCACAAAAGAAACAGTGATTAAGAGCTCTCCGTCGTGTTTTTTCTCAAAGTCGCAGTGAAATACAAACTCCACCCTTTTTTCTTAATCGTTTTATCCTTTTCCCCCGGCTCTGGTTTGGATGTCAGAGTCATAGAAAAGCTTACATGGAGGTGGCCGTAGGAACGGGGACAGGGGGATGACAGCAGCTTCTGAATCCGAGTGCCCGTGTGTTGGTGAATATGCCTTCTTATTATGCCACGTTTTTATTGTACATAATAATACAGAACGTGGGGGTTCCATTTTCCTCTACCCCATCGTCCACTCAGAATTAAGACTTTGGCTCCGGAAAACTTTGTCAAGTCCTTCCCCTCTAGACGCACAGGTACCCTGGGGCTTTCTGCCTTTCAAGCAGCTGTGAGCAAACTCCTAATTAGATAGATGACTTTGTGGTGTGCAAACCCACAAAACAGGGGGTCCTGGTTAAATTAAGATGGGGGGGCAGGCGGGCAGGAGAAAGAAGAATCCATTCTGTGAGATGGAATGCCCCACTGCTTTATGACTATTACTGTGGTACGGTTTTACATTTAAGTACCTGAGGTTTAAAATTAAATGTCTAATATAATTTGGCGTTGCTAACGTGAGACCCACAGCTGCCCCGAGAGGAAATGCAGACAGCTCAGCTCAGGGTTTCAAATTGCTGTCTGCCGGCTCGCAGTCAGTGCAGAGGGTTGGGACCCACTCCCACTCAGCGCCGCATGCAGCTCTGAGTAATTTTTTAAATGCAGAAACATATTCATCTTGAGCTTCGGCGTTGAGAAAGGCTGCTCCAGTAGTACATGAAAAATTAATTTTTTTACATTTTTCCTCACTCTCCTAAGTGTTTGACAGAAGTAATTTTTGCAGCAAGAGAGAATAAAAACTGGCGGCTGTAAATTCCTGTCCTAGAACCTGTTGTGAAGATTCTTTATGGACCCAGAATTGATCTACATGTCAGACCCTGTTGTGGTTTAAACTGTTTATCACCATAATGGCAGGAGTGAGCCCGTGAACACCAACTTATAATCCCGGGTGAAAGAAATTGGTGCTCACAGTCAATGATGGGGCAGCTCAGCTTTATTGATAGATTCGGAACAATTATCTCTGCAACAACTATTGACTGAGGAGTCTCTGGAATCTAGTTGGAAGCCTGGAATTTTTTTTTTTTTTTTTGGATTAATCATTTTCTCCAGAAGTGTTAGCCAAGGGTTAGCATGACTGTGGGTAGCCGGGGACCCTACCTGGGGTTGTTTGTAGTATACTTGGTGGTCTTACCTTGCTCCAAGGCAAAATGTGTTTAGAGATGTGTCCCACCTGTGCTGATGGCCCAAGCCAATGCTGTGAGCCCCATGCACTGTCTACGAGTGTCCCTGCGTGTCTCTGCAGGCCTGCCAGCATCTCCTGCCAGTGCCAGCCGTGGTGGCTGTCGGCGTGGCAGCCAAAGTCCCTGTTCCTGCTCCTCCTCACTCTCAGGTTGTCCCGATGGCTCCACCCCATCCCCGATTGCTTCACTCCAACAGTTAATCTTCTGCCGCCCTGGCTGGCCATTGCCGGCAGTATTGCATCGCTTCAGCTGCCGCATGAGCATTTTGCTTCTTCCTGCCTGCACCAGGCCACTGTCCTACCTCGTCAGCACCAAGTACAAAAGCCATAGCCCTCTTTCACGCTTCCACGTGGAAGGTGTGTGTGTGCCTTCTCCCTTCAAACCGTGTAACCACACATCTTCCCTCCTGAGTCTGTGGTTATCGGACAACCAGTCCTGAATCTGAAGCATTTGCCTATTTGCAAACTTTCAAATATATATATTTTTCATCATGGACATTTTTTTACAGGACTTTAGGCTCCCTGGGTGGCACAGCTGGTAAAGAATCTGCCTGCTGATGCAGGAGACACTAGAGACATGGGTTTGATCCCTGGGTTGGGAAGATCCCCTGGGGAAGGACATGGCAACCCATTCCAGGATTCTTACCTGGAATTCCCATGGACAGAGGAGCCTGGTGGGCTACAGGCCACGGGCTGGCAGAGTCAGATATGACTAAGCACGCACGCTCCATTAGAAACACACATTTCCGCTCTGGCCCATGTGTCCTGCACTTCCTTTGGTCTCTCCCTCCACATAGAGCCAGCTCCCGGAGGGACAGCAGCCCTGAATTCGAGATTACAGAGAGTATGCCATAAATGTGGGTTCTGGGGATGTTTTCTGTCAGTTCATTGATTTTAATTTCGACAGCTCTTTTTCTCTCCTTGGCGTCTATGCTAGCAATTTTAGCATGTGACCAACAGGTGGTGGTAGTGAGTGATGGTACCACTCTCACCTGGGAAATACAGTGGGCTTCCCAGGTGGCTCAGCAGTAAAGAACCCGGATGCCAGTGCAGAGGATGGGGGTGGGGCTGGGGTGAGGTTTCCAGCCCTGGGTCAGAAAGATCCCCCTGGAGGAGGAAATGGTGACCCACACCCGTATTCTTGCCTGGGGAATTTGTGGACAGAGGAGCCCAGTGGGCTGAGTTCCTTGCAGCCCTCGAATCGGACATGACTTCGTGACTGCGCAAGGGCACAGTGGTTGATTTATCACGTTGTGTTAGTTTCAGGTCCTTAGCACAGTTACACACAAATATCTATTCTTGTCCAGACTCCTTTCCATTTTAGGCCATTACAAGATAGTATCGCTCCCTGGGCTACACATACAATCGTTCCGTTTTGTCTATTTTATATGTAGTATGTACCTGTTAATCCCAAATTTCTAATTTATACCCTCCCCTTTCCCCTTTGCTAACCCTAAGTTTATTTTCTTCCCCTGTGAGCCTTTCTCTGTTCTGTAAATTAGTTCATTTGTATCTTCTGTTTTTTTCAGATTTCGCATGTGATATCCTGTGATATTTGTCTTTATCTGGCTTCTTTCACTTAGTTTGATAATGTTCAGATCCATCCATGTCGCTGCAAACAGTGTTACTTCGTTCTTTCTATGGCTGAGTGGTATTCCGTATATATACCACATCTTTGACCGTTCATCTGTCAGTGGACATTTAGCTCGCTTCCATGTCTTGCCAACATAAATAGTGCTGCCATGAACACAGTGGTGCATTTATCTTTTCAAATTAGAGTTTTCTCCAGATATATTCCTAGGAGTGGGATTGCAGAATCATATGGTAGCTCTATTTTTAGTTTTTAAGGGACCTCCATAATGTTCTTCATAGTGAAAGTGAAAGTCGCTCAGTCGTGTCCGACTCTTAGTGACCCCGTGGGCTATACAGTCCGTGGACTCCTCCACGCCAGAATACGGGAGTGGGCAGCCTTTCCCTCCTCCAGGGGATCTTCCCAACCCAGGGATTGAACCCGGGGTCTCCTGCAGTGCAGGCGGATTCCTTACCAGCTGAGCCATCAGGGAAGCCCTGTTCTCCCGTAGTCACATCCCCCCCAGCAGTGTAGGGGGTCCCCTTATTTCGACACCCTCGCCAGCGTTTATCACTTGTAGCCTTTTTGACGTCGGCCATTCTGACCTGGGTGACCGTAGTTTTGGTCCTTGCTTCTCTAACATCGGCAATGCCGAGCATCTTTCGTGCGCCTGTTGGCCGTCTTACCTGGAGTCTGGGTTTGTACAGCTGTCCCTCTGTGTCTGCTGCCTGCCATCTAATGCCCATTTCCTGAGAGTAATTACCCCTGTTTGATAAGTGAGGTTCAAAAAGGCGGAGAAACTTAAGACCACACTCTTTTAATAGCCAGAATTCAAACCCAGGGCTTTCTGATTCCAAAGCTTGTAGTTTTCCCCTCTGCTATTTGCTTAAAGGAGAAGTGACTCCTTGGTATTGAAACAGTGTCTCATAAAAATTGTTTATCTTCTCATCGGGCTTGCTTTCTAAGGGAAGATTCGCAGAGGTTTTCCCTCTCTCACTGATCCTGAACTTTGCCTTTCTCATCATTTCTCCCAAATCTTGGCTGGCATTCAGAAACGATCCCCTGGGGGTTGTCATCAACCCTCGGCTTCGCTCAGTATTAAAGGGCCCGTGGGCTCTCCTCCCGGAGTTGGGCAGCCCCAGGCTCAGGTGCTGCGTTCTGCTCCCCCCACCAGGCTGGTCGGCCTAATTAAAGGGATGACCCCCGTTTCCTTCTACACACGGAACCCGCTTCCCTCTCTCTGCATGGGACCAAGGAGAAAGCAGAGGCTTCCTAGGGTATCTGGCCAGAGGGGGGAAAGGTGTATTTTTTTTCCTCCCAATCAGAACGTTGTTACTTTGTGCTTCGCCTGCTCAGTTCTTTCCTAACAGCTATTTCTAGCAGCAGGTGCTGGCCAGAAGGGGGGTAGGGAGTGGGGGACGCTGCCCCTAGTATCAGACACAGAGCAGAAGACTCCAGACCTGCAGGCCAGCACTTCTCGAGTTGCCTGGCAAACATCTGGAAATCGTTTTAAACAGACGGCCAAGAAGAATGCTCCTGCCAGTCGCCGTGGTGCCCGGCCCCAATGTTTTAGCCCCTCTGGGCCTCGGAATCTCCATCTAGAAGGAAGTTCTCAACCAAGAGTGATTTTTGTATGTCCTCCCCCTGGGGATATTTGGCAGTGTCTGGAGACAGTTTAGGTTGTCAGAGCTGAGGGGCTGGAGGGGTTTGCCTCTGGAATCTAGCGGGGTAGAAGCCAGAGAAGCTGGTGAACATGGGGCAGCTCCCCCAAGACCAAGAACGATCCTGCTCAAAGTCAGGAGTGCCGAGGGCAGAAAACCCTGGTTTTGACCACGGAGACTTGGGCTCCCTGGGCCCTCACAGCCACCAGCTGATCCTTCCCAAAGGCAAGGGAGGCTGTTTCCTTCCTTGAGAGAATGACTGCAGCTGACCCATGGCAGTGCCTTGTCCACAGCGAGACTTTTGACTCCACCTCCCAGACCGCCCCTCGAGACAGAAGGCGGGGCACGTGGCTGGCCCCATGCTGGTCCTGCTGCCACCGCCAGTGATGCCGCCACGTGGCGTCCATCCAACGTCCCCTGCCTGTCAGGCACGAGGACCCCGGGTGGGCGGGGGCGGAGGGCTAGTGCCATCCCCACTTTGGTGAGAAAACAGAAGTAGCAGCAGGCCGGGGGCCATGGCTGGATCCATCTCAGGCTGTGTCTTAACCTCCACCCACCGTGCTTTTGTGCGAACCACCCTCTCCCGAGAACACTGCCTGAAGGAGCCCCGGGGTGGCCCCGGCTGTCTGCCGGCCTGTGTTGAGGACACGTGGGTGACATATGTTGGCAGGCCTCATCTCAGCGTCCCCCCTACTCAGAGGCCACGAAGTGGGTCAGGCTCACAAAGTGAAGCTGAGAGAAAGAGGTTCTTCATTCGGGCTCAGCACACCAGCTGTGCACACGTTGAATGGGAACCTGACGTCAACAGGCAGACCCAGGCGTAAGCTACGGTCTCCTGAGATGCTGAGGCTTCCTCTGCTTCCCTGGTGGCTCAGTGGTAGAGAATCTCCCTGCAGTGCAGGAGACGCAGGTTCAATCCTGCGTCAGAAAGATCCCCTGGAGAAGAGAATGGCAACCCACTCCAGTCTTCTTGCCTGGAGAATGCCACGGACAGAGGAGCGTGGTGGGCTACAGTCCACGGGGTCGCACAGAGTCGGACACGACTGAGCAATTAGCACTTTCCCTTGCACTATTCCCTAAGAGATGAGCAGCCTATTTGATGGGGCCATGTTTCCAGAAGGTCACTGGCAAATGGGGAAATGTCCACAGCAGTGGACAGGGGTATTTCGAGAAGGCTCTGGAACCCCCATCAGAGAAAGAGGGATGAAGGGATTGGGAGGTGTGGGGGGGCTCTGGGGCTGGGGGAGGGATCCTTGGTCTTGCTCTGGAGGGTCCTTTTCCAAAGTACTGCCTCTGGGGCCGGGGAGCGGGGCTGATTTGAGCCTGGGTGTCCCCAGGGGCTTCTCAGGTGCAGCTGGGGTTCCGATCCACTCCTCTGGAGCTGGAGGGTTGGGGAGTGAACAGCACATGCAAACAGCCGTCAAGGTAACAAGCAGAAACCTTACTCTGTGTACATCCCGAGAACCGAACTCAGAACAGCAGGTCAGAGTTACAGGAAAGAGTTATAACAATTTTTTTGTTTAATTTGTGCTGGAGTAGAGTTGATTTACAAAGTTGTGTTAGTTTCAGGTGTACGGCAGAGTGATTCAGGTATACGTGCAGACATACCCATTCATCTTTAGATTCTTTTCCCATAGAGGCCGTTGCAGAGTATGGAAAAGACACACATCACTGTATGTAAAGTAGGTGACTAATAAGGACCTACTGCACAGCATGGGAATTGTGACAGTCATGTTCAGTCGCTCAGTCGTGTCCAGCTCTTTGCGACCCCATGGACCGCAGCACGCCAGGCCTGCCTGTCCATCACCAACTCCCAGAGTTTACCCATGTCCATTGAGGCGGTGATGCCATCCAGCCATCTCATCCTCTGTTGTCTCCTTCTCCTGCCCTCAATCTTTCCCACCATCAGGGTCTTTTCCAATGAGTCAGCTCTTCCCATCAGATGGCCAAAATATTGGAGTTTCAGCCTCAGCATCAGTCCTTCCAATGAATATTCACAGTTGATTTACTTTAGGATGGACTGGTTGGATCTCCTTGCTGTCCAAGGGACTCTCAAGAATCTTCTCCAGCACCACAGTTCAATAGCATCAGTACTCCAGCATTCAGCTTTCTTTATAGTCCAACTCTCACATCCATGCATGACTACTGGAAAAACCGTAGCCTTGACTAGACAGACCTTTGTTGACAAAGTAATGTCTCTGCTTTTCAATATGCTGTCTAGGTTGGCCATAACTTTCCTTCGAAGGAGTAAGCGTCTTTTGATTTCATGGCTGCAATCACCATCTGCAGTGATTTTGGAGCCCAAAAAAATAAAGTCAGCCACTGTTTCCACTGTTTCCCCATCTATTTGCCATGAAGTGATGGGACCAGATGCCATGATCTTAGTTTTCTGAATGTTGAGCTTTAAGCCAACCTTTTCACTCTCCTCTTTCCCTTTCATCAAGAAGCTATTTAGCTCCTCCTCACTTCCTGCCATTCTTTCTGACACAGAGTAGTGTAAATACGATACAACGTAATTTTTCAGCATCCCATTTCCAACATTGTGCTCTCGAATCTTTCACTTTCACCCTCCTCTACTGACCCTCTTTAAGCTTCACCAACCCTACACCACCCCCTGCAGCTGGAGCCGCAGCCTTCACAGAGGATGGGGTGTCCCTTGTAAAGCATCGCCCCGCCCCACCTTTGGACCCATCACCTCTGACTCCCAAAGGACTCTGCCTCTGCAGTTAGCCCATCTGCTTCCTGTACCATCAGATCCTCCTGGATGTTGGGTCCTTCCATTCAGCAAGCGGGCCCACTCCCGTCCCGGCTCCACGGCCCTCTGACCTTTCAACTCCTGCTCAGTGCTCCCCCTCACACCCTCCCAGAAACCCTGTCTACACTCGCTGTCTCTGGTTACTCACCGAGTGCTTTCTCTCCAGCCCATCCCTGTCTTGCCCTCTCCCCGCACGGCCGGACCCTGCTCTCATCCGGTGTCCAAGCCACCTGCCCTCTCCACCCCAGGTGCTCCACGGCTCCCTTTGACATCTGCCTCTCGGGGATGATGAGCCGGCTGCCGGCTCTGTCCTGCTGGAAACCCCCTCTCGTCTTGGCTCCTCTGACGTTACCTTCTCTGCGTTCTGCTGCTATGCCCAGAGGTCCACATCACCGGCCTGCAGGGTTGACATCAGTGGTGTTGCTCAGGACTCAGCCTGTCTCCTCACCCCGCACCCTGCCCCAGCGGGGCCAGCCAGCTCTCCGAACAGGGGAGACCACCAAGGTCACAGCCGGCTGACCGCCCACTCCTCCATTACACATGCGTGTGACCAGTGACCTCCTCGCATGGCTGTTGACCAGCTCACTCAGGCGCGTTTGACTCAAAGCAGAACCAGGCGCCCTTCTAGAAACCTGTGTTCTCACCAACCTCCCCACCGTCTCGTCTGCCCAGGGGCTCGGGCCGCAGACGCAGCGCCACTCGCGCACGCGTCTTCCCTTAGCCCGACCCTGAAGGACCGGTTCCTGTGGTGAGTCCTACGGACTTGTCTTCCTGGGGTGCGTGCCGGCCACTCACCCGCTGGCCACCTGCCCTGCAGCCTTGCCTCATCCGTCCTGCCTTTTTCTTTTCTTGTTTCCCTAAAGTCTTCCAAACTCATCTTGAAAAGAAACGTGAACCCCCATTGCCACTGCCTGCCCGTGACCCCCTGTGTCTTCCTGCTGCACGTGGCGTGTCTTCCTGATGCTGTGTTTCTGGCTGTCCAGGACAGCTGGTCTGGGCCCTGATGTCTCTCTGTCCGGTCTCCCAGCCCCTCCCTGGCTCCCCCTCCGTGGCTCAGCCTGTGTTCTGCTCGGACCTGGGCAGTCATCGTGGCTGCTCAGCTCAGAGTCCACGTAGCCTAGATGGCCCACCCACCTCCCCCAGATGTCCTTTCTCCTGAGCTTGTCTGTCTGTCTCCGGCCTGTCGCGGCAGGTCCCTGCCCCTTCCCATCCCATGACCGTGGCCGGAGTCATCCCATCTGGCTTTCTCATTTGCCTCCTCCCTGAGCCTCTTGTCTACCCAGACCCCTGAAACCACAGCCCGCACGTTGTCACAGCATCTTCCTCACTCACTAAATGTGCTGACCTCACTCCCGAGTCCACTTGGATCATCACTAGGTCACCCCCAAAGAGGGGCATACCCCGTGATGACAGGGGTGGTGTGGTGGGCTTGCCAAGTGAGCTCCCGGGCCTCTCTGCCAGTTTCCTCTGATAAGAATTCTTTGAGCTTTTACGATTTAAAACAGGACGCTTTGCCTTTTCCTCTAGAAACTTGTTTCCTAACAGAGCCAGTGCCCCTTGCCTGGAACAGAGAAGGTAGAGACAATGTTTCAGTGTCTGGCATAAAACATTCACAGTGGACCATGTGAGCACGTTGTGCAAGATTTTTGTAATACATATTTATTTCTCTGGCTGCATCAAGCCTTGGTTGTGGCAGGCAGGATCTTCGTTACATCGTGCAGTATTTTTCATTTCGGTGTGCGGACGCTCTAAGTTGTTTTCGTGGGCTTCAGTCATTGCAGTGCGTGGGCTTAGCTGCTCCACAGCCTGTGGGATCTTAGTTCCCCGAGCAGGGCTTGAACTCAGATCGATGCATTGCAAGGTGGATTCTTAACCACTGGACCACCAGGGAAGTCCCTTGTGCAAAATTTTACATTAGTTGATGGTCAGAAATTAAAACTGAGTTTCCTTCCTTCAGTGATCTCAAGCCATTTCAGAATTATTAGTAAGATCAGTGCTCAAGTAAGTAGGGATAATCCAGATTAGGTTGTGAAAATGCATTTCATGGCATTTATTTAATTTTATAGTTAACCTCAGATATTCCATAAATATTTATTGACCGCTTATGGTGTATCACCCACTGCCCTGAGCCTGCCAGTGGAGCCAGGGATCAAGAAGGAGTTCCTGGGTCTCTGGAAGAGAAAAGAGAAAAAGATAATCAATAAACAGACTGAAATATACTTGGTCAAGTGGTGAGAAGTAAAGTGAGGTTAGTAAAGGGTAGCTATGATATACATTTGTGTTCAGAGTGAATATGTGAATTACTAAGCCTTCTTCCCACCAAGACTATAAAAGCGGTTTATCCGTTCATTCATGCATTCATTCAACAAATGCATCCTGTACTTTACTATGTGTGGTGGTTCCCCGGGGTGTGTTTGGAAATGGCCCTGGAGAAGACAGACATGTTGCTTGGCCTGAAATGCTTTTAGGAGGGCATGTGCGCCTCCCTGGTGAAGGGAATGGTGTGTGTCCCAGGCTGGGAAAGGCATGGTGTATGGGGAGCTTTGTTGGGTGGATGACAAAAGGACTTAGCTGGAAGGGAGACCCCCAGGTAGGAAGGATAATTAGAAAAAGCATCCTCAAAAGGTCTCGGCTTGAACCTGGGCAGTCGAGTGACCTCAGAGTCTCAGGGAGGAGTAGTTGACTTTACAGGCCAACTCCTGAGACCACGTGGGTGATCATCAGTATAGAAAGACGAGGTGGAAGTGGGTTAGGGGGAGTCAGGGAGTCCAGGCCCCACAGCCCCGTATTCTCCTGGAAGTCTAGCAGTTTCACAGTCATTTTACAGTTTTAGTTTCTTGTGTTTGTTTGGTCCCAGCAGTTTTGGTTGCAAACTTTCAATTTTAGGGTAATTTTAAAAAAGAGAGAGAAAGAAAAAACATCACTTACTCCCCCAACTCAATGAGATATAGGTAGAGTAGTGTGAAAAGAGTCACCAAATATATATGTGCCATTTCTCCAAGAAATGCAACAAAACTTTCAATGAGGTTTTTGCAACATTAAAACATCTGATTTTATAACAATGTGTATTTTTAAGCAATACAGGACATTTTCTCATGGCGTTATACCAGTCTGGGGCCAGAAAAGTACTCATTCTGTATTCCATTATTTTGCTCAGGTTCTCAAGCTAGGAATCAAGTGGCTTAAGGAACTTTCATTACACTGTCTCCCTGGTGACTTTTTCACCTCTTAGAATAAAATTTGATCAGATCTTTTCCAGCCCTCCCTTTCTTCCTGCCATGGAATTTACAAATAAATACATGCTTCAAGGGCTTAACATTTTTTTTTAATACCAATAAGGAAGAAAGGAGTAAGAGTGGTCTTAGAGGAGAGTGGTTGTAAAAATACAAGTAGCTGTAAGATGGTTAAAAGGAGATGGGTAGGTAGGTGGAGAAGAAATGACAACCCAGTGTTCTTACCTGGAGAACGACTTGGACAGAGGAGCCTGGCGGGCTGCTGTCCGTGGGGTCGCACTGAGTCGGGCATGACTGAAGCGACTTAGCATGCATGCATGCTTTGGAGAAGGAAATGGCAACCCGCTCCAGTGTTCTTGCCTGGAGAAGCCCAGGGACAGAGGAGCCTGGCGGGCTGTCATCTGTGGGGTCGCACCGAGTTGGGCACGACTGAAGCGACTTAGCAGCAGCAGCTGCAGGTGGGTATGTAGGTAGGTAGTAGATGATAGATGGCAATAGAGAGATAAATTGGGAGTGGGTGAGGGGCTGGCTGGCTGGGCCAAGGGGCAGATGAGGTTAGGTGGGTAGGTATGGTGGCTGATAGGTCATTAAACAGAGATAGACAGGTTGGGGTGGCTGGCTGGCTGGCTGGCCAGCCGGCTGAGATGGTAGGTAGGTAGGTGGGTAGGCAGAGTGGTGGTAAAGATTGATAGACAGCTGACGGATTGTCGAGAGAGAGCTGTGTGCAGGTCAGGCTTGTCCACAAGCTCTCTGCGTGTTTACTCCTTTAGTATTTGTACATTACGTTGGTTTTGCATTCTTGAAGTTCTTTCAATGAATATATCTTTCCTTACATCTTTGCTTTACTCTCTGACAGATAAGGTTATTAACAGAAAGCGATATTAATATTAATTACACAAGGATACTAAAAATTTTATATCACAAGGAAACAGATGGTTATTTTAAATGGCTTAAAATTTTGCTCTTTTATAGGAAGAAACATTTTAAACATATTTAGTTATAAATGCTATTTTAATTGCTACATTATTTCTGCAGTGGGATTTTTTAAATCTTATTACATTAGCAGGGGAATGTTTCTCTATATATTTCAGAGTCTCTTAAAATGTGTTCTTATTTACAAGAAGACGATTATAATTACATTTAAAAGACAGTATCCAAGAGCTTGATATTATTGATAAATACATTATACAACTTCCACACCTGATCTTTCCCAGGCTGCAGTTCAGGATTTTAGCTCTGGCATGAGATCTTTAGCATTTAGCCAAGATCACAACCGTACCAGTTACGTTTTTACATGACTTGCTGTTTCTCATGGTGTTTAAGTATATGGTCCTTATCTGGACTCTGAAGTTATAACAATGCAATGCAATGCAGGCATTGCTCCTTTAGAAATACTTCGATGTATCATATAGTCACAAAACAGAAAAATGTACTGCAAAATTTTCAACTTAACCTTACAAGATCTGGAAACTCAGCTTGCAGCCAGCTATTGGCTTCTTGGGTCCTTTCATATCAACCTTTGCCATGATACAGAAAGTGAAATAACCATCTCTATTGCCCAAAACAGCTCTCAGAAATCTCCTGTCTGAGTGCTGTTTTCCTTTGACAGCAAAATGTCCCTGGAAGCCGGTGTCCGGGAGCACCACCTCACCGTCTCCAGGAGAGACGCCTTTATGGTGGGGGTGCTGAGGGAAATTGAAGGCTGGGGGCATGTCAGGCCTCCATCAATCAGAAGGCAGAGCAGAGCCAGCAAGACACGCGGGTCAGGCCCCCAGATGAGATTTGTAAGCCGGCACCATCCATCCGGGCCACCCATTCTGGAAAAATTATCATCCTGTGATACCATCTAAAGCAGTCAAGGTTGGGGTTATTGCCTGAACCAGCCCCTGGTTTTTATACATGTCTGTCTTCCAGGGCCCTGGCAAAACTATAAACCAAAGTGTTAGCCATCAAATCACATGAATACAAATTCCTGGACAGTTAATTTTTTTTTAAGAAATTATTTTTCCTTTCAAACAATATTCATTTTTTCCCCATAATGTTCATTATGCTGTTTTTCATTTTTAAAATTCTTGGATTTCTAGAAGCCTTAATAATAGATGTACTGGTGTGAAAGTGCCACCAATGGATATGACATCTGTGTATCACGTGGCTAGAACGCAGGGTCACATGGGTGTCAGCCATGCATGGTTCAGCCTGCTCTGGGAAGTCTGCTTTCTTCCTTCTAGCAAGTGGGTTAATTCACTTATCCCTTCATTAATTTCTGTGATGATAACTTTCTATTTTCGCTAATTGTAAAGCATTACATTCTAGAAAAATTTAAAATGCGGAGACACTTTTCACTCTTAAAAAACAAGACTCCTGCCGTGAACTTCTAGTCTGGGGGTGTGTGCCCTTCCCGTGCCTGTGTTCCTGTTTGTCTCCAGAAGCTGGATTGTGGCATGACTGGCTTTGATTGTAGATGTGCTAAGTTTCTGCACTCCCTGTGACTAGCAGCAGAGGCATGGTTAAGTAAGTCACAGCAAACCCCTTAACGGGATGCCACGTAGCCCTGAAGACACAGCTCTCCGTGGCATGACCGGGGAACGTGCTACAAACGCCGCAGGCGTCCTCGTGCTGTGAACCGACATCAGCAGACTCTTGTGTGGTGCCACCTGCTCCCAGGCCTTGTCCCCTCCTGAGCCAGGGAACCTCTTCCCACACCCACATGGCCTCCCCACCCTCTTGCCCCATTAGATGCCACCTTGTCCCAGAGGCCTTCGTGACCCCCAGTTTAAAATCACCCTCACCCCCTTTCCCTGCTCTTTTCCCTCCAGACCACGTCCTACCTTCCAGCCTTTGTGACTCACCCATCGATTTCATTATCTATTGTCTTCCCCACTGGAACTGAAACATCTAAAGGGTGAGAACTGGGTGGCTCAGATGGTAAAGAATCCACCTGCCAATGCGGGAGACTTGGGTTTGATCTCTGATCTGGGATGATCTCCTGGAGAAGGAAATGGCACCCCACTCCAGTATTCTTGCCTGGGAGATCCCATGGATGGAGGAGCCTGGCAGTCCCTAGGGTCTCAAAGACTCGGACACACCTTAGTGACCAAAACGACAGCAACAAAGAAGGGTGAGGATTCCATCTAGTTCACCTCTCTGCTCCCAAGGCCCAGGGCGGGGTGTGTCTCCATCAGGGTCCGCCCAGGGAGCCTCCCCTCAGGCTCCCATAAGGTACCGGAGTCATCCGCCCTGCGTAGTCCTGCATTCAGGGTTTAGACACACTGCTTATTGGATCTATTACAGCTCTGGGTCTTAGAGAGTCTGAATAACTGACCAGGGTCACAGCTGGCAGGATCTCGTGTGTATAGATGAGCTGGGTGTGTGTCCAGCTGAGTGGAAAGAGTCTGGGGTGGGGAAGTCATACAAGATCCAGCTGTTTTCCCTTGTTCTTACTTCAGCATTCAGAAATGAAAACCCATTGCTTATATAAAATGTTTTACATAACATTATACCAAATACTTTACAAATACTTTATGTAAAATATCCCAAATATCCTGAATATTCATTGGAAGGACTGATGCTGAAGCTGAAACTCCAGTCCTTTGGTCACCTGTTGCAAAGAGCCAACTCACTGGAAAAGACCCTGATACTGGGAAAGTTGGAGGGCAGGGGGAGAAGGGGACCGTAGAGGATGAGATGGTTGGATGGCATCACCGACTTGATGGACATGAGTTTGAACAAGCTCTGGGAGATGGTGATGGGCAGGAAAGCCTGGCATGCTGCAGTCCATGGAGTCACAAAGAGTCGGATACAATGAGCAATTGAATTGAACCAAAAAAAACAAAGTGAAGTTGCTCAGTCATGTCCAACTCTTTGCAATCCCATGGACTGTAGCCCGTCAGGCTCCTCCATCCATGGGATTTTCCAGGCAAGAGTATTGGAGTGGGTTGCCATTTCCTTCTTCAGGGGATTTTCCCCACCTAGGGATCTCCTACATTGCAGGCAGACTCTTTACCATCTGAGAACTGAGCTGATCCCAAATATGAATCCTGTAGTTAGAGAAAACACAAGTGAAGAGGTAAACATCTGAGAATTTCCCACTTGCATTTCGTTAGGCGCTTACAACCTGAAGTGGTCAGAAAAGTGTGGTCCTTGACTGGTGTCGGTAGAGCCAAGAGGAGCAGAGCAAGGCGGTGAGGGGTGGGGATGAGAATTTGAAGCTTTGGGGCAGGGGTAAGGGAGCTGGAACCTGGTGGGAAAACAGAGACCAAAGTCAGGACACCCCCGGGCTCCCTGCCCCCATCCTGCCCGTTGCCACACAGGGGAGAACATGACCAAGACAGCAGGAGACCCAATTCAACTCAGAGCCACCGGGTCCAGTCATGGGGTAGCCACAGAGCCTGTCCCGTCTCCTGGAAAGCAGACATCACCCCAGTAGTAACTGGAATTACTCACACACATGACGTGTCCGCAGTAGGATGAACCACAGCTTAAGAGTCTCACGGCGTTGAGCGAGTTGCAGTGTTCAGTAGTCAGCACTCGTTCTCATGGGCCGGAACTCAGAACAGGGCTCTGTCCTGATCTTGCCCACCCCTTCTCCTTGCCCATACCAGCACGGCTTGAACAAACAGGCTTCCTCCGGAGACTCTCCCGACGTGGAGTTAGATACAGTCAGATACTTAGAGATATCATTTTGCTACTAATTCTTTTCACATATTAAAGTTCTATTTTTGGGAATTCCCTGGAAGTCCAGTGGTTAGTACTCTGCACTTCCATTGTAAGGGGCACGGATTCGATCCCCCATCCAGAACTAACGTCCTGCCAGCCTCTCAGCACGGCAAAAAAAAAAAAAAAATTATGTTGAATTTGTAAGAATAGTGGCTGTAGCAGGTCATACGAGAGTGGTGTTAGGCTGTGCTTTCCCAAAGAGCTAGAAAGTACTGTGCGATTCCAAGTTATGCCTCAGCTCAGCCTGTTTCTCTGCGTTTTGTCTGTGTATCATCATTTTGTTCTCTTTCTTCTCAATTGAACAGATCTGGCTAAATTCCTAAGTAGCCAAGGTCGTGTAGATTCGCCACTTTGAGTGCCTACCGAATCCCATTCTTGTGCCCATTTTGCATATTAAGCTTGAAGTCCCTAGCTCTCTTCACAAATACCAGTATCTTCTTCTTTTTTTTTTTTTTCCATTTTCCACTCACCCTCGTGAAATACGGGCAGAAATCCATTGAGTTGCCCCAGCTACATAAACACCCGGGCAGACAAGCAAGCCCAGCCATGTTTTGCTGCCCTCCTACCCCCGGGATGTTTTGAGAACTCAGTCACATGTCGTTCCAAAGGTCAGTCTCCAAAAAGGACAGAAGAGACACCTTCATCCTTGAAAAAGTGTCCTGAGATCTAGAATTAGAAAATGGACTTGAATTTCATGGAAGAAGGAAGAAAATACACACCCTGACTTCTTCCTTTTCTGAGCCAGAGTCGGGGAACCAGAAAGGGCACTACACATAGCAGCTGCTCCCAGGACCCCTTTGCTGCCCGGAACGGAGGGTCTGAGACTGTGGGAAGCGGGGTGACTGTGGGCCTCTATCCTGGGTTATAGCCCCCACGGACCTGGAGGAACCTGGGGTGGGAAACCTTTCAGGAAACCCTCAAAGCCCTCCCACCTTGGGCCCCAGAGTCTCCTCTGCCCCCCCAAAAGTGACAGAACCCCAGTAATGAGCAGGAGACAGCTGGCTGGTCCTAGCCGCCCCTGTGCTGTGGGACAAGGGTGTCCAGCGGTCCAGGCACTGTTGGGAACCACGCTGCACAGCAAGAGATGAGCGCCCAGTGAGTGGGTGAAGCTTCACCTGTGTCTGTAGCCGCTCCCCATCGCTGGCGTGACCCCCGGAGCTCCGCCCCCATCAGATCAGCAGTGGTATCAGATTCACAGTCACGAGCCCTAACCTTCAAGTCAAGGCAGAATATCCTGAGATCGCCACAACAGAGAAAAAACGGGCACAATAGTTGTAATGCGCTTGGATCATCCAGAAACCACCCCCCGCCCTCCCCCATCTGTGGAAAAAACCACCTCCCATGAAACTAATCTCTTGCCAGGAAGTGCTGAGGCCCGCTGCTTGGACATCACAGGGAGTGTGGGCAGGGACAGTTGGCGAGGGTGTGTGTAAGAGGGCATCACGGATGGCCGGAGCCTTCTGTGGGGAGGAGAGGCGGGGAGAAGAGAGGAGACTTGTACTCCTGAGGACTGAGGGCTGGCAGAGGCGAGGCGGTCGCATCCTACTTGGGGAGGCTGTGGGGACGTGCTTCTTTTAACCTCACCCCCGGGGATCAGAGGCGACGTGGGGAGAATGGGAATGAGTGATCTCCGGGTGAATAGCAGGCGGCAGATTCTACTTCCCGGCCAGGGCCACCGCATCCTTCACTGACCCTCCGTCAGCCACACGGGGCTGGGCTCCTGCTCAAGGAAAAAGAGAAAAATGTCAGTTATTATGTTTGGGAGCACAATCTTATCTTTCATTTTATTTTACAGCAATTTCCCCAAAGATCCGCCATAGTATCTGATGGAACCATATTGACAAAATTTTAGCCGTGATAAAGAAAATGCTTTGAACTCACTGCAAATCCAAGTCAAGATCTCCAAACACTTTCTTCTTTATTGTGTTCTATTGCATTTTATTTTACTTTTGCCAGGACAAAGCCCAAATTCCAAGGCCCTGCTGAAAGTAAAATGATAAAACTGGAGTAGTATGAAGGAAGTCAGTTCTTTTTTTTTTTTTTCCTTAAAGAATGTACTGGACTGAAGGCTGAATTATTAACTGCTTTTTGGTCAGAAGTAATTTAATATTAGTTTTTAAACACCATCATTAATTTTAGATGTTACACTCTGATTTCTCATTTTTGTGGAAAAGGCAAAATAAGAGTCGCTCATTTGGCCAATATTATTAAACTACTGAAGAAGGCTGCACTTTCAACACCACTTCAGAAATGAAATGGTCTTTGGTCTGCGGTTTTGAATGGAGATATTATTCATGGTGTCTTCATCCAAGGGGTTCCTGGGCGAGGCAGCTATCCTAAATATAATCTTTGACAGATTTTCAGGCACGTTAAAATTATGTGTCACGTTACAGACTTTATACGTCCCAGACGTGCTTTTCGATCTGAGATTGACATGAAATGGCCATGAGATTCAATAGCATAGAACACAGAAATTTAGGGCAGGTTTTCAGACGGGCTTTTCAGCCTTCATGAAAAACTCTTACTTGCCCGAAGCTTAATAGTCATAATTATTAGATTTTCTTTTAGCTTTGTTCTTTTTGTCATTTTCAGAAATGATGGCAGAATGAGATTAAGGTTGTGGTGGCCATATGTTACTAATTATGCTGCCAAACAGACATAACCTGGGATTGTTCCAGAAAAAGCAGGGTGATTGCCACCCTAGTCAAGCTGGCTCATCTGAGTACCCTTTTGTTGTTGTTCAGTCGCTCAGTTGCATCCGACTCTTTGCGACCCCATGGATTGCAGCATGCCAGGCCTCCCTACCCATCACCAACTCCTGGAGCTTGCTCAGACTCATGTCCATTGAGTCAGTGATGCCATCCAACCATCTCATCCTCTGTTGTCCCCTTCTCCTCCCGTCTCCAATCTTTCCCAACATCAGAGTCTTTCCCAATGAGTCAGCTCTTTGCATCAGATGGCCAAAGTATTGGAGCTTTAGCTTCAGCAAAAGTCCTTACGGTGAATATTCAGGGTTGATTTCCTCTAGGATGGACTGGTTTTTAGCCTTTGGTACAGCCTTTGTTCCTCGTGGGCACAGTCCGTGGGAGTTACTCATTTTACTATAGCCCAGAGTCAGTGGTATGCTTGTATCCTAAGTGGTCAGAATCTTGAGCTTCAGATGCATTGTACCATGCCAGCCTGCCAGCCCCTGCATGCACTGGGCAGTTTTTGCATCATCAGAATGTAGGGCTTGACAAATGTAGAAAGCTACAAGGCTCCTTCCAAAGAAGAAATCTTAGCTACCAGATTTGGGTAGCAACAAAACAGCCCACTCTGATCTGCTCATTTGCCATCTGGTTTGGGGAAGTTTCTGTCATCCTGCGTGCTAAGTCACTTCAGTCGTGCCTGACTCTTTGCAACCCTGTGGACGGTAGACCACCAGGCTCCTCTGTCCCTGGGATGCCGCAGGCAACAATACTGAAGTGAGTTGCCATGCCCTCCTCCAAGGATCTTCCCAACCCAGGGATCGAACCCGTGTCTCTTACACCTCCTGCATTGACAGACAGTTTCTTAACGACTAGCACCACCTGGGAAGCCCTCTGTTATCCTACCTAATACGTATTAATATTTGTGATGTGGTCAATATCATTAGCCTCATCTTATTAATACAGCACCAGACTGATTCCCAAATTCCCAAAGTGCAGACTACCTGAATATCTCAAGTTCTTTATTCAAATGAATGCAGTACCAGCCCTCACCTGCCTCTGGTTGGAGACATGAGTGAGTTGATAACATCTATGTTCAGGCAGAGGAAGTTAGAGGGGTTAACCCCAGCCTTGGAATCTACATAAAATATGTAGCACAGTCATTAGTCATTAGCAGCAGGTTAGCAAAATTCTAAAACAGCAGGAAAGAGAAATATTCTCTTTTCAGTGGCATTTACAGAAGTCATGTCATGCTTTACAAAAAAAAAATTTGTAAGACAAATCTTCACGTTTAAATGTAGAGTTGATTCATATTTTTATCAAAAATGTTTATCTGTTGAAAGGGTATACAGGTATCAGACAGGTGCCCACAGCAGCTCATGATGCAATTTTAAATAAATGTATTCTGAGTACCTCTTGCCTCCACAAGTCCAGTATCGAATTACATTTGAATTGGTCTGTTTGGTTTTGCACTAATTGTATCTGTTTTTTTTAAACACATAGGCTTCCCAGGTGGTGCTAATGATAAAGAGCCCGCCTGCCAATTTGAGAGACTTGGGTTCAGTCCCTGGGTTGGGAAGATCCCCTGGAGGAGGGCGTGGCAACCCACACCGGTATTCTTGCCTGGAGAATCCCATGGACAGAGGAGCCTGGCAGGCTTCTGTCCTTAAGTTCGCAAAAAGTCAGACATGACTGAAGTGACTTAGCAGACACACGTGCAAACACATAGCATCTTTCTGCTGTTTGCCCAGGGCCTAAAACGGTGCTTCTCACAAAGCTGCTGCTGGGTGGTTACTTGCGGACTGGTATCTCGCACACATATGCAGTCAGCTCATACCCATCTGCGTGGGGGGCTTTGTCACCTGATCCCCAGTGACTGCCGGTTGCCCTTCTCCAGCTCCAGGGCTTCCTGTGCAAAACCACTGAGACGGGATTACCAGCGGAGCCCACCCTGTAAAGCACCCCTGTGCCCTTCCTCCTGTGGGCTGAGTGGCTCAGGGCAGGAGGGGGTCCTGCGTGCTATCCCCCAGTCCCTTGACTGGGGCATTGTTAGGGCCCAGGTGTGCGGAAAGGAATGGAGTTTCTGAGGTCTGCGGAGCCTCTCTTTCAAGCGGCCGGACGTTTGAAGCACCTGATACCATCACTTACTGGCCTGCCACCCACCATCAACAAAGGCTTGGGAACCACAATCAAGCCTCTTGTCCCACGGCTTCGGAGACAGTAGTGTGATGATGTAGAACAAGAAGTTTTTCAAGTATCATTTTAAATGTTGAGAAGATAGTATTTCTGTGACTTTGCAAATTACCGTTTGATTTCATCCAAAAAAAAAAAGAGCCACCGTTGAGTTCAAACATAATGTTACATGTGATGACACCCAAGGGAAATTGAGATCCTTTTAAAAAGAAGGTACAATTTATCATCTTCATAGGGTAATCATTTATTTTCCAAAGGGCTCCAAACTGAAAGGATATTTAATACAGATTTTTCAGCCGGCATTTAAATAATATTTAAATCCTCCAGGTCATAAATATACAATGATAGATACACTGGATTTTTGTTTCTTCCGGCATTCAGAGACTTTCCTTAAATATGTAGGGATTTTTTGTGCTACAGTTTGTGTCTTGGCCATTCTGTTTTCTTGGAAGACTTTTGACTGAGCGCTTATATTTGGTGTTTGGTGCCTACTGGCCGCTAGATGCACATAAAGAAGTTAAAGCTCAGAGGGACACCACCACGGAAGGGAGACATCCCCCAGAATCAGATCACAGCACTTCAAAGGTGGTGGTAGGGGTGCAGTGTTATGTGGGAGCTGGGAAAAGGGGTGGGGAGGATGTCCCGGAAAAGGTCGTCTGGTCCTGGGCTCCCAGCCCCTCTCCAGTAATCAGAACTCTGCTTCCTAAGTTTATAATCTTCTTTCAGTTCAGTTCAGTCGCTCAGTCGTGTCCGACTCTTCTGTGACTCCATGGATTGCAGCACGCCAGGCCTCCCTGACTCCCGGAGTTTACTCAGACTCATGTCCATTGAGTCGGTGATGCCATCCAAAGAATCTTTTTTGGGGATCCGTAATGTATGTTTGTGGTGTCGCAGTTATGTGCTGAGAGACCTTGGTTTCAACTTACTGGGTGATTTTTTTCTCTCTCTCTAATTGAGGCGTAGTTGATGTCCAGTATTACATTCGATTTAGTCATACAGTGTAGTGATTCACAATTTTCAAAGGTTGTATTCTATGTATGTTGTTACACACTCTCGGCTGTGTCCCCTGTGCTGTGTGGAGTGACCGTCTCGTTTGTTCTGTACAGAGCAGTGTGCACCTCTCAACTCCCCGCCCCCATCTTGCAACCTCCCCTCCCCCCTCTCCCCACCAGTAGCCACTAGTTTGTTCTGTGAGCCCGTGAGTCGGTTTCTTTTCCTCGTTAGCTTCAGTAGTTCACTTTTAGGTTCCACACATGAGTGACGCCAGTATCTGTTTTCCTCTGTCTGACTTGTTCACGCAGTACCCTCCAGGTCCCTCCGTGCTGGGGCAGGTGGCACTTCTCATTCTGTTGTCTGGCTGAGTGACGTGCCGTTGTACGTGTCTGTAGACATCTAGCTAGCTCGCTCACTAGATAAGCAGACAGCTCGCGTCTTCTGTCCCCATCAGCTGTAGATGGATGCTCAAGTTGCTCCTGGATCTTGACAACTGCAAATGGAGCTGCTGTGAACACTGGGGTGCATGTATCGTTTCAAATTAGTGGGGTTTTTTTTTTTTTTCAAATAAATACCCAGGAATAGAATTGCTGGCTCATATGGTAGTTCTCTTTTTAGTTTTTTGAGACACCTCCATACTGTCCTCTATAGAGGCTGTACCAGTTTACATTTCCACCAACAGGGCATGAGGTTCCCTTTTCTCCACATCCCCACCAACTCTTGGTATTTGTGAATGATTACCATTAAAAAAAAACAAAACAAAACTTGATTGCCCTTTGTGGCCACGTTTAACTGGTTTTGAGGATTAAGGCTAAGAGCGTGCCAGTGACCCTCCACGCCCCCCTGGATTGCCTGCCCGCTCAGCATGATCACCCTCCGTGTTCTGTGTGAGTGTGTGTGTGTCTGTGTCCGATGCGTTTATTGATACCATCTCCTCACTGGAATGTAAGCTTTCCAGGACAGGAGCTGTGTTTACTTTGGCTGGTACACCCCTAGAAGAGAGCCTGATTGGGGTGAGCGGGTCTGTCTGTCCATCCACTTACCTGGCAGGTGGTCAGTACCACCCTGAGCACGGGGTCCAGGCACCGAGTGGCACTGTGTCCTCCTGGATGGCTGAGGACTGTGAGAGGGAGGGTCGAGTCGGGCTGGACCGTGCTGCTGACCTGCACACCTGGAGGGTGGGGTTGCTGTCAACTGAGACGGAGAAGGGGCAGGTTGGGGTGTGGCCGGCCAGGGCCAGGTGCTCAGGGGTGCCGTTTTGCCCATTGTGGGGATACTGAGACCCAAAGGAGATGAAGTACCCAGTCTCATAGCCAGGTGGGATTTTGAGCTGCTTTTCTGATGCCGCAGCTGTGCTAGTTTCTTCTCGTGGAACTCATGCTGTGGTTCTCTCCCTGCCCCATCTGCCTCCCTCTTTGGCCACTTGATGTCAGCCATTCTGAGGACCGTGAGGCATGGGGAATAAGAGCTGAAATGGGAGTCAGCCAGTAAGTGGTACCCCTTACACACTGCTGTGGGCGGAGGGAGAGCACAGAACTCATTTTCTTGGGCCCTTCCCTTGTAAACTGCCCTAATGCGATAATTATGAATATTAAAAGATATATGAAAAGTGCTGATTTATGGTAAAAAAAAAAATTGCAGTCCATCTAAGCAGTAGGGAAATAGTTAAGCATGTTCAAGCATACTCTACTCTTCATTTACCTTTTTGACATCATGACCCTAGAGCAATGGAAGGATCTGTCACAACCAAATTACCTCCTGTTTTAGTCTGGGCTTGTGTGTATCAGGTTTTCTTAAAGCTGGGAGCACCACTGCTCTACTTTTTCAAACCACATGATGTCAGTAGATGAAGAGCAGGGACATGCCATGAAGAAATAGCCTTGTCTTCATGTATTTCTGCATCTTGCTCAGAATGAACCAACTGAACACATTCAGGACCCTGGACAGAGCCCTCCCTGGCCGTAACTGTAGCCCGCCTTCCAGCCTCCGTCAGGACCCTTTCTTGTGCAGGAGTTGGGAATTAGATTCCAAGTGACTTTTCATAGAAACAGCTGAGTTTCTGAAGATGGGAAATTTATGTTATCAAAGAAGGATAGTGCATCTAATTAACTTCTCTATTTAACTGAGTTTTCTTCTAGACGTCTCAGCCTTTCCCCAGCCTGCTCAGCCAGGGGAGCCTCCCACGTGTAAAAGAATCTCTTTGTCATTTAGCGACCATCAGCCCCCAACTTGAGAAATGGGTTGTGGCTGATTATGTAAAAAGAGATGAGGCCGCCAAAAGGCGGGAGTCTCTTGAAATGATTTCATTTCCACCTAACGGTACTGCTCAGAGCAGCTTTTTGCATTTTTCGGAAGCACGCCAGATTAGTTTAAACTTGTGCAGCTTGATTTGGCTAAAAATCAACTAGAGAACAATTTAATTTTTGACCCTTATATATAAAATCCTGGCTTGCATTCCCCCAGATCGGGCAATGGTATCAGGACATGCTGAGCATCCGGCAGGAGGAAAAACTAAAGGGACAGGAGGAGACGCTTACAGAGCCTGTGGTCGTGGGCAGGTAGGGAAGGTGACAAGGTGGTGAAGAGTGCAGGGCAGCAGCGTGTCCCAGGAGGTCGGAGGGGAGAAGGGGAGGGTGTGAGGACAAGGCGGACATGGGGCAGCTCCCTCAAAAGGGTGAACATCACAGGGTCCACCCTCTATCTGAGACAGAGAACTGGGTCCTCATGGGTGGCTGGAGGCCCAGGCAGGCACGTTAAGTCCCCACACTCAATGGTGTGGCCTGAGTCTTGTGAACGGCTTAGCTTCGGTTCCTGAATGCCCCCGGCCCCCTTGGACCACCTGCTCTGACGCCAACCTGCAATCTTTCTAGCTTGTCCCACCAATTTCTGTCTCCCTCATTTCAGGCTTTTAGCACTGAATACACTGTTGTTCAGTCACTCGGGCGTACCCGACTCTTCTGTGACCCCACAGACTATGCCCGCCAGGCTCCTCTGTCCGTGGGATTTCTCAGGCAAGAATCCTGGAGCCGGTTGCCATTTCCTTCGCCAGGGAATCTTCCTGACCTAGGGATCGAACCCACATCTCCTACGCTAGCAGGCAGGTTCTTTACCACTGAGCCACCACGAAAGCCCATTTAATACAATGACCGCCACGCCCTCCCCCTGCCTTTTTTTTTTTTTTTTTTTGCTTTTGCTTGAAAATAGCTTTGTTGAGATTAACTCTCAGAGCACGTATAATTCACCCCTTTGTCACCAACAGTTCAGTATTTTTCGTGTGGTCACAGGTAGTGGCAACCATCGCACAGTCCTAGAACATTTTCATTGCCTTGGAACCAAACCCCGCACCCTAATTAGCGATCAGAATGCCTGGGGGATTTTGAAGGCTGTTCTGGAAGCGCATGTCAGTAAGGAAGGGCTTCGGGTAAATGAAGACCAACCCAGACCCGTCCGGCTTCCCCGACCGAGACCTCTGGGCGGGATGGAAGTCAGCCCGGCTAGGACACCCTTCTCCCGTCTTCTGCCTTCACCCCGGCCCCTTCTCTTGTCTTCCTTTCCTCCCACTTCTGTGAGTCCGTCTAACGCTGTGTTGTCGCTCCCTTTTACCCAACACCTGTCATCTTCCCGGGCCCCCCACCGTGTCCCCGCTGCCCCTTCTTCTGACACCGTGTACCCTCTGTGTGCGCGCCGCCAGCCGCAAAGGGAGCCGGACAATGCGCCGGGCTCTGAAACATCTTCAGAGATGGGGATTCAAGTAAACCTCCTCCTGTTGAAAGCTCCCGTCAAAAGGACTGTGAGAAGGGGCGAGGTTTTGAACTTCACTTCACACTCAACCTTTTAACAGAGGCCCGGGATGTTGTGATTTCCTTGGATGGCAGAGGTGGCCTGGTTCTTTATTTACCAGCCCACACGTCTCTCTGAGCTCCAGGGAGAGCAGAGCCCTTCGTGAAGGTCCAAATTGGCTTTATACCGTCGGCTTTTGTCTTGAAGGAAATGGGTTTTAATGGACCGGCTCCTGCGATGACTTCATCTTGAGTGTTTGAAAGGTTTCAGCTCACCAGTGATCCCCCACCACCACCACCGTCCCCGACAAATCGCCCTGTCTTTGATCATTGTGAATTCTCGTAATTCCAAACCACGAAGATTTTTAGTTCTATGTGGGTCCTAATCCTGCCAAATGAGCAAGGTGTGGTCTGTGTGAGAGTGGGAAAGCATAGCTAATATGCATTCACGGTCCTTTCCCTTTTTTTTTTAACAGACATTCAGGCTTCTGTTTTATAATTTTGTTTATTTATGATTTTCTGGCTGTGCTGGGTCTTCCTTGCCTCATGGGCTTTTCTCTAGTTGCAGCAAGGGGCTACTCCGTGATTGTGATGCTTGGGCTCACTGCAGTGGCTTCTCACTGGGACACGGGCTCTAGAGCACTCAGGCTTCAGTAGCTGAGCAGGTGGGCTCGGTCGTTGCAGCTTGGGCTTTGGATCCCTGCTGTCTTGACTTCCCTTCACCTCAACGCATGGCATCTTTCTGGAACTGAATTGAATTGAATTGAATTCCTTTCAGGAATTGAACCTGTGTCTCCTTGCACTGGCAGGCAGATTCCGTACCACTGAGCAACCAGGGAAGCCCTCCAGGCTTCTTGTGAGCATGCCTTTTAAAGCATTCCCCGTTGTTCCTTGGCTTAGCTGTGTCCGACTCTTTGCAACCTCATGGCCTGTAGCCCGCCAGGCTCCTCTGTCCACTGGATTTCCCCAGACAAGAATAAATGCCAGAGCAGGTAGCCATTTCCTTCTCCATCTAGGGATGGAACCCACATCTCCTGCATTGGCAGGTGGAATCTTTACCGCTGAGCCACCGGGAAAGCCCTCTTTCTTCAACACGTAGGAAATTAAGAGTCGGCCTTCCCTCAGGACGATCAGCAGCCCCTCCAGACAGTGTGCATGGGGCGGGGCGGGGGAGCCCTGCAGGGAATTCTTGGTGTCCCCTCTGCAGGTCAAGCCCAGTAAGGAGGAGTGGTGGGAGGCATCCCTCCAGAGCCCACGGCTCCCTGAAATAGACTCTGGGGGGTGAGGAGCACACGTGTGCTGGAGGAGCACCGGCCGTAGTGATGGCAGTTTTGTTGCGGTGCTAACAGTTGTGGAGATGCTCAGCTCCCATGCAGCACAGTGCAGAAGGACCCCCCTCCCCGCCCGGCACACACACTGGGAGACCCCTTGGGAGAAGCAGGGACTTGGGAGTCGGGGGCACGGAGCCCGGTCTGTTTGAATAGCAGCCGGGGATATCAAAACCCATCCTCACACCTGGCACCGACGGCCAACACGCTCCCCGCAACAGTTCATCGAAAATGGCCCAGCTAATGATCGGCTGGGCAGATAATCGGAGCAGAGTTAATTGTAAGGTTCGATATGGCATCTTGTCAGCAGAGATAAGTTGTCACGTTTTCCACTTGAGCTGAAACTAAATGATTGTAAAATAAGTTATGAGTGTCCTTGGGCCTGTCTGCCGGAATGATGGCTAAGAATACATTCCTGGCCCATCAGTCTCAAGCAGGCTGCTTGATATTTATGCGGACGGAATGTTATTTTATTCCCCCTCTAGTCATGCTTGTCAGCTCTCCGAGTGAAAAGTGAAACTGCTTCTTTGACTCATACTTCACGTACCGAAGCTCGAGAGCCTGCAGATTGTTATCATTATTGCTCGTATTATGTATTTTTTGGGGTGTGGGTTGAACATTGATGCCCGATTGGGAAGAACTAATGGCTGGCATTGAGCGCGCAGGATGGCGGAGGACCAGCCCATCCCGGCTTAGCGCCGCGTCTCGGGGACTCCGGGTCCCTCCATCAAAGCCAGGTGAGAGGGGGCGTAATGAGGCGCTCACCTTTCTAATTTGCGGTGGCTTTCTTCTCTCCCCGTCTCCCCTCT
Organism: Antilocapra americana; assembly: GCA_007570785.1. Classification (NCBI taxonomy): domain Eukaryota; kingdom Metazoa; phylum Chordata; class Mammalia; order Artiodactyla; family Antilocapridae; genus Antilocapra; species Antilocapra americana. The sequence goes on along the minus strand of ML663590.1, from coordinate 967,534 downwards.
TCTGCCCTCTGCATTGCCCCTTCTCGCGTTTAAGGCCGTCAACGGGGCCATCTGTCTGGTCTCCACTAATTGATACAAAACAAGATGCGTTATTTGTTCTCAGAAGGAGTGGACCATGTTCTGTGGGTACATTTTCTGGGGCTGGGGCTGGGCTGTCAGAGGCTCTTCAGGCTGAGGGATACCTTGTCAGACAAGAGGAGGCATCGGAGATGGGAAAGCACAGCACAGAAGCCCAGTGTGTTTTGATTGGTCATATTTTAAACCCGGGGACTGTTTAAACACCTCCTTTTGAAAGGGACTTCTCAGGATCTAGGAGCCGGGCATTCAGATACCAGCACCCAGACTCAGAACCCAGGTCACTAGAAACCAGAGCACCCTTGACGTGACCCCCCAGCCTGGAGAACAGTCAGGGCTGCCGGGGACCCTCTGCTCCAGGTCTCCCTGACCAAGACCCGGCCTGCCCCTGCTTGGCCTCTGTCGTGACTCGCCACCCCAAGCCCATCCTCTGGGCCACAGACGTGGGCCCCTCGCATCGTGGGTGCTCCTGCTGCTGCAGTCAGGCCCCTGGCCCCAACACACAGCCTCCTCCTGGGGGCTGGCAGGACCCTTCATTCCTGGGCAGCTGCCTGTCTTTGCCCAGCTGTCCACCCCTGAGCTGTGCCTGCCCCCACGGACCCCACCCTGGAGCACCTGGTTTTCCCAGGGACACCAGTGCCTGACTCCCACTTGGCCCACCCTCTGTGGATGACCGACCACGTCGTGGTTATCCGTCCTTCCTGCAGCAAGAGACTTGTGATCACATAGGCAGGGTGTGGGCCAGCATGGAAGCACTGACCCGGGCAGGGAGAAGAGACGGGGCTCCCGCTTCGCCTGCAGTCTCTAGACTTTGGCAACGGTGCTCTTGGCTGGGCCTGGGTCCTGTGAGCAGCAAGCCAGACCGTAGGTGGGGAATGCCTCTCGGTTTCCAGGCAACGGGTACACGTCGCTTCCTTTATTCATGCCCCTCCTTGTCTGAGACGGAATTCGTGGGGCTCACCACAGCTGGTCCTGCTTTCTGGTTTCGTCATTGGGATCATTGTTTCTATGACTAGATGACAGCCCTGAGTTATTCTGAAAGCTCACATCCCGCCTCCCTCCCTTCCTCCGGGGTCCAGATCAGGACCCGTGTTTTTTTGTTCTCCGCTTCACCCTTCCCACGCCAGCCCCACCCTGGCCCTCTCCGTGACTCAGTGGTTCCTTTGTCTCTGTCACCCGCACTCCGGGTCCTGGTGGCTCCTCCTGGAGCCACGTTCGTGTTTCTCAAGGGAGGCCACGGAGCCAGACTGCCTCAGTGACCGTGGACGTGTGGATGGTTCCCCACCTTCTTCTGCGTGCAGGCGGCACTTCTGTTTACATAGGATTAAAAGTGAGTGAAGTCGCTCAGTCGTGTCCGACTCTTTGCGACCCCGTGGACTATAGCCCACGAGGCTCCTCCATCCATGAAATTTTCTAGGCAAGAGTACTGGAGTGGGTTGCCATTTCCTTCTCCAGTGAATCTTGGTGTTTCTGCCATAGATCTGATTCCCCCTCTTCAAACTCTGATTGCCCAGGAGATACAGTCTTTCCTGAAGGTATCAAGCAAGAGACCAGACAGGCATCCACTCAGTCATTAGACGTCAACTCCATGGGGACAGGGATTTTCACCCTCTAGTCCAGTCATGTACGGATGTGAGAGGTGGGCCGTAAAGAAGGCTGAGCACCAAAGAATGGATGCTTTTGAACTGTGGTGCTGACCGACAGAGGGAAATAACAAAACACCAGCCCAGCTGCAGCAGAGGGTAGCTGTCTTGGCCTGCATCCCCCATCCTCCATGATCAGAGGGTGGGGATGGTCATTAGTTTCCCCATGGCGTGTCACCCAGCCTGGCACACGGTGGGTTCTTCACGCTTCAGAGTCAGAGAGGATACAGTCAGAGCGTGAAGATTTTTGAAAGCTGGGCAGAAAATATTTGAAATGACAAATATATTCATCGTAAGGCTTAAGCACGGACTAACCTGTAAAAGGGTTGCTTTAGGATCACCCAGTGACCCTGGGGTCCTTGGGCGCCTCAACAGTATCAGGCAGCTTCTGAACGCTCTGAAATTGTGCACAGGTACTAACTAGACTGGGGGCTTCCCAGGTGGCTCAGTGGTAAAGAATCCACATGCCAATGCAGGGGATGAGGGCTCAGTCCCTAGGTGAGGAAGATCCACTGGAGGAGGAAATGGCAGCCCACTCCAGTATTCTTGCCTGGGAAATCCTATGAACAGAGGAGCCTGGCGGGCTACGGTGCATGGGGTCACAAAGAGTTGGACACGACTTAGGGACTAAACAACATTAACTAGACTAACATTTTTTTTCCTTTGATGTCTGTGTACAGTCTTATGTACAGTGGGGTATTTTATATACAGTGGGATCTAGTATTTTAAAAACATATGTGTATTAGAAATGCTATTTTAAAAAGATTTGTATTGTAGGAGACTGGGACCACTGAAAAGGGGAAAAGCTAGCAAGAGAGAGAGCCCTCCTGCAGTTAGCCATACTCCCTGGACCTGGAGGGGAGGGGGCTCTGTAGGGGAAGAGCCAGACCCAGGGCCAGTGTGCCCGTGGTGGAGAGCAGGAGGCAAGTTGGAGAGAAAATGAAGAAGAAATGACCACGTGGATAGAGTCAGCCCAGAGTCCCGGTCTCCTGGATCCAGGTTCCCCTGCAGGAAGGAGCTGTGGGTTGACTCTTCCACCCACCAGGACAGACGCCCATGGCCTAGGTTCCAGGGGATGGGAAGAGGGTTGACCCTCCTGGCCGTGCAGGATGGGAAAGGGGCCACTCTTCTTAGGACGTCAGCAGGTTGCTTCCTAGGGCGTTCCTGGAGCTGGGTGTAGAGCTTAAAAGATACTAAGCTGTTTTTTTTTTTTTAATATTTCTTAAGGCATGCTAAAATGTTCCCGAAGTTCAGAAAATAAAAGTACTTTAAATTCGGGTTTCCAGTATCTTTTTATAAAAATGTTGTTCGCTTATTTATTTTTGGCTGTGCCGGGTCTTCGCCACTGCAGAGGCTTTTCTTGAGTTGTGGTGAGCAGGGGCTCGGCTCTAGTCACCACGCTTAGCTCTCTCATCACAGTGGCTTCTCTTACTGTGACACACAAGCTCTAGGCGTGCGGCTTCCGTGGCTCTGGCTCCTGGGCCTGGGAGCACCGGCTCACCGGTTATGGCCCGCAGGCTTGGTTGTCCCTGCAGTGCGTGGGGTCTTCCCAGATCAGGAGTCGAGCCCGTCTCCTGCCTTGGCAGGAGGATTCTTTACCGCTGACACACCAGGGAAGCCCTCAAGTATCTTTATATTCAAGCTCAGGTCATCCTTCTGTTCAAAAACCCTGCAGCAGCTCCCCAGAGTGAAAGCCGGGTCCTAGACAACGTCCGAGCCCCTTGCTCTCTGATGACGTCCACTCTGAGTCTCCCGTCCTCACCGGCCCTGGCCACTCGCCGCTCTGTGGTTCTGGGTCACTGCCAGCATGCACACCTGGCCTCAGGGCCAGGCTTGGTGATGCCCTCCTTCCCGAGGGATGCACTAGAGTTCTCACGTCTTCACCATCGTTAAGCATGGGCTCACGTGTTGCCCTTCTCACCAGGACCTTCTCTGTCCACCCCCCTACCTCTCCAATGTCCACCCTCCTGGACCTCCTTTGCCCTCTCACTACCTTGTGACAAAGTGTGGGTTGTGACCCCGGGGCTGTCTCGGTGCCACTCAGGCAGGGACCTTTGTTCTTCTCAGCGTGGATCCCGGACATCTGGAAAAGTGACTGGCCTACAGTCAGTGCTCAAAAGAACATTGGTTAAATGAGTGAGTTAAATCATTCATTCATTGCCCAGAATGTTCTTTCTTTGGAGTTAGCAAAGATGCTATGTCACGAAATGATGAATTCTTAGGAGTTTGCAGGTATCTGGATGGTGTTCCTTCATCCCTTTCTCGGTGCACTTGTGCGTTCTGCTGAATTGCCTGTTCATTTCAGGTCTTTTCTCTGATAAAGTAAAATGAGACATCGTATGTTGAGAGTTTCACTCCCAGTGAATGATCACATTTGTGCACGGGTTTTAAACATGTTGGTGAGTAGGTTCAGTGAAACAAAAAATTGCTGGGTCTACTGTGGACTTCTAAGCACGTTGCTGGACATTGGTGAGACGAGAGGTGGCGTCTCACTAGTAATCAACTGATGTATGGTCCTACAAAATGTTGAGGGAAAGAGACAGACGATCAGAAATACCTGTATCTTGTGTGTGAGTGCACACACGGGTCAACCCCTGTTTAAGATGACACTATTCCTGAGTACTTCTTTCATTCCTAATATATCAAATTATTTGTGGGAAGAGAAAAAAAAAATAAGTAAAAACCTCCTTCCTCACTTTACTTTTCCAGAACTCCAATCATGCAAAATAGAGAACTTTATAAATCAGATAAAGACAAATATGATATGATATCACTTATATGTGGAATCTTAAAAAAAAAGAAAGGGTTCAAACGAACTTATCTACAAAATAGAAATGGAATCACAGATGTAGACAGCAAACTTAAGGTAACCAGGGGGAAAGAAGGGATTGGGGTTGGCATATACACGTGACTATATGTAAAATAAAGAGCTAAGAAGAGCCTCCTGTGTCATACAGGAAACTCTCTTCAATAGTCTGTAATGACCTATAGAATCTTTAAAAAAGAGTGGGCATATGTATCACTGATTCACTTTGCTGTACACCTGAAACAAAAGCACATTTCAAATCAACTCTACTCCAATAAGAATTTTTTTAAAGCAATGAAGTTGGAGAAGCACTGGTCTTTAAAAAATATAAAAGAATGGAGGACTTTAAATTCTCCTGAGCAAAAAGCAGATGGAGAAAGGAGTTCGTGCTTTGGAATGGCAGGTGGCGTGTTCGGGCACGGGGCGCCGTGACCTTTTAACACAAGGGTTGCTCTGAGCCCCGGCCAGAGACTGTCCGGGGCTCAGTACCTGGAGGATCGTCGCGGCGGTCCTTGGCAGAGTCTGGTTTCTCTGTGCTGACCTCTGCGCTCTTTTCCTTTTCCGGTCCGGCGGCAGACACGGGGCTGGGTGACCCCCTGTGCTCGAGCCCCAGCATTTCCAGCACCGCCAGCCCCAAGCTCGACCCGCCCCCCTCCCCTCACGCCAACAGAAAGAAGCATCGGAGGAAGAAAAGTGCGAGCAACTTCAAAGCCGACGGCCTCTCCGGCACCGCTGACGGTAAGGCGCCCCCCACCCGGCACCCCACTTTCCAAGGGCTTTCAGGGGCAGAGTTCGCGTTTCTGAAAAGTAATCCTCGTTCCTCTCACTTGTAGCATCGTTTACCCTCCAAACCACAAGCGCTCGGTGAGGCAGGTCGCTGCGTGTGCTTTCTGTTTACAAGGTGGTACTGGGGGTCCTCTCTCTACCCCCTGATCCCCCAGACCGCTCAAGCACATCAGCTGTCTTACCTCCTGCCGCCTTGCCCATTCTGACACTGGTGTCCCAGCCCCCCCATACATCTGGGCGGGTTGCTTGGCCTTGCCCGACCTCGGCAGGCTGGGTTCGGGTGTGCGCTCCAGCCAAGCGGTGCCACGTTGTCTCCCCCCAAACAAAGACCGGCCTCCTGATGTAGGAATCTTCCCTGATACCGGCTAGACATAATTTCGAGTTAAGACAGCCCCTCCGATCCTGGCTCTCAGCTTCGTCTGATGATAACCGCCCCCTCCATTAATGCCCATCACTCTTGTTGTTTTGTGAGCTGCGTTAGTATTTCTGTGGGCGCTGTCTGTCTTGATTCTCCTCTGAGTTGTCGAAGTCAGGTTTTATGCTCAGGGCTGGGCCCATGTGATCTTTGGGAAGTGGCTCCTTCTGAGGGACTCACACATCTTTTAATCCTTGGTATGCGAGTGGAGATGGACATGCACACACAGGTACATAGGTATGGTGGGAGGTGAAATTAATACGTTGTAATAAACAAGTTAAATCCTTCAAAGGAGAGTTCACACGTCAAAACATTGTTGTGTAATGTGAATAATGATTCTTGAGAACAGTGAAAGTAAAAGAATCTGGTTTCAACGAGGATTCCATGTATGCTGGAAACAACCTTGATAACTCATGTCCTTTTCTTTCTCTATTTCTGCTGCATTTTTTCTGAAATACTCTTTCAACTGTTCAAACTGCACGTCTGAGTGTGAAAGGAAGTGCCTGTTCCTTCCTAGTATCTGAAGACAAGCTTAAATGAGATAACCCCATGATGCACCTGTTAGCAAGGCAGGAGCAGAGTTTACGGTACACGCGCTGTGTCGTTTACCGTGATTCTGTGGGCTCGTGGCATTTTCATTTGTAGCGAGGAGACCGAGGTTCAGTGTCAGGGAGCTTGTTTGGGCTATCACGGTGGCAGGAAAGAGTCCAGAAGCCCTTTTTCAGTGCCTGTCTTACCATTTTGCCTCCCATAGCTTCCTGCTAACAAGTTTAGCCCATAAAAACCGATTTTCTCCTGTTATGATAAATGAGGATGATTCTGTTATATCAGCAGTGGTGAAAAATAATGATTGTGGATCAAAGTACCCACTCAGACACTGCTGGCCTTCCCATTGGAAAATAAATCTCCCACAGATGCTGAGCATTGATGCAACGCCTTCCAAAAACTTCAGCAAAAAGCCCCCAGCCACAAATGGGTGGCCACATACACCCCACCCCACCCTCACCCCCCCCCCACTACAAGAGGACTGGGGTAAAGTCAGGAAGATGCGTGGGTGAGGTCAGGTGCCCTACGGGCCCAGGGCAAGAGTAAGATTTGCCTCAGGGAAAGGTCACAGATAAACATCCTACTGTGTGTGTCACGTGTTTCCCACTAATGACTGTTGTTTAAAAGGTACCGCCTGGTAGAAGCTGATCATCAAGTCCACCTGTCACTTTATTACACATGTTTCCTCCTTCCTAGTCATTCCACCCTCCTCCTGGCATGGTGAAAACTGTGTGAATAAGATACAGCCTGAAAGTAAGTTAGTAGTGGTTGCGCGTTTAATTGGGCTGCCTGTTCAAGTCAGCATCCTTGTCGCCCAGTGGGTCCGCAGAAAGTTTGAGAAGTGACAGTCGGCTTGTCGGATGCCTGGATTGTCTCCGTCTTCCACTTCCTGCGTTACTGGGGTGGTACTGGGGGCTCTGAGCGATAGCCTGTGACAAGGCGGAGCTGGATCCTCAGCCCCAAGCCAACCGTGGACCCTTCCATTAGGGGCCTTCCTGCCGAGGTGGTGATGCAACCAGAGCGACAGATTCAGAAGCACCCAAATTAGAAATCACCACAGCGTCTCGGGCAGGTTTGATGGGTGTCAGTTGGTATGTGTTCAGAAATTCGGTGCTAATGACTACAAAGGACACTGGGCCTCGTTTTGTAGTTAAGAGGACTATCCCTATGATGCCATATCCGTGACATCTTTCCACTAGAAAATAAGACCAGTTCTCTGTGAAAAGCAAACGGATCATTTTTCTCTGGGAAAAGCTACCTTCCCAACTATAGATGAGTCATTTTGGGGAGACAGGCTATATCCAAGGCATATTATTCTTTTTTTTTTTTTCCCATTTTAACATCTTTGGAATCAGAACGCATCATTCAATTGAGATAATTTTAGATTCACAATGATGCACAATTTTTTAAATTTTTCTCAGCACCTACTAATTAAAGTGTATTGTGGGAACCATCAAAGCTAAGCCTTCTTAAAATGAAAGCTAGTTGTGTATTTTAGAGGATTGTTTAATTTTAATTATTAAAAATATTTCTGTTTCTCTTTCCTGCAAAGCACTGTGGCTTGTTATTGCCAGAATATTCTCTTTGGCTTGACCTCATGCAGAAAAGTTGCAATTGTAGAGAGTAAAAAGTTCTCTAGATGAAGTCCATACAGTGGGTGAATCTTGGTTTTTGAGACGCCCTGTTGGATCAGATGACTAGACTCAAATCGCTATGGAGTATGAGAAAATTTCAATTCCACTGAGAGCCAGCTATTTCACTCCAGGTTCCCGGGGAAACATGGGCACCCTCAGTGGGGTCATTGGTGGGAATTTTCCACAGGGACTGTCAGTAGAGGCATGGGCAAGGTGTGGGAAGAGCTATAGGGATGGTGTGGGCCCCCGGAGGGTAACAGGGAAAGGAGGGGCTCGTTGTAAGACCCAGAGGGAGGCGTCTGGGGAAGACCTCCATCCAGGGATGTGTCCTTCAACAGAAGGACACGTGCTGCCTGGCAACCCAGAGGGTGAGGAGCCCTGGGGAAGACACTGGCCCCTCTGCCCTCCTTGCCTCTGGTCCCCTGCTGCCACCTCCTCGGCCAAAGATGTCAGAGCTATTGCCGCTGCGGCCCAGGCCTGCCTCCAAGGGCGGTGGAGGGCAGGCGCGGACCAGCTAGCAGGAGCCGTGAGCTGCTTGTGCCTTTCCCAGTGCCTCTTACCCACCCCTGGGCACAGCTGCCCCCTGGCCTAACATCAGTGCAGTAGACCAGAAGTCTCTGTCCCCGGGGCCCCCAATGGCCTGGCCTGAGCCCTGCTGAGGGAGGGATCGGAGCTCCACGTGTACACGTCTGAACTGTCCCCCCCAAGCCCGTAAGGGAGCCCCAGTCTCTGCCCAGGCTCTCAACTGAGTGCCAGGTTTCTGTCCCTGGGCATTTCTTAGCTTTGTGGTGTCTTTGTTCAGAAAGTAAAGACTGAAAGTGTGCCCTCACCAAATACGTATGTTGCCTGAAATTCCAGAAACTCTCTGTCCACGTGGGGCCCTCGGTGCCGAAAGGATCTTCCTCCCCGCCTCCCTCGCTGCCCTGGCCCTCATCACACTCGGTCACAGAGGTCCTTTCCTGCAGAAGAGCAGACCTACACAGGAGAGTTGGGAGGGACGTGGCCTACATTAACTACAAGAGTTGTCATCTTCCATATTTGCAATTTGAAATGAGTGGGTTGAGTCTCACAGATTATGGGGGTAGCGACTGTGACCAAAGAGTCCCTTCATGAGTATTTTGAGTTCCGACATGGTCACTGGGTTCAAATGTAACCCAGCCCTCATCTGTGCTAAGTCACTCAGTAGCGTCCCGACCCTTTGTGACCCCACGGACTGCAGCCTGCCAGGCTCCATGGAATTCTCCTGTCAAGAACACTGGAGTGGGTTGCCATGCCCTCCTCCAGGGGATCTTGCCAACCCAGGGATCGAACTTGCATCTCCGGAATCTGCAGGTGGATTCTTTCCCATTGCACCACCTGGGAAGCCCATAGAGAGAGTCAGGATCACAGAGCATTCGAGCCCCCTCTGGGGTTGGGGGTTGCTGAGTGTGGAAGATCTGCGAGGTATGAGCTAGTGTGGGTGACATTACCTGTCATCTTAGGCAGAAGTGCCTTGGAAAGGTAGGTGTGTGTCTCGGTGTTCCTGGGACTGAGAGCTGAGCTGTGTCTTCGGGCAGGTGAGGGGCTGGCTGCCATGTGCTAACCGTGGGGGACCTTGCGCATGTCTCCAGCGCCCTCTGCATCACTGGGCATCAGGCCCCGCCACCTACCTACCTGGAGGCTCCTGCAGGTCGTAGGTCTGTTCTTTCCATGCATGCAGTCTCTAAAAATACGTGCGCACTTTCCAGTTCCGTGGTCCCATTTGTAATGAGAAAAAACACCTTTGTGATGTTTTTACCTGGGAAAACTAGACCATTCGTGAAGAATGTCAGAAATGGGGCCCTTCACTGCCGAGTATAACTTTGAGGGTAAGCTTCTTAGAAACCAGCATCCTCCAGCCTTCCCATGAAAAACGTGAAGGCGGCATTTAGCTTAAAAAAAAAAAATCATCTGCATCATGAAATACTACTGTATTCTTATTTAATAGACCATTGGAAACAATGGGATTAAAATAACAGCGATAGTCTCGATTTTAAATTGAATTTGACTTGCTCTGAATTATTAGTTATATTTAAGAAAATGGGTCGGTTCAGATCTGGGGGCTAGACTCCACAGTGATTACAGACCAACCAAAGGGAACTCATAGTTAGGGAGTTTGGGTTGGGCTTGTATACACTGCTTTATTTAAGACAGATAACTACCGGGGACCTACTGTTTAGTATAGGAAACTCTGCTCCGTATTATGTGGCAGCCTGGATGGGAGAGGAGCTTGGGGGAGAATGGGTGCGTGTGTATGTTTGATGTATGGCTGAGCTGTTCTGCCGTCTACCTGAAACTGTCACAACGCTGTGAATTGGCTATACCCCGATATAAAATTAAAAGTTTAAAAAAAGAAAAAGTAAATTCAGATGTGGGGAAGGAGGATGGTGACCCAACACGAGGGGCGTGAAGGCGTCCTAACTGTGTTCAAGCCGTGGAAAGACATTCCCAGTGCATCCTCGGTGGTCCTGGAAGGATGTTAGCCCCAGGGGCCCTGGGTTCAAGGCGAGAGTCAAGTTGAAGGGCGTGTGCCTGGAAATCCCCTGGGTGGTGGGGATTTTGCACATCATTAATGACTTGCCATCTTTTGCCATTGCCTTTGAATTGCCATCCGTTCAGGGTATTCTTCTCATCCAGGGACCAGGAGAGAGGTTATGGCTGAAACTGCCCATCATCTCTGCAGTCCCGGTTCTGTGGTCCCAAATCGGGTAGTTCTCGTTAGTTTTATAACATTCATGCAAGTTTGCATCAAGTGTTAATTTCCCTGTTTCCCCAGTGAAAAGGCAGAAGTAGAGAGAGGTTAAGTGGCTTTCTTGTCCAGGGTCAGGTTGCTGGTAGGTGACAGAACTGTCTCTTGATTCTCTGCCTCAAGCTCTTTCCACCAGGCAAAAAGCAAGTCTTTGAGGTGTGTGGAGCGGCTTTTAAATCTAGGAGTGGGGCAGGCAGAGTGGCTTCCTTGATATTTCTCAGATTCCATGTAAAGACCCTGACTTTTATATGGATCATCAAATTCAGAAGTGGTAGAGCAGAGATCTTTCTTTAAACATGCAGGACCAGTCTGGATTTACCCAGTCTTATTATACAAGAGAGGATTCAGAAGTCTTGTCGTTGTTGGGGCTTTTGTTGGTTCCTTGACATATTGTTACGGTTTTCTTTCTGTTTGATTTTTTTATTTATTTATTTTGTTGTCCCCTTGGGTTCTCGGTGCCTTGTTCTAAAGGTCTCAGGAGGGAATTTATTTAATCCTTCTCGTCTCCATCCCTTGGTTGTTCCTTCTGGGTCTTTTTAGACCCGTTGTATGGTTGATGGTGGATGAATCCTGAAATATTACTCGGTAGAGGAAACATCACAGTGGATTGCCCATCGCAGCTGCATCCACTAAACCATCCAAAGTGAGGCTCCAGCATGGTTACAAATTTCATGAACTCCAGTTTGCAGGGGTCAGATGAGACTTAGTCTTCCTCCGTTCTTTCAGAGGACAACCTGATATGGTGGATCATTTTATTCTTTCATCAAATATCGTACAACCAGCACAGAGGACGCCCTGTGTGTTTGCGTCAACGGGAAACAAGACAGGTAAAACTCAGCTCCTCTCTTACCCCAAGGCTTCAGTGCCTTAACATGGGAATAAGCCCCCATCAGGGGCGCTTCCCTCATGGTCCAGTGGTTGAGAGTTTGCCCTCCAGTGCAGGGAGTGCCGGCTCACCCCTGCTCAGGAAACCAGGACCCAGAGCCCCACATGCTGAGGAGGCACTAAGGCCACTCGCTGCAGCTGCTGGGCTCGTGTGCTCGATGTGCACCGCGACAAAAGAAAATAAATAAACATGCTTTTAAAAAAGATGTGCCCAGGGACGATACCTGTGATTTCAGGCAGAGTATTTAAGAAGGGCATGGGTGGTCCAGAAGAAAGATAAACCAGCAATGAGTTACACAAGTCAGGGAAAGCTAACATGTAGAACTTCATGTTACAGTCTGCAAATTTAATTCACAATGGTTATCTTAGTTAGTAAAATGCCACAGAAGGCATCACTCTTTCATTAGATGTCATTATTTGCAGCAACCTAAAACTCCAGTGGGTTTTTAATGATTGAATTAGTCACCAAACAGTTTTTTTTTTCACTTGAGTCAGTTCAGTTCAGTCACTCAGTCGTGTCCGACTCTTTGCAACCCCATGGACTGCAGCACACCAGGCCTCCCTGTCCATCACCAACTCCCAGAGTTTACCCAACCTCATGTCCATCGAGTCAGTGATGCCATCCAACTGTCTCCTCCTCTGTCGTCCCCTTTTCCTCCTGCCCTCAAAACAGATATTGCTGTAATTGATCCGCGTCCTTTCATCTTAGGAAGAAAGTTTTATTAATTAGTTGATATTTTGGAAGACACTTGGAGAGGAAATGAAGAATTCTGCAGGGGCATTGTACAGCTCTTTTCCCTTCCATACTCACTTTGATGGAAAAGCAGCAGCCCGCAGGTGTGTGGGGGCTCAGGTTTGTCTGTGACCGTTGGGGGATGCTGCGTGTCAGGCGGTTGGGAGCATCGCTGGGGGCAGTTTGGGGGTTTGGCAGGGCAGCTTGTTTCTTTTGTCATCTGAGTGTCTTTTCACCAAGATGTTCTCGCGTCTCCTCGGTGGGCACAGTTAACACGCCGGTCGCTCCGTGGTACATGCAATGGAGGACACGTGACTGCCAGGAAGCATAATGAGGACCAAGAAGCTGCCGCCCCGGGGCCTTTCTTGTGGGATTTTGTGTTATTCGGAAGTGGTTAGTGGGGAAAATCAGAGAAGACTGTGAAAGCTGTCAGGGGTTACCGTCATGGGTCACTCTTGGATCTCCTACTTTGTAAACACTGCAGCAGCTTGCCTACTCCTTGTTATAATCCTGGCGGCTGCCTTCCGTGAAAGGAAAGACAGTCAGAGGTCTCCATCCTCCGCTCCATCAAAATTCCACGATCAACCGTATTTCCTTCTAACAGTAAAGACTCCTTCGCTGAACCTCCTTGTTAGTAAACTAGTTGGTTAGTGCCTCTGACTCGTTGAACTGAGTAGTTCATTAGAGCGGATGTGAAACCCCAAGAACTGTAACATCTTCCTAGACGATTTCCCCGCAACGCAGGACCTTTGATGAGGGAGCCAGGTTGGCCGGGGTTCTTTGCCCTTGAGGCGGATGTGTTAGGAGACGCTGGATACCCTGATGGACTTGTGTACTCCCCACAAACCAGATCATTTGTCCTGAGAGAGTTCTGAGATGGTAACTCCAGCTTCCACAAGAATGAACTTGCTAAAATTGAGTAGATGTGGGTTTACTCTAGACATTGACATCCTAGATGGGGCACAGTTGACTCAAAAGCCATCCTGCAGGGTTCAGTCCTTCCAACACAAACACACATAAGCTGACGGCTCTCACAGATCCTTTGTGGAAGTCTGCGGGTCAGAAATAAACAAAGATGAGTTGATCACAGCAGGAGAAGCCAGATCAGACGATTCCCATCATGATGAGCCGACAACAAGAGAAGGATTTTTTTTGGTCCTTTTTCTTTTAATGTACACGCAAACGAAAGCATTAGATTGAGTTCCATGGAAGTGTGTTAATCACCAGGTGCAGGCCAAGAGCCATGCCTAGGACTGGATGGAAGAGGGACCAAGCTGGCCCCTGCCTTCAGAATGCCCGCTGTCAAGTGGAGAAAGCGGGTCTCTAAATAAACTGAGGACACCTGAGCAGCCTGTGCAGGGAGCCCACGGGACCCCGACCCAACATCTTGGGTCCTGGAGGCACCAGAATGAAATATCTGCTATTCCAAAAAAAAGGGGGGGAAGTACAAAAAGTGAACACATGAGAAATCTTGGTATAAGGTGGCTTGGGGGCATCCCAGGTGGCGCTACTCGTAAAGAAGCCGCCTTCCAATGCAGGAGACGTGAGAGACGTGGGTTCGATCCCTGGGTCAGGAAGATCCCCTGGAGGAGGGCATGTCCAACCCAGTCTGGTAGTCTTGCCTGGAGAATCCCACGGAGAGAGGAGCATCGTGGGGCTGTAGCTTCCATGGGGTCGCAAAGGGTCAGCCACGACGGAAGCAGCTGAGACACACACACACCAGGTGGCTTGGAGCCCCAGCCACCGACACTCCTGGTGTGGCAGGGCACACTCCACTTCCTGCCGTACGCACGAGTAGATTCTCCTTTGGAAACTACAGACTGTTCTCAAGCTTGCTTTCTACAAGTACAGATCTGCTGCAGACCCCTCCTTTTACTGACCCTAACGCTTGGAGTCCTTTTTCTGCACAAGCCTCTCCCAGCCTCCAGTGTCCATCAGCAGAACTCAGGATGGGCGTTGTCCTTCAGGAACGCTGGACTGGAAGTCTGCCTGGGTGGAGAGACCGCCCCCCCCCCCAAGTCAAACTGACTTTTAGGGGTTTCTCAGATAATCTCTCATTTTCTTGACATTCTCAAAAACATGGTAGAGCTGTCAGAGTCTTTGGAGGGCGCTTCGTTAGCCATGAAGTCGGGGGTGTGATGAGATCTGCTCAGACCCACGTCCAGGAAGGGCAGGCTCAGCCCTGTCCAGGCTGTGTGTCCTTCGCCATTCGGATGGCTTGCGTCCTTTTTCTGCTGTTGCCTTGCTGCGTGTATTTTATCACCAAGGGTACAGGGATGCAAATGGAAGCTGTCATGCTCAGAAGGAAGACATAATGGCGTTTCGACATCTCTTGCGTCTCTGCCCCACGCAGCCCCCAGCCCCTCAGATGCTCTACATTAGACACAAGCGTCCGGGCAACTTCAGGACATAAAGGCGCCCGGGAGGTTTGTACTCAGATGTTCTAGCTAAGTACGCTGCCTCTGTGCCCCCGGCCCTAGCGATAATGAAACAAGGCCATGTTTTATCTCATGTGTAGAGGAGACTTCATTCCTCTTCCTGAAGATATAAAACAAACCAACAAAAAGGATGGAGACGAAATGCAAAATGCAGTCTGTAAAAGCAGCTTGGCAGATGGGAAGTATCAAATAAAGACTGCATACGCTCTGGGTCTCAGTCTGGTTTAGCCGCCAGAACAGAGCCACAGACCAGGTGGCTTAAACAGCACCTGGAGGCTGCGCTGTTCCAGACTGAGGTGCCACCCACTGGGTTCCTGGACTGCAGGGTCAGCTTTCTCACCACGGCCTTTCCTTGGTGCACAGAAAGCTCTCTCTCTCTCCCCTTCTTGGAAAGGCACTAACCATGTTCTGTGGACCCCACCAAACCCTGATCACCTCCCAAAGTCCTCATCTTCAGATGCCATCCCTTTGTGGGTGATGAACAGCAGACAGACTTTGGGGGGACACAGACATTCAGCTCATAAAACCTGTGACCCTTCTCTTCCTGTTTGTGGGGTTCATGGATCCGGTCACTCTGCAAGTCACCACCCATTGTGTTCACTGCCCCCTCCCTCCCCAGGGTCTTGGGTCCCTTGTTAGAATAGGTCTTTCAGCCCCAAGGGAGGAAGCCGTGGTTCAGTGCCTGCTCTTAAACAGGTGTTACCTCATTGCATCGTTTGTACAACCTATAGTGTCAGACGGAGAAGTGGCATTATCTCGGTTTTCCCAAGTGAGGACTACAGTTGGGTGATGTTAAGTGATTTGCCAGAGGCGAGCAGGTGAGTGTGAGTTCAGGGGTCTGCATCCGGCCTCTGGGACCCAGAAGTCTGCCTGATCTGCCTTGCACCGCGCTGTCCACCTGGCCAGGCCCTCAGTGGCTCGGGTGTGACGAGGAGCCTTCTGCAGGCGTGGCTCAGCCCTGAGGCTCCTGGAGAGGCTTCTTCCGGTCGCAGCTGGTTGCCCACCACCCCCACCATGGCCCTTAAAGAACCTGGGAACGGCGATTCCTTTACTAGTTTGACCTCAGCCTCTTTTCTCAGGACCCCCGTTCCAAACACGGCTTCTTTACAAACAACATGGCTCTTGTTGCGTGTCTGTGGCAGGGGGTGTACATTCCAGGAAGGCTGAGGATCACTGCTTCAGCTACTTTGCAGACAATTAGAACATGCGGGATTAGAGAACGTCCAGGGGACATGACGTCACTTTTTTTGGACTTAAGGATGTTTGACTCAGAGGCAGTCAGCCCAGCTTTTAAGTGCATTATGAGGACGAAGTCCTTTGTGAGCTTTTGGAGTTGGGGAGTGAGCGTGTTTAAGGCTGGTTGGAGGGAGGAGGGGAGCTTTTGATCTCGCTCCCCGTCATTCATTGGAATCCTGCCTCGGGCTGATCTAAGTCTGATCAGATGTCCGTCTCATCTTGCTGGCAGGTCTGATCTCCAGGCACTTGCTCTCGAGGTGTGGCTTGAGATGAACTCGGTGTGTTTATTTAGGAATCTTTGCTAATGCGCCCCTGCCTTTCAACTCCACCCCCTTTCTCATCTCAAACACATAACGGGCTGCAGGTATGAAGCCCAGGATGTTAACCGCCAATGAAAGAAGAAGGTACGGCAGCGAAAAACTTCAGTCGTCGCCCCTGAGATGCACACACAACCTAACAAGCCTCCTTTTGTACTCGGGACATGGAGAAAATTGGCCATTTGTCTGTGGGGTAATGGGCTTTGCTGCTGCAAGAGCATTTCTCAAATGGTTAAATTCAATGACATTATCTCCGAGTTCTTGAAAGCGACTGCCTCACACAGTTTAATTCTATTTAATTTTTTTTAAAGGAGGGGGGGAAAAAAAGGCAGAAGGGGAAATGTTTTAGTTTCTCTTCAGCTGATGTCTCCCTGCTTCTTCTTAAAAGTGCCTTTCTAGTTGCCGTGCGGTGATGTGATCATTATCTGCCACCTCGTCGCCTTGCCGCCTCTGCATGCAGTAAAATACAAAAAAAAAAAGAGAGAGAGAGAGACAGACCGGGGGAGCTTGTGAAGTATGAGTTCCTATCCGAAGACTCATTGCCTGCGATCCGTACCGCTTGACAGTAATGATCTTATTACAGTACTCTGGACCTTGAAGAGATTTCGTGAGGAGAGCGAAAGGACAAGCCTCCATGTAATCAAGTGGTGCTGAATATTCCACGCGTTTCTGATCGCCCACTGGCTGGCCGCCGTTCTAGCCCATCTTCTAGTCAATTATGCATGGCCCCTGTGCTCCTCACCTAGTCAGAGACATTGATGGCTGTTGTCTGGGTTCTGGCAGGCAGCCAGGGGGTTTGAAGCACCGCGCACACCGTCCTCCCAGGATAAGTGCTTTTTCGTCGGAATTGATTACCTTTCTTTGAGTTTTGCCTAATAGCAAAACTGCATTTGGAGAGGGCTTCAGGTGAAAAACGGACGCATTAGCCGTTGAGAGCATCCGAACTCCTAGTCAATTTTTTAGGCTTCCCTTGTCTTTGTCTAATTTCTGTTTAATGAGAGCATGTTGGAGAATGCCGAAGGTGTTGCGCGGCGAGGGCCGCCGAGCACATGTACGCGTGGGGAGGACCACAGTGACGGGACCCCGGTGGTTCAGGCTCCTCTCTTGTCGGTTAGCTTCCGTCTCGGCAAAACACTTTAATTAGCTAGGGATATTTTCATCTGTAGGAAGAGAAGTCATGAGTTCTTCCTGCCATCCTCAGGCTTGTCCTTAGTCATTGTGGGGAGTGCGTCCACGGTCCTGGGTGTGGTGACCTCTGCTGCCGGCGCCCAGAGGAGGGCCCCCTGTCCCCTCATCCTGGCTCCAGCTGTGTACCTCCCGTTACCGGTCTCCAGGCGTCACTCACTCAGTCATGTCTGGCTCTTTGCGACTCCATGGACTGTGGCAGGCTGTAGCTGACCAGGCTCCTCTGTCCATGGGATTCTCTCAGCAAGAATACTGGAATGGGTTGCCATTTCCTCCTCTAATCAATCTCCAAGCCTACTGAGATTTGAAAGGATGGGATTTTTTTTCCTGCCAGAATGATTTCTTGACGCTGCCTATTATGAAACTACTGGTTAAGCACACGTTAATACATTTGAGAAAAAAACTGTCTTAAATCAAGATTTTTTGCTTCCTCCAAATTCAGATTCTTGGCATGTAGAATGTCCATTGAGTCAGTGATGCCATCCAACTGTCTCATCCTCTGTTGCCCCATTCTCCTCCTGCCCTCGATCTTTCCCAGCATCAGGGTCTTTTCCAGTGAGTCGGCTCTTTGTATCAGGTGGCCAAAGTATTGGAACTTCAGCATGAGTCCTTCCAATGAATATTCAGGGTAGATTTACTTTAGGAAATTCCCAAGGGCTTGATGCACCCCGTGTGGGAGCTGTAGAAGGTGGAATCTTGAGCTGCACACCGGGCACCTCGATAACCTGATCTGACTCTTCGTAATCGAAGAGTAGGTGTTACAGCTTCATTCTTTGACTCAGTTTTCATTTGGACCGGTCTTCTTTCTGCAGCAGGAATGGTTTTCCTCTGCCGTTGACTCTAGAATCGGGTATACTGTAGGCCTGGTCACTAAGCAGCCCTGAGAGAAACTACGGGAGTCCTTAACTTCATGTTCTGCGTGCACTCACACACGCACATACACACACTCAGGGGATTTATTCTTTCTCACTGTCATGAAAAGGAAATAGCTTCTATCAAAATTTAGAGTTAGTGATGCATCTTTAAAAGAGAAAATCACAAAACAGAAAACCTAGGTTAATCACCTATTGGCAATAATCACCGCACCCAGATATTGACCCCTTGCCACCCATCAGCCCTGTGATTAAACCCTCCACGAGTGTCACCTCCTGACTTTCAAAGGAGCCTCCCGCTTGAGTCTCCACAGTGACCACCTCTCCCTTTGGAAAGTCATGTATCTTTTCGGTGGTCTTCCCTCACTACAAATCTTGGTTTATCTAGGACTTTCCCTAAGACTTAAATTCCTATAAAACAAAGACGTATAGAATACAGTAGGCTCAAAAGAATATTTCCTAATTATAATAAGTTAATATTCAACCCATTAAAAACTTCTGTCATTTTACCCCAGCTATGTCGACAAAAACGTGTTTTTATAACAGTTGGAAAATAGCAAATTCAGAATTAGCAAATGGTTTAAGGTTTAAGGTAGGAGTTTTAGAAACTGGCATACATGATGATGGTCTGTTTACAGCCTGCTGATTTTACCTGAACAAGTGAATTCAATGCTCACATTGAAAGAGAGAGTCAATAGCTTGAGAAATACAGTTTTATCATCACTGGGTGCAGAATACCTCCTGTAATTAACATGTAATTACCCTGAAAAGGCCAATTAATTAAACAATGTAAACAGTTTAAGTAAACTACTTTCTTAAATCTCGCACCCCAAAACATTAGGTTTTTCTTTCCTCCCTGTGGGATCAGACTCCTACAGCAGGAGGTGAGAGAGAGGGAAGGACTTGCCAGCCAAAGTGACCAAAGTGACTCACCTGCCTGCAGTGCCCTGATGATGTGCCCACATGGAGAGCCACCGCTGTGGCCGGTGGTCTGGGACCTTTGCTCAGTGTCATTTAGTCGATAAGTCGACCAGCTGTTTTGTGACCCCATGGGCTGAAGCCCACCAGGCTCCTCTTGCATTTCCCAGACAAGAATACTGGAGTGGGTAGCCATTTCCTCTTCCAAGAGATCTTCCCAAAAGTGAAAGAAGTGGAAGTCCCTCACTCATGTCCGACTCTTTGCAACCCCATGGACTATACAGTCCATAGAATTCTCCGGGCCAGAATACTGGACTGGGTAACTTTTCCCTTCTCCAGGAGATCTTCCCAACCCAGAGATCATCGAACCCAGGTCTCCTGCATTGCAGGCAGATTCTTTACCAGCTGAGCCACAAGGGTAAGCCTAAGAGTCCTGGAGTGGGAAGCCTATCCCTTCTCCAGCAGATCTTCCCGACCCATGAATCGAACCGGGGTCTCCTGCATTGCAGGAAGATTCTTTACTGCTGAGCCACCAGAGAAGCCCTGGACTTTTGGAGTATGTATAGCTTTTTGAGTAACTACCAGATTCCCTCTGTTCTTTTTCTGCTGTGACTTCCCTTTTTTTTCTCATGTAAAGCAGGAAATGGAAGATCTCCTATAGTTAAATGAATCCTTTTTTTTGGCTTCCTCTTAATTACAGAAATATAAAGTTTAATGTAGTTTGAAATCTTTCTATTTTCCTTTTTAGAAAATCCTAAATATCTTTAGTGAAGATTTCCTTCCATTGGTACATGAGTGACGGTTGATCCTGTTCGCTGCCTCCCTGGGTCAGTCACACCTCCCTTAGGTACTCAGGAATTTCCCATCAGCCCATGCTCTTCCCCATCAGGAACCAGTCTCTAAACGTAAGGATGGGTGTTCTCTGGAGAGCCCGGCTTCTCTACCCGAGCAGCAGCAGTTGCGTAGTCAAGGCATGTGGGTGTCTCTTCCTGTTTCAGCTCGCTGGCAGAGGTCAGCTTTTCCATCTTCTCTGGAACACTTGCATTTTTATATCACTTCCTAGTAATGAGCCGCCCAGTGGGTAAATAGAATCTTAAAGACCAGAGACGATTCTTTCTTTTTTTTTCTGCCAACCTTGAGTCATGGTTGGAGGCAGGAGGGAGTGGAGGAGATGATGAGGATGAGGTGGCCAGAGGACCCAGTCATGGGGAAGAAGGACTGAAGATGCTGGCAGGCCAGACAGTGCCTGCAGGAGAGGCCTGTAAGAGTGGGGAGGGTCAGGTCACAGGTGGCGACTCTGGGGAGAGGGGTACCATGTGACTGCTCTGGTCCAATGGAAGTGGGCGCAAGGGAGGGGCCAGGCAGCCAGCTCCTTGGACGATTCTAAAATCACTGATTTAAAACCGAGATTTGGGTCCAGCTGGCCTCTGGGGAGCCTAGACGCCTGCTGATTCCAACTCATCAGGGCTGAGAACCGGTGGTTCAGGTGAAAGCCAGCTAGGACTGTGTCAAGGATGCATACACATCCGAGTGTGGGTCATCCGCCAGGACGTGGCGGCCCCCGAGGACACTCTTACCACTGGACGTCATTACTCTGCCCCAGGCACTCTGCCATTAGAAGTTCCTCCTCTGTTGTACTGGTTTTATATTCTTCCTAATTTGATTGCTTTAAATCAAATTTCAAACACATGAAAGCTCAAATTTTGTTAACTGTTTTGTTAAATACACCAGAATTTGTGTTTGGGTCATAGCTGCTGTTTTCAAGACAGTCTTGCCCCTCAGAAAGTACCTGCCAGACTTGCCTGGTGGTCCAGTGGTTAAAAATCCTCCTTGCAATGCAAGGAACAAGGGTTCCATCCCTGGTCGGAGAACTAAAGTCCCACAGGCCGCAGAGCAAATAAGCTCACATGCCACACCTACTAGGGCTTCCCAAGTGGCGCGAGTGGGGAAGAACCTGCTTGCCAATGCAGGAGACAGGGGAGATGAAGATCCCCTGGAGAGGAGGGCGTGGCAACCCAGAGTCAGACATGACCAAAGCGACTAGAGAATCTGTCCTCCACAACTAAGAACCAACACAGCTAAATAAATAAATAGAAAGAACCTGCCCCTTTCCATTTGCCCCGCCACCACAGCCTGCCACACAGACAAATAGATGGAACGTCCAGCCACCGGAGCAGAGCAATCCCCTGGAAGTGTCATTGGATCAGGGATTAGGACGGAAGCGGCTGAGAAGCCTCTTCTCTGCTCCTCGGTGTTTGGGGCCTCACCCAGAAGGCTGTAAATGCCGGGGCTGGAAGCATCTGCAGTCCGGGTCCCACGCGTGCCTGACTCTTGGTCTGACCGTGGCTGTAGGCCAAGGCACCCACACAAGACCCCCCCATTCCCACGTGGCCAGCCTTCCTCCCAGTGCAGGGGGCGAGGGTCATGGGAGAGACACGCAGCCAGGAAGGAGCCCCGTTTCCACCTGTGTCTGGGGTGGGCGGATACACAGTGTCCACTCCACCATGATCTACAGGAAACACCAAGTCCTGGGTCCAGGCAGCAGAAATAGACTATCTCCCGCCAGAATGTGGCAAGGTTCTAGGAGAGCGTGTGAACCCCCAGTGTTGCCGTCGCCTGTGGAAAATGAGTCGCAGATGGTAGGGAGTAAACATATGATAGGGCAGGTTGTGATCAACGCAGCGACTTGAGGTGAAACAGAAAGAAGACTTGAGTCCATCAGGTCATTTGCTGAAGGGACAGGGGCCAAGAAAGATCGCGAGGAGACTCAGAGCAGAGAGCCCGCAGAGGCGAGGCTGGTGGCTGCCAGCCCTGTGGGGTCCGTGTGTCCCCAGGGAAGGAATTGTGTTCTTGTTGTAGTTACGGGGGCCTCATTAAACTCAACGGTTGTCCCTCGTCAACGTCATGATCTATATGCGTGTTTATGTGGTGCTATAGTTTCAAACAAGCTGACTTTTACTTTGACCTCACTGTTATAAATCACTGGTAAAATACCTGGGGAAACAGTTTATTTTCCCTAATGGCTCAGACTGGAAAGAATCTGCCTGCAATGCAGGAGACCCAGGTTCAATCCCTGGGACTGGAAGATCCCTTGGAGAAGGGAATGGCAACCCACTCCAGTATTCTTGCTGAAAAATTCCATGGACAGAGGAGCCTGGCGGGCTACAGTCCATCAGGTCGAACAGTCAGACACGACTGAGCAACCAAACCACTACCACCATATATTTCTTCTCTCCAAACTTCAGGAGAAAGGCCGGTATAAAGGTATTTCAGTATCTTCCAGCTTGTTCCCCGCATACAATTATATTCCTGTATTTTCAGGATTTATTCTTTCCAAACAGCACATTAAATCAGAAAACCGTACCTTTTGTTGTCATTATTATTTATCTGGCTGCGCTGGGTCTTAGTTGTGCCATGCGGGATCTATTCATGGTTTCCTGACCAGGGGTTGATCTCAGGCTGCCTGCCCTGGGAGCGCAGAGTCTTAGCCACTGGACTACCAGGGAAGTCCCCAGACCATTTTTAAAAGTGGTCGAGAGGGCCTTCCAGGTGGTTCAGTGGTGAAGAAGCTGCCCGCCAGTGCAGGAGACGTAAGTTAGGTCCCTGGTCTGGGAAGATGCCACATGCTATGTGGCAGCTAAGCGCATGTGCTGCGGCTGTGGATCCTGTGATCTAGAGCGGAGGAACCGCAGCTCCCGAGCCCATATGCCACAACTCCTGAAACCCACACGCCCTCCAGCCTGTGCTCTGAGATGAGAGAAGCTTCTACGGTGAGAAGCCTGCACACCGCCACTGGAGAGTAGCCCCCACTCGCTGGAATTAGAGAAAAAGCTCACCCAGCAGTGGAGACCCAGCCCAGCCAAAACTAAAAATGATTTTTTAAAACAGAATGGTCTACAGAACCACCACACACAATGGGAGGCTGAAGAAAAATGAAGCCCTTTTTACATGCATCCCTTTACCAGTTGAAAATAAAGTAGATTAGATATTTAAAAGTTCTTAAATAGTTTTATTCTGTATGGGATTACTTTCAGAGGTTGCTGAATGGGATGGGGAATTTTCCAGCAACTGGGAAGACATGAGCATTTAATACAGGATATTCTTTCTAGTGCTTTTAAAACGAAGGCAGTCACATAAGGCCATCTCGCTTCATGGGTAATTAAGGCATTTCACTCTGCAATTCCTTATTCTAATGAAGAAGAAATTTCTCTTTTGCTGAAATATATCTTGGAAGGGTTTTATTTCTAGTCATTGCTCCAACTTTGGGAAATGTTTCTCTACTCGTCTCCTCTAATAGCTTCTTGAATTGTGAGTCAGTGTCGGGGGTGGGGGGTGGTGATCAAAAGTATAAAGATTCTTCACAGATTCAATCTTTTATAAAATGCTTAGACTCTCCCTGTCCTTGAAGGAGACACAGCCAGCACGGCAGGCGCCCGGATGTCCTGTTCTTCCTCTGCCATCCCGGTGTTCCTTCCCACCGTGTACGGCCAGTCCAGGCAGGCAGGCAGCTGAGCAGCATCAGGAGTCCTGACGGCAAAAGCAGTGATCCCGGGGAAGGAACACAGGCTGTCCTGGGCTGGTTTCCACCTCTTACTGGTGGGATGGCCTGTGCCAGTTCCTTGTGCTCTCCTGCCCTGAGCTCCCAGCTATAAGATGGAAGGACGGCACCTCCTAGAACTTTCAGGGTGCCGTGAGTTCTGTGATCCGTGGGGGGGTGTGTGTGTGTGTGTGTGTGTGTGTGTGTGTGTGTGTGTATGTGTGTGTGTGTGTGTGTGTGTGTGGTGTGTGTGTGTGTGTGTGTGTAGGGCAGAGCTCCCAATTCCTTTCCTGGGTTTCAGTTTGCATGTATTAACATAATCCTCTTGGGCCTCCCTGGTGGTGCAGTGGGGATGAATCTGCCCGCCAGTGCAGGGTACGTGGGTTCGATCCCTGGTCCGGGAAGATTCCCCATGCCGCAGGGCCACTAGGCCTGTGCACCTAGAGCTTGCGCCCCTCAGCAAATGAAGCCACTGCAGGGGTAAGCCTGCACACCCCAGCTAGAGAGTGTCCTGAGCGTAGCATTGAAGACCCTGCGCAGCCAAATATAAATAAATTAATTACATTACAAATCATAATTTAAATTAAATAATATGCTTAGGACTCAAATCACTTGCAGTACATTTGTAGTTTATACTGGCTCACCTAACACAGGGCCAGGGACACTGTTTTCTGACTCAAAGAATCTCTAGTTAAACTGCATTTTTCAAGGGTGGTAGACAGTAACTGGGCTTCCCTTGTGGCTCGGCTGGTAAAGAGTCCACCTGCAGTTTGGGAGACCTGGATTCGATCCCTGGGTTGGGAAGATCCCCTGGAGAAGGGAAAGGCTACCCACTCCAGTATTCTAGCCTGGAGAATTCTATGGATTGCATAGTCCTTGGGGTCCCAAAGAGTTGGACACAATTGAGCGACTTTTTTAGTTTCAGACGGTAACCAACAGAGGTGATCTATTAAGTGGTGTGGATGAAAGGTTTAAGCTGATGCTTCTCCTCACCCAGAGTACCACGCCCATTAATGCCATACCCACCCGTGGGTCAGTGGACACTCCCGGTGCACTTTGGGATGGATAAGAGCTGCTTCCACGCAGAAGTGGGTCCTGTTCCTTGGGCCCTTCCAGCCTCTTCTGGTGGATCTCCAGCATGAACCATTCACTGTCTTCCTCCAGCCCCTCCAGGCCTGAGGAGCCCATCCCCCCACAGAGGCCAACTTAGAAACGTCTGCGACCAGTGTCATGACAGGGTTATGGAAGGGCCCTAGTAAAGCAGTAGCAGAAGTTACCACTAAAGACGAAGAAAAACTGCTTCATTGTAAAGCATGGGTTTGCACGTATATGAACTGAAACTGAAGCTTAACAAAGACGCTGCATCTCGGACTCGGTAGTTCCTACATGGAGTTCCTTTCTCTGGGCACCAACAGTGGGGTGTGTAGAAGATCCACAGGTGATGGCTGTACCGCTAAAAGTCTGGCCTTTTGGTGGGGGACACAGTGATCTTTTCCTCACCTCGTGTTGATCTAGGCAGTTCAGTTGACAGTCGCTTTCTGCCAAGGGACAGCGCTGTGTTGTGTACGTGACTTGTTTGAAACATTGCACATGGGTTGGCCCTGGCCCTTCATCTCGATAGAAAGCTGGAGAAGGCAGGAGACGCCACACTCCTGCTTGCTGGTGTCCCCAACTAGAGAAGGAAGAGCCCCCATGAGCTACTGACTGGTTTCCAAAGTACTTCTTTTGGACAAGGGTGGTTTTAAGTGATACAAACCGGTGTGTTTTCCAAAGTTTGTGTTACCGAACATGAATCCAACAAGATGCTCTGAAAGATGGAAGTTTTCTGTGTGTTGTTTAGTTCAGCCCTGTCTTAGAGTTTTAGATGCAATTTGGCTGAAAGGAAAGGGTATGTATGTGAGTGCTTTGTCGCTAGGTCTTATCCGACTCTGCAATCCTTAATGAACCAGAGGACTTCCCTAGTGGCTCGGTGGTAAAGAATCTTCTGCCAATGCAGGAAACCCAGATTTGATCCCTGAGTTGGGAAGATCCCGTGGAGAAGGAAATGGCAACCCATTCCAGTATTCTAGCCCCATGGGACAATCCCATGGACAGAAGAACCTGGTAGGCTATAGTCCATGGGGTCGTAAAGAGTCAGACACAGCTGAGCACATAGCACCATGAAGACTATGTGAAAAGCTCTCCACTTGAAAACAGAAAAGAAACTCCCCCACCCCCGACCTTAACTTACTTAACCTTGGAAGGAAGGTTATGATGGCTCCCAAGGCGGTACTTCTCATACAGACAGCTTCCCCAGAGTCCCCAGCTGGACCTGGGTCCACAGGCCCTTAATGCTTCCAGCACTCATGCTTGGGTTAAAGAACCCCTGGTTTATCACTTAAAGTTACACAACACACTTCCCACTTGTGTCCTAATTAATAACCGTGTAGCTTCATTCACTCATCTCCACAGACATCGTCCTCTTAGAGAACATCCATCTTTAAAAATCTGCTGCATTTAACATGTTTTTCCTGCCTGAAATTCCTGGTTGTGTTTAGATGTGTTCCCCGACTGTTTCATGCTATTCAGTAGTCAACGGGGATGATGTAATTTATCAGGGGCACCTCATATTCGTTTCTGTTCGTGTAACTGAAATCTTGCCCTGTTTGTACCTACGTGTGTCTTGAACTTACCGATTGGCAGCGATAGTAATATAAGCAGAGGCTTGCTTCTTTCTGTTTTGAGAGCTGATTGTTGCCATCACAGCTAATATTGACTGTTTCTTCTCTGCCAACTCTATACTAATGGTGCTCTGTGCGTTACCTTCTTGAATGACTTTTCCCCCCATCCTGGTGATACAGGCACGGAGGAGAGGCAGAGGGCCCAGAACACCAAGTTGTTCTGGTTTTCACGTTATGTCAAAATGTGAAAAGGAGAGGGAGAAGAAGAGCCTGTTGAACTGGTGATTTGGTTTGTACCAAAATTAAGATAAGACACAACATGTAATACCATAGAAATAAGTGTGTTATTTTGAATGTTCTGTATAAATAAAAATTTTAATGTCCTTAAAACCACACTCCCTGCCCCCCCACTCTCCCGTAGAATAACAGAAGAAAAGAAAAACGTCTTCTGTTTGTTGCAGGCGGAAGGCAGGTTCCGAGCATAGCAGCGCTGTAGTCTTGGGTGACAAACAACCTTGATAGGGCACTCTGATGCCACAGATCAGACTTGACCACGGAGAAAATCCTTCTGCCACCCCAAGCCGATCGGAAGTCATTTATGCTTTGATCCCACGACAATTCCATTTCTCCACGTTAGGACCCTGCGCTGTGTGGCCAGGCCTTATCTTTCTTTCTTGTTGTGGCTCTTTCTCTTCTCTCTTTTCTCCCTCGCCCATCACCAAAAAAAAAAAAGAAAAATTCCATTGTGCAAATTGATTCGGAGATCAGCCTTGATAAAACGCCGGTCTCTAGCCCTCCCTGGCTCCGTGCAGCCGTGGCGTTAGCTCTTGGTGATTACCTGGCTGCTCTGACTGGGAGCTGCCTCTCCTGGCTGGAGGTCTGCCGAGATTAACTGGGGCTCTCCGACCGTTTGTCACACAAATGGCAGTAAACTGAAAAGCGATCAGTCATTTTTCTCAAGATTGAAACCTTTTACCAGTTGTGTCAGTTTCATTATTCAATAAACGATTACTAGCAACCGTTGTCGCGTACTCCCCCGTACCTGAGCACTCGGAGTCCCGCCGCCCGCCCGAGCGGGAGGTGCAGACACCTTGACGCTCAGCCCTCCCGCAGTGGGGAGGACGCTGGACCTGCCAGTCACGGCACCTCGACCACGCGAGAGGGTAAAAGGGTCTGACGTCCACCTGCTTTTTTTTTTTTTTTTTATGGCGCTCGTGTTAAAGGATCCACCTGCCAATGCAGGAGACGTGGGTTCAGTCCCTGGGTTGGAAAGATCCCCCGGAGGAGGCAACCCAGTGACTTAAGGGCACTTAAAGCCAGTGTTGGACTTAATACATGGCAACCCACTCCGGTATTCGTGCCTGGGAAACCCCATGGACGGAGGAGGCTGGTGGGCTACAGTCCATGTGGTTGCAGAGTCAGACATGACCGAGCTCACACACACACATTTGACATGGGGTCTGGCCACTCGGTGGCCTATTTCTCTGAACTCCCACCCAGCCTTTTATTTAAACATTTTTGCCTTTAAATTTAGATGCCAACCATCTTGATTAGAGGGCTTCCCGGGTGGTCGGCAGTAAAGAATCCACCTGCAATGCTGGAGACCCAGGTTTGATCCCTAGGTCAGGAAGATCCCCTAGAGAAGGAAGTGGCTACCCACTCCAGTACGCTTGCCTGGAGAATCTCACGGACAGAGAAGCCTGGCGGGCTGCAGTCCATGGGGCTGCAAAAGCGTTGGACAAAACTGAGAGACTAAACAATGACACACCATCTTGATTAGAGGCGCCATGTTGTTCCTCGGTGCCCGCAAGTCACGGGTGGCAGCCCTCCTGACTCTCAGGCTGCCCGTTTGGGACTTTGTGTTGATCATCCAGCCCCGTTTGTCTGGAGGCAGGGAAGAGAATGAGCGGAGCTCCCAGCCTGCAGGTAACAGACCTCCAGAGGTGCCGGGGGTCTTGAGACAAAGGGGTCTTCTGTAGAGTCACAAGTGAGCGTGCACTGACTTTGTGATTGACAAGGAAGCAGTAAAGTCACTTTAGAATGCTGCTGAATCAGTCATCCAAAGGGGGCGTGCATGCTTTTTACAAATTGGGAACCACTGAGAGAGGTTGATTTCTGCTAATTTGCTCTTACATTTTCACCCAAGTTGAACTTACTAGAAAATGTGTTTCTGCCATTAGCTAAAAGTAGAACAGAGACATCACTGAGTTTATTGTTGGGACCTCATTTGATGATTCTGCTGGAGCACTGTGCGGTCAGGAGTGGAGAAGTGTGTGTGTGTGTGTGTGTGTGTGTGTGTGTTCACATACATATATGCATAATGCCTTTAATGAGGGAATTATAAAAGATAATGATACCTAAAACCATTCTGAACTGCACAGCTACAGTTGTCAGAAATACCTCCCTACTTTCTCAAGATTCATCATCTGTATTTTTTTCCTCTTGATCGTACATTTTTTTGAAGGTTGTGGGTGTTTCTTGTGCCTTCAGTTCCTGGAGTATTTATGTCAAATACTGCAGACAGGATACTGTATGGTTAGTGGTTGATTATATGTTGATCTCTGTCAACATGTTCAGTTTATTGTTTAAGAAGATGTAATTTTGAGACCTTCTAAGCTGCTCCAGTGCAATCTCCAGGATACGTAATAAAAATTCGTCTTCCTGCTATCTGAAAAATTAAAAGTCCAGTCAAATGGACGGTTCTGGTCTTCCCTTTTAATTCTAGCAGAGTCTTCTCTTGGAGTTCCTCTCTTCAACCCTCCTGTGTGTGAGAGAGAGCTACTGTATATTTCATAACTGCTTCAGGTTCAAATTTTATGACTAAACGGATGTGAAAAAGTTTGTCCACGTTGTCACCACCACTCCCCATGCTGCAGTCATCAGCTGTTGTTACAGAGGGTTTTGGTAAGAAAGCGTTTCATCTGTTTCTCTTTGCTGGAGGTTCTTGGCCTTTGAGGGGCGAACCCATCGCACCCTCTGCCCTTCCTGGATGGGGCGCTGAAGCATTAAAAAGGAGGGCTGTGTAGACGGGCGATGCTGTAACAGTCACGTTGAGTAGCTGGCCTTCATAAAACTACTGAACTGTACCAAGAGTTACAGGAAGCTATTTCAGTGACACATTTCATTCCATTTATACTATTCTTAGCTTGAGTTCAGTATGTTCTCAGATTGTTTTTTTAATGACTGCGCTTTCTAAGCCTGGCCTGCCACAGTCCATGGGGTTGCAAAGAGTCGGACACGACTGAGCGACTGAACTGAGCTAAACCGTGCTTCCTAAGAATGAAACCTGTATAAACAGGAGAAGCCAGATTTGAAGCCCATCCTCAAGACACCTGCGGTACTTCCAGCACTGTCTTTAATTTGCTCACTGAAAAGAAAAATGAGTATGGAGGGTCCATAGAACTCGTGCAGAAGTTCATTAGAAGGTTGTACGAGTGACAAGTTCAACCCACGTGTCCCTCACGCATGTCCTTCAAGCTGTCGGAGACTTTCTTTCCCCGGCTCTACATACGTTGAGTGGTCTTGACCTCCCAGACTTTCTGCCCCTTTTGGTGTGTCATCCCCCTTACCCCTGGAGGCATCCCTGGAGGGGATGGAGGTGCTGGAGGTCCCTGAAGGAGGTGACGACAAGGGGACCGGGGCACAGAGCCCGCGTCACCCCACAGTCACCCTGCGCTGCTGCCGGGTGGGGCGGCGAGAGTCCTGAGCACCCACTTTCCCACCCCACCCCCCTTCCTCACCTGTTCTCTATCACACCTCACACCTGGCGTCTGGGAGGAAGGCAAGTGTAGACACCACGCTGATCCAGTTCAGTGGGTAACCCACTGAGCCCAGACACACGCCCCGCAGCCAGCGCTCCTCCCTGGAGGCGGCAGTTCATTGCTGTCCTGATGCTCTTTTCCTGGCAGCTTGCAGGTCCACCCCACTCTGTAAAACATGATTTTCTGTCCCAAAGAATTAGAAGTTTAAATAATATGTGTTTTCTTTAAACCCAAATAATGCGTATGGGGTACAGATGTATATGTTCCCTATCCATTCATGAAAGTGATGGATGAACACCTAAGGTCTTAAAACCATCAGGCCATGAAGTCAGTACTTCTTTGGATTAAGTCAGTTTAGTTTCTTTTTCTTGCTATTTATTTGAGTTTTTTGTGTACAAAATGGGCAAAATGGATAAGAACACCTCACATCATGTGTCCTAATAAAACATGTCTATGTCAGACAGTATTTTCTGGATGTACTAGTGACTACTAGTTATATAGTGACTATATAGTTATATATTATTCATATATAACTATCACAGTTCATCCCTGTTTAAGACACTGACTTTTGTCTCCTGAGCAAAGTCTTGAGGCCATTCCTAAGCTGAGACCTTCTTGGAGTAGATAAGTCACCACAGGTATGTACCAGGGAACCTTGGGCAGCCAGCTTAGCATGCGCTCCTCTTTAATTTCATTAAAGTCTGTCACTTTTATTAAAAAGATGATTTTGTGTGCTAATTAGAAGCTGAGATCTAAATTTATCAAGAGCAAACTTTTTTCTCAGTGGATCAAAGCTGATTTTTTTAATCATTCACAGCTAATCCTGAAAGTTAGCTGAAAACTTGTTCAAACACATGTGTCTGTGCTCAGTCACTAAGTTCTGTCTGACTTTTTTGTGACCCCCACGGACTGTAGCCCGCCAGGCTCCTCTGTCCATAGGATTTCCCAGGCATGGCGCATTTTTATGAAATATGAGTTGTAAATCACTAAAGGGGAAAAATAATTTAAAGGTCAGCAATTCTAAATGAAATATAGGGGAACAGAACAGCAACCAAAAGAATCAGCATCAGGAGATTATTCCTTCTAAAGAAGATTAGCTAACAAATATACGCTGAAGCCCACCCTCACAATGAAGAGTTAAATACACATCTTTTCACACAGCTGCCAGTGGGGCATTCAAGATGTTAGGACTTTCAGTGCTGCATTTGACACGTAATGTTGATGCCACCCAAAGATTCAAATTGTCTTTAGTTTGCAAAAGTGGGTTTAGTGAGTAGGATCAATGATACGGTGTGATGAGATAGTTCTCTGTGTATATATTACAAGTTACAACATTTTCCCTTTCTTTAGTATTGTCACTCCTGGCATTTTATTCTAAAGAAACAAACTAATTGGGAGGAATAAATACTCCTGCCCGGAGATGCTGATTATGGCATTGCTTTACAATATTGCGCTAGTCTCCACTGTACAAGGAAGTGAATCAGCCACGTCGTTCTTACTCCTCTTTAGTAGCTCAGTCGTGTCTGACTATTTGCAGCCCCATGGACTGTGGCCTGCCAGGCTCCTCTGCCCCTGGGACTCTCCAGGCAAGAATACTGGAGTGGGTTGCCATTCCCTTCTCCGGGGGATCTTCCCAACCCAGGGATAGAACCCAGGTCTCCGCTTGACAGGTGGGTTCTTCAGCGCTGAGCCACCAGGGAAGCCCATGTATTTGTGTATCCTCGCCCTCTTCAGCCTCGCTCCCACCTCCTGCCCCATCCCACTCACCTAGATCATCACGGACCCCGAGAGGAGCTTTCTGTGCTGTGCAGCAGCTCCCCACTAGCTGTCTGTCTTACACGTACGAGTGTATGTAGTTGCTCATTTGCCAAGTCGAGTCCAACTCCTCGAGACCCCATGGACGGCAGCACTCCAGGCCTCCCCGTCCCTCACCATGTCCCAGAGTTTGCCCAAGTTCATGCCCTTTGAATCAGTGATGCCGTCCAACCATCTCATCTTCTGTCGTGCTCTTTCTCCTTCTCCCTTCAGTCTTCCCCAGCATCAGGATCTTTGCCAATACTCTGGCCACCTGACAGAAACAGCCAACTCATTGGAAAAGTAGTGTATGTATGTCAGTTCAATTCTCCCAGTTCATCCCACCCCCGTCCTTGGGGCTCAGCAGGTAAAGAATCCACCTGCAATGCGGGAGACCTGGGTTCCATCCCTGGGTTGGGAAAATCTCCTGGAGAAGGGAAAGGCTACCCACTCCAGTGTTCTGGCCTGGAGAACTCCAGGGACTGTAGAGTCTGTGCGGTCACAAAGGGTCAGACATGAGCGGCTTTCACTTTGCTTCACTTTTTACCTCCTGCTCTCCAGTCCATCCTGACCCCACCCTGGCTGCCCCGCGACATGTCATCCTGTCGTCTCCTTTGACGGCTCTTGGCTGGGGCATTTTCTCAGACTTCCCTTGTCTTTGATGACCTTGACGATTCTGAGGAGGGCTGGTCAGGCATATTGCAGGAAGCCCCTCAGTTGGGATTTGTCTGATGTTTTTCTCAGGGTTAGTCTGGAGGTACAGGTTTGGGGCAGGAAGACCACAGAGAGAAAGTGTCATTTTCATCACATCACACTGAAGGTACGCGCTATTAACAAGACAAGGCTGTCAATTTTGACCTTGATCACCTGGCTTGAGGGGGTGTTTGTCAGTTGCCTCCACTGTGAGTTACTCCCTCCCCCAGCGCCCCTTCCACACCATCCTCTTTTCGGGGAGGTCTCTGCACAGCCCTCACTTAAGGAAGAGAGAATTATGCACCCCCTCCTTTAGGAGGAGTGCCTACGTAAATTACTTGAAATTCTTTTGGCCTGGAATATTTGCCTCTCCTCCCCATTTATTAATTTATTTGATCACTTTTATCAGTGTGGGCTGTTTATTTTATA
Source organism: Antilocapra americana (assembly GCA_007570785.1). Lineage (NCBI taxonomy): Eukaryota > Metazoa > Chordata > Mammalia > Artiodactyla > Antilocapridae > Antilocapra > Antilocapra americana. Next base: position 934,404 of record ML663590.1, on the reverse strand, counting down.
CTTGAGGTTATATCCATTTCAGTTCAGTTCAGTTCATTTCAGTAGCTCAGTCGTGTCCGACTCTTTGCAACCCCATGAAACTGCAGCACGCCAGGCCTCCCTGTCCATCACCAACTCCCAGAGTCCACCCAAACGTATATCCATCCAGTCAGTGATGCCATCCAGCCATCTCATCCTCTGTCATCCCCTTCTCCTCCTGCCCCCAATCCTTCCCAGCATTAGGGTCTTTTCCAATGAGTCAACTCTTCTCATGAGGTGGCCAAAGTATTGGAGTTTCAGCTTCAACATCAGTCCTTCCAATGAACACCCAGGACTGATCTCCTTTAAGATGGACTGGTTGGATCTCCTTGCAGTCCAAGGGACTCTAAAGAGTCTTCTCCAACACCACAGTTCAAAAGCATCAGTTCTTCGGCGTTCAGCTTTCTTCACTGTCCAACTCTCACATCCATTCATGACTACTGGAAAAACCATAGCCTTGACTAGACGGACCTTTGTTGACAAAGTAATGTCTCTGCTTTTAAATATGCTGTCTAGGTTGATCATAACTTTTCTTCCAAGGAGTCAGCGTCTTTTAATTTCATGGCTGCAGTCACCATCTGCAGTGATTTTGGAGCCCCCCAAAATAAAGTTTGACACTGTTTCCACTGTTTCCCCATCTATTTCCCATGAAGTGATGGGACCAGATGCCATGATCTTAGTTTTCTTAATGTTGAGCCTTAAGCCAGCTTTTTCACTCTCCTCTTTCACTTTCATCAAGAGGCTTTTTAGTTCCTCTTCACTTTCTGCCATAAGGGTGGTGTCATCTGCATATCTGAGGTTATTGATATTTTTCCCAGCAATATTGATTCCAGCTTGTGTTTCCTCTAGCCCAGCATTTCTCATGATATACTCTGCATATAAGTTAAATAAGCAGGGTGACAATATACAGCTTTGATGTACTCCTTTCCCTATTCGGAACCAGTCTGTTGGTCCATGTCCAGTTCTAACTGTTGCTTCCTGACCTGCATACAAGTTTCTCCAGAGACAGGTCAGATGGTCTGGTATTCCCATCTCTTTAAGAATTTTCCACAATTTATTGTGATCCACACAGTCAACAGCTTTGGCATAGTCAAAGCAGAAGTAGATGTTTTTCTGGAACTTTCTTGCTTTTTCCATGATCCAGCGGATGTTGGCAATTTGATCTGTGGTTCCTCTGCATTTTCTAAAACCAGCTTGAACATCTGCAAGCTCATGGTTCACGTATTGCTGAAGCCTGGCTTGGAGAATTTTGAGCGTTACTTTACTAGCTCCAGTATAATATACATATACATAATGTGTACATACGTAATACACATAAACATCGTATTTACATGTAAGTATAACATAGCTCATAACCCAGCACTGCCTTGCTCCTCTCCGTGCTCACACTGTCCCAGCCTCAGCCATTGGGAGCTCTTTCCTTTGGCCCCTGTGCCTTTGTGTCATCACCCCCGTTACGGTGGGTTTTCTTTACCTGTTTGTTTCAGCATTTCTTTACTTCCTAGAACTACAAGATGCTTCAGACTCATCTTGTGTTTTCCGATCTCAGTCCTAGAGTTAACCATTTTTCCAAAGGTGCCCTGGTTCTGTTTATTGGAGAATGGCATTAGAAACCAAGATCTGGGGTCTAGGTATGCTTGTTGCTACTGGAATGTTATTTCTTCTTGGTCTTCTCAGCAGATTTAGCAAAATAAATTCAATTTATATTCTAGCACGTACGTTCACATATCTATAAATATTTCTGTGTGCAATTATGTATACCTATATAGCGTCTTTAATAGCATAAAATTAGAAATCACTAAATGTTTAACAGTAAGAAATGTCTGGGGCTTTCCTGGTGGCTCAGATGGTAAGGAATCTGTCTGCAATGCAATGCACGAGCCCCGGGTTTGATCCCCGAGTCGGGAAGATCCCCTAGAGAAGGGAATGGCACCCACTCCATTATTCTTGCCTGGAGAATTCCAGGGACGGAGGAGCCTGGCAAGCTACAGTCCAAATGTCTACAGCTATGATATATGTTAACCCGACAGAGCAACTATTAAAAAAGACGGTTTTGAAAACCCTGACAACTGTAACCCCTTACAAACAAAAGTAGCACAAGTCCATCAGAGCTTTACTTGCAAGTGTGATAATTACAGATGTACGTGGATAAGAACTTTGGAAGGAAAAGAGAGTGGATGGTTAGAGCAGTCATAGTTTATTCTTAATATTAAACTACAGTGAAATGAATTTTGCTTCCACATTCATATTTAAGAATTTTCTAATATGTTCTTACTTGAAGCTGAAAAAAGTTGATGTGTTTAAATTATTTTCAGATGAAAGAAATGAGACATTTTTGATTTTGTTGCTACAGTACCCGGCTTCTCCTACTATAATAATGACACTGTTTGATCATTCACGTTAGCCCAGGACCGTGCTATAAAGTTGCGAAGTTATAGTCAAAGCAGTTTTAGGGGGAAGAAATCTGTTAGTGTTTAAAGGAATGTATTTCCATAAGAGCAAGAAGAATCAGGAGTTGAGCATTCTTCTTTTGTTTCCCAGACTCTGATCTTTGTACTTGATTGACTCAGTAAGGACCACAGATCTTACGGCTTCCAGGATTTCTCAAGCCACAAATCAGAATGCTCTTGAGAATTTCCGGTGGAGGCCTTCTTAAATGCAAAATGTTGCAAAGGTTTTTCTAGCGGATATTTTCCCCAGGCTTCTCAGGTTCAGCCGGCCACAGAGGGGGAACGTGATGGACTGAATAACCCCAAAGTGTATCATTTAACTCCGCGGTTGTAGGAAGTCAGCTGCAAAGATGGCAGATCAAATGCAACGTCTGCCATTGTTGAGGCTGGTGGTCCAGTGATCACAGCCCCTCAATTACAGCCCTTCCAGGGAGCACGAGCAGCAGTCATTAAATCATTATGTCTTTGATTAGTTGCTCTAACTGGTCATTGCCTTTGAAATACGATAGCACAATTTGAAGTTTTATTAAACTTTTTTCTGGAACTGCTAAAAAAGATGTTGTGTTTAAAAAAAAAAAATCAAAAAAAAGGTTGCCGTGTATTTTATTGGAGGAGATTGAGAAGGAGAAAAAGAGGGAAGAAAAGAAGAAAAAAGAAAAGTCAAGTGTTTCCCATTATCAGTCATTTTGGTGGTCTCAGAAAGCCTAAGGTGGTCCCCATGTGCCCACGCCCGCTTCTCAGAGTAGCTGGCCCCCAGGGAGGAGACACGAGATGGGGCAGGTCAGGAGACCTGAACCCACTCCCATACCCTGCTCCTGCCTGCCCATGTGAGCACAGCTGAGCACGGCTTGCAAATGTGAGCTTCGCCCTTGCCATCCAGCTTGAAAAACCTGATTCAAACCTCGCTTTTTTTGAAGTGAGAATTTGGCTTCCTTTTCATTTCTTTTTTTAATATTGATTTATTTATTTGTATTGGCTGCGCCGGGTCCTAGTTGCCCCGTGCAGGCTGTCACATCATGGGGCATCGGTCCTTGCACGGACTCTCTAACTGGGGCACGAAGGCTCAGCAGTTGCTGTGCACAGACTTGATGCCCTCACAGCGTGAAAGTGAAAGTCGCTCAGCCGTGTCCGATTCTTTGTGACCCCCTGGACTATATGGAATTCTCCAGGCCAGAATACTGGGGTGGGTAGCCTTTCCCTTCTCCAGGTGATCTTCCCCACCCAGGGACTGAACCCAGGTCTCCCCCATCGCAGGCAGATTCTTTACCAGCTGAGCCACAAGGGAAGCCCAAGAATACTGGGGTGGGTAGCCTTTCCCTACTCCAGGGGATCTTCCCGACCCAGGGACTGAACCCAGGTCCCCTGCATCACAGGTGGATTCTTTACCAGCTGATGGGACCTTACTTCTCCGATGAGGGATGGAACCCAAGTCCCCCTGCATTGCATGGTGGATTCTTAAACACGGGACCACCAGGCAGGTCCCTGCTGTTTGTTTCCGTTTGGAAGGTCAGGTGTTCTATATAGTACTTATACTATAGAGCCATCAGAGTTCACTGAAAAACTAGGCTTTAAAAAAAAGGCACAACGTTCTTTGTGATGCTGAGAACCCAGCACCCAAAAGTGGTTTCTGTTCTCACACCCTCGTTGCATCCCAGAAGAGAGTGACACCCAGAGACCAAGAAGCCCTAATTTCAATATCCTAACAAGCCACCCCCAATAGCCTTTCCTTCTCGAAATGAATAGCTGCTCCTTGAAGACATGGAAAGACGTTTCCATTACTTAGTGATGTATTTCTCATCTCCATCTGAGAATGTGCCGAACCTAGAGTGGGGATATTTCTACTTCAACTCACTTTTTTATTTCAGTCCCTATTAAAAGTTATACTCTCGGTGTCAAACTGAAATACCCAATTAATTGTGGGTACACTTGAACCCTTGCTCTGCGACTCAGTGTGTTTCTAGGCCGAAAGGGAAACCGACGCTCCATCTAATTGGTACTTCTGGTTTTATGGCGTATCCTGGAGTTTTCGCTTCGTTTTTATTTTCCATGTTTTCCGGGGTTAATGGTGTTTTCCATGCTCGTCTACATCAGCCCACTATGTGGAAGCCCTTGGCAGTTTTCAAATCGTAAGAGCTTTAAAGAAGCCGCCAGTGTTGAAATTGTATTTGCTGTTAGGAAAATCATTATGAGTTATTGGAAATGGAATTAAAATTGTGTAATTAAGGATCGACTCCTAATTTCAGAGTTCTGTTTCGTTAGGCACTTTGTCTTGTGTTCTGTGGGTTCAGATTACAAAAAGAATTCTCGTCTTTGGGGAAGGATGAAGTTATTTTGCTTTCTCTGCATTTGTCCTATTTTGCTTGGCCTTTGGTTTTGTTTAATCCTCTCAAAGACCCTTTTAATGGGTGTTTCAACACGACTCCTTCTCTGTGTGGTAGCCTCTAGGAAATGACCATTATGTCAATCCCCTTCACAGCTAAAGTAGTAAGTTCACATAGTGGAAGAATCTTCGGGGTTGCATCTTATGGGAGGAAAAAAAAAAAAAGCCCACTGCCTTTTTTTTTTTTTTTTTTTACAAAAGAACAGAACATTTACCCAGTCTTGTTGAACACGTGAATGTTCAGATGGCCGGCACAAAAGAAATCTCCAATCTCTAACCTCACAATGAAATTGCTCGGACAAAAGATCACGGAACACCGGGCGCACCAAAGTGGAAGAGACACAAAACCGCAGCGGCGTCTGACCCCGCCTGCAGAGGTTCCTGGGGGACCGTCTTTATCCCGCGCGACGGCCCGGCTGCAGCGCTCTCTGGAGCCGAGGCAGTCCCCGGCACCGGCGGCATCGCTACCAGTAAATAAATACCCATCCAGGGAGGACAGGGAACCATGCCATCGAACAAGGTTATCATTTGGCTTCTCCAAGAGGTGCAAGCTCCTGCTCCCCGGTAGGAAGGGAGAAGGTTATCTGTCTCGTGCTGAGACGAGGCAGTCTTCAGAGATGAGTGGCATACCCTCGTCAACCCAGCCCCTTCCTGCGCTGGGCTAAAAAGATCCTATTAGTCCTCATAATTGGTTCTGAGGGCTGCAGCCTGCGTCTCCCCAGCTCTGCGCCATTCACGCCAGGGATGTAACTCATGCACACTTGAGCATCCAACATGGCTGGCAGGGCTCGGACACACGGCTCCTGGCTGCCTCATTTTTTAATCAGCTATCTGAGGAATATTTATCTAATCAACAAAGAGCGCTGTCAGAGGGAGACCGGCGGTGACATTAATATAAGTCTGTGGTCTCCTGGTGCAGTGACGGAGGAAGAGTTTAGGAGAAAACCCTGCTCATTTGAGTATGCCAACAGACCACGGAATATATTTATTCCGCTTAGAGAGAGCTAGTCAAAGAATTTCTTGTGTTGGAGTTTTGCTCTGTGATTAGTTCTCTGGCATTCATAGGCTGTAGTTTAAAAAGAAAGGTTTTTGTTTTTTTCTTTTTAGGGAAACAAAATGAATTTTCCTTTAAACGAAAATGTTTAAGTCCTTATGATCATCACTGGGAACTTGTATGAAAAGCTATAGTGTCCTAAAGTAAAGAGGTGTGTAATAACTGGGAGTCGTTAACTCTAAATGATTCCAGCTCCTCTGAGTTAGTCGAAAGCCATCATTTGCACGTTTTCCCTTTCTCTCTGGTTCCTCTGGAAAGGTGGTGACTGCCTGTTAGTAATTATAAGAAGTTGAGTGTGCTTTGTACAAAACTCATGTGTCGCTCTCAGACACCTCAGAGGGATGTTCTGTGAATTAGACTTTCTACCAGCTTTCCTTCTTCAGACGTACGGCTGGGGGTGGCCAGCCATCAGGACCTGGGCGAGCTGGGTCGTGGCTACCCACCCCTCAGCCTGGAAGCCCACTCCCCCAGAAGGTCGATCAGTCGAGGGTGTAGACCTCAGCAGGTCTGTGCTCTGGAGGAGCAGGATCACATGACACCCCCAGTGCACAGGCTCTGATACTCATCAACCTTTGTACCAAAGTCACCTCTCTTTTCCTCTCTTTGTAATTCAAAGATCACCTTTTAAAGTCAGTTTTCATAATACCTTCAGTGTTCATACGCAAGAGGGCTGTTTGTCAATTTTAAGGGGACGTGACAATACCTTTGTTATCAGAGGGCAGTAAACTTCTTGTTTTCTTATACTTTGGAACATGAGTCTCTGAACCGTCTTAACCTGCCTTTTCCACAATTTTAATCCTTAGAAAATATCTTCCAACCAGGATCCTCACGAGTTCCACCTCGCCCTCTGCCTTTAATTCTCGACCCTCGGCTGTGTGCCCCGTGTACTAGCTCTTGTTGTGATAATCCAGCAGCTGTCTGGTATTGCACCCAAGGTCACGGTTCACATTTTGTCAGCGTTATGGGGAGAATGCTACAGTGTCCAGCTAAAGCTTTCCTTTCCCAGGCCCCCTGGAGGTTCAGTGGTGAAGAGTGCTTCCAGTACGAGGAGCATGGGTTCAGACCCCGGGCAGGGAACTAAGACCCCACATGCCATGTGGCACGGCCAAGAAACTAAAACACAAATTCATTAATTAATTTTTGAAAAATAATAATTTTCAGGCCTTAGTGACATGTGGCCCATCTCACTGCGTTTGTTGTTGTTCCAACTGTTGGCGACCCCATGGACTGCAGCACGCCTGGCTTCTCTGTCCTTCATCATCTCCTGGAGCTTGCTTAAACTCATGTCCTTTGAGTCGGTGATGCCATCCAGCCATCTCATCCTCGGTCGCCTCCTTCTCCTCCTGCCCTCAGTCTTTCCCAGCACCAGTCTTTTCTAACTAGTCGGCTCTTTTACATCGAGTGGCCAAAGATATGACCATCTACGTTGGGACTGATAATTAGTTTGCACTAGATCTGGAATTTTATGTCATGGGGTTGATTCTGTGCCCATTAAATGTGCATGTGTGTTCTCAAACATTGGAGACAGTGGTATTGAGACACTGTGCCTTTTAAGTAGTTATGTAAGGCATTCTGAGCTTCCCAGGTGGTGCTGGTGGTAAAGCCCCCCAGCAGTGCACGAGATGTGAGAGATGAAGGTTTGATGCCTAGATCCAGAAGATCCGCTGGGGGAGGGCCTGGCAACCCACTCCAGTATTCTTGCCTGGAGAATCCCATGGACAGAGGAGCCCAGTGGGCTACAGTCCATCTGTTTGCAAAGAGTTGGACATGGCTGAACGACTTAGCATGCGCACAGCACGTAAGGCATTCCAGAAACTGCTCACAGAAGAGACTGTTATTTATCCAGTTAGCAGAAGAGCAGAATGGAAAACACTGATGGAATGCTCACACCCTGCTGCCTTTTTGTCCCATAACGGGAAATTCTCATATTGAAATAATTGTTTTATATGAAATGAGTGAGAAAATCAAAGTAAGATAACCTTTGTTTAAAAAGATGAAACTAAATTCCTGAAACATTTTTAAAAGCTATATTTAAAAGAAATGTACTGAAGTATAGTTGTTTTACAGGGCTGTGTTAGTTTCTGCTATACAGCAAAGCAGACCAGCTATGCATATACATACATCCTCTCTCTTTGGATTTCCTTTCTCTTTAGGTCAGCACCGAGCACTGAGTCATCAAGACAGTATGGTACTGGTACAAACACAGAAATACAGACCAGTGGAGCAGGAGAAAAAGCCCAGAGATAGACCCACACACCTATGGTCACCTAATCTATGGCAAAGGAGGCAAGAATATACAAAGAACTCTACTAAAAACTAAATATTTAATTAAAGTTTACCCAGGAAATTTAGTCATTTGAGCTAGTTCCACATGAAGTCCTCAAGAATCACCGACTAATCCAAAGGCCTGAGGTCTGCCAGCGCCATGGCCTTGGTATGTGCTGGTCCATGGTGCCAGCATCCAGCCAGCCGCGTCAGGTTGCCTTACTCCTCGGTCTGTTGGATGCAGCATGCTCGTTTCCTTAGAGGTGAATCCATGCAGCGGCACGGCACGTAACCCGAGATTTTATTGATGATAATATGATTGTAGTTTCTCATTGAGAAGCTTCTAAACAAGTGGACTTAGAGCAATCAATGCCCCAGGAGACAAATGCACGTCTCAGGACCTCTGTATCAGCCAGAAAATGTCCATTTGTTTAAGAGGAAGAAAAAGGCATGACATTTTACACATTAAAATTGATTATTTCATCAATAGGTTAATAGAAAACCAGGCTTTGAGTTCACTTCCTGCGTATCCATCCACACAGTAATGGGAGGCTGGGGTTTGAAAAATGCCAGGTGGAAAGCAGGCAGGAAAGAGGTTTTCTGCACCAGCTCCGCTTCCTTGCAGAGGGGTGCCCAGCCCCAGTTCTGCTTATTTATATGTAAATGCTTTAGAATGAGGTTAAGTTTTTCCACTGAGTGCGGTTTCTGTGGCTGTGACTTCCTGGAACTTTTTGAAACAGGGGCCAAGATGCCAGAGCTTGGGCTGTTGAGATTATTGAGTACATGCTTGATTCTGTGAACATATGACTTGTACCTGAGTGTGTGTGAATGAATGCGCGCTCAGTCACGTCTGACTCTGTGCGACCCCATGGACTGTAGCCCGCCAGGCTCCTCTGCCCGTGGGATTTCCCATGCAAGAATACTGGAGTGTTGCCATTTCCTCCTCCAGGGGGTCTTCCCGACCCGGGGATGGAACCTGCGTCTCTTGCGTCTTCTGCATTGGCAGGTGATTCTTGTACCACGGTGCCACTTGGGAAGCCCCGTGTACCTGAGGAACCTGGTACAAATCCACTGAACATTTCCCAAGGAAACTCGAAGACTGTGGCTGGTTTCCTTTGTCTCAATTGACCTTTGTACTGGTGGTTGTACCTGAAGCCCCCGTTGCCAGGTATGGTGTTACCTGGGACGATACGTTATAGATAAGACACTTTGAGGGTGTAGAGATTAGGGAAGCCTCTGCACTGATGGAAAATTTGGACCTGTATACTGTAGAAGGGACTTGTCCAACCGTACTAGGTTAGAGATGACATTTCTTTTCCTGTCTGTCTTAAATTTATTTTGTTGAAATATAGTTGACTTACAATATTGTGTACGGACACTTGAGAGTCCCTTGGACTGCAAGGAGATCAAACCAGTCAATCACAAAGGAAATCAGTCCTGAATATTCATTAGAAGGACTGATGCTGAAGCTGAAGCTCCAGTACTTTGACCACCTGCTATGAAGAGCTTGTGTAATAACTTGTTAGAAAAGACCCTGATGCTGGGAAAGACTGGAGGCAGGAGAAGGGGACGACAGAGGATAAGATGGTTGGATGGCATCACTGACTCGATGGACATGAGTTTGAGCAAACTCTGGGAGATAGTGAAGGACAGGGGAACCTGGTGTGCTGCAGTCCATGGAGGTGCAAAGAGTCAGACGTGACGGAGCAACTGAACAACGATATTGTGTCAATAGTTGTACAGCAAAGTGGTTCAGCAACATATATGTATATTATTTTTCATATTCTTTTCCATTGTGGTTTATTACAGGATATTGGCTAGAGTTCCCTGTGCTATATAGAAGGACTTTATTATTTAACTCTTCTATATATAGCATATATATATATAACTCTTCTATATATAACTAGCCCCACACTCCCAGACATTCTTTTTTTTTCACTTTTCTCATTAATTTGGGTTTTCAAGCCACAGAGTCGTTCTTAGTCATTTAGTTACAGCTCCATTTTTTTCTCCTTTTGAATCAGGTGACAGCTAACTCACAGCTAGTTTTTTACTCTCATTAACATAAAACGTGCATCCGGATTATAGAGTGCTGTTTCTCAAATGTATCTTATATTGGTGCACCAAGGAAGTCCAGTGTGCACCAAAGTGCTTGGCATTGGCTTCAGCAGCAGAAGTCCTTGTGAAGACCTGGTCCCCTCCCTGGTTCTGTGGCCCCCAGAACTTGACACTGCCACAGCCTGCACTGTGCTACCTAAGGTGGACTCTTGCGGCCCTAAGCTACCGCAGGCGAGACCAGCCAGCCCGTCCCAAGCCAGGAATGCGTTGGGGGAGCAAGCTGGCCCCTGACCAGTGCACGCCTTGCGTTGTGGTCCATCTGTGACCCAGTGTGTCAGCCTGGCTTCCTGCAGTGAGCTTCAGACACACCTGGGGAAACGCATACACCTGCCTCCCCAGGTTGGCTCTTCATACCTGCATTTAACAAGTGCTTCTCCCTGATAGCTCAGTTGGTAAAGAATCCGCCTGCAGTGCAGGAGACTGCAGTTCAATTCCTGAGTCAGGAAGATCCGCTGGAGAAGGGATAGGCTACCCACTCCAGTATTCTTGGGCTTCCTTGGTGGCTCAGCTGGTAAAGAATCCACCTGCAATGCAGGAGATCTGAGTTTGATCCCTGGGTGGGGAAGGTCCCTGGAGAAGGGAAAGGCTACCCACTCCAGTATTGTGGCCTGGAGAATTCCCTGAAGTGTATAGTCCATGGGGTCACAGAAAGTCTGCGGCTTTCACTCACTTCACCATCCAACGAAAGCCTCGTGCAAGGCTCAGCAAGTTCCTCTTCCTAGCTGTGATCTGGTCATGCTCCGTCTGCAGGAGCGTGGGTGACTGTGGCCGTCCTGTCTGTCCACAGTGGGTCTCTGGCTGGATCTTCAGCTGCGTTAGCCTGCAGACTTCTTTCTCAAGAACCACCCTAACTGTTTGCTCTTCTGAAGGGCTGATGGGAGGCAACCAGTTTGCCCCAGGTGTCTAGTTCCCGAGTGGGGCCGCTGAGGTGAGGACCTGTGTGTGGAGAACAGTGTCTGAGGAGCTGGGGAGCGGGGCTTAGCTCCCAGGTCGTCACCACACGTGGTGTGAGCGGTGGGCGTGCCTTGCCCGAGGGGAACTCGTCCTGCGCCTCACTTCCAAACCCAGGGCTGCCCTGGGGTCTCTGAGTGTTTGTGTTGTTCTCTTGGATGCTTTCTTCAGTGAACTGGGAGCTTAAGGGGGCGTGTGCTCTTTGGGTCCCTCTGTTGAGGAAGGATAAAGGAACCACCGTCAACCTTGGAGAGTTGAGTTGAGTTTAGCTGGTCCAGGTTCCTGTCCAGATCACAATACTTCTGGGGAGAAGACGCTTCATTTTTTTTTTTTTAATGGCTCTGGGCGTTACAGACCTACCATCTGCAGCATACGCAGGAGCTATTTGATTTGACGCTCACCCAGTGTTTTGCCAGATCCAAGGGCTTATGTCTACTGGCCTCGGTAGTTCCTTCAAAAGGTGCACTAGTGATAAAGAATCCGTCTGCCAGCCTAAGAGGCACAGAGACCTGGGTTTGATCCCTGGGTCAGGAAGATCCCCTGGAGAAGGGAATGGCAGCCCACTCCAGTCTTCTTGCCTGGAGCATCCCATGGACAGAGGAGCCTGGCGGGCCACAGTCCATGGGATCGCCAAGAATTGGACATGACTGAGCGACTTAGCACACACACACACCGGCCCCCAGGGACAAGGCCCGCTCTGCTCTGCTGTCAGTAGGCGCACGTAGAAGCAGCAGGACCAGGCGGGTGCATGAACGTCCTTGTCTGGGCTTTTGCTGGGTTCTGTGCAAGGCTAAGGATGCTGGCTGGCCTCCCTCCGCCCTGCCCGAGTCCCTCTGCGCTTCGGGGCGGCGAGGCCCGCTGGGGGAGACGAACCTCCCCCGCCCACTGGCGCCCACCTGCCTCCGGGGAACTGCACGTCGGAGGTGATGTCACGCGCTCCTTTGACATTTCTTTTCCCCCCTTTTCATTTGTTTCTTTTCCTTTTTGTTTTCTCTCTTTCTCCCCCTCTCCCCTCTCTGCTCTCGGGATGCAGCCAAACGCAAAGCATGGAAACTAAACCGTGTTGGTAGCCTGCGAAATATTTACAGCAGCAGCACCAACACCGAAGGTAACGCCGCCCCCCACCCTCCGCACCGCCACCCTGTCCTTTCCGCCTTCCCGCTTCCCTTCCCTCCCGATGCAGACATGGAAATGCAGCTCGCCCAAAGCCGCATGCACCCTGATTGTGTTTGCAGAGTCATTCCCGTGGTCTTTTCATCTTCTTGTTTGTGTGTTTGATTTTTTTTCTTTTTTTACCATTCATGTTCCTTTCAGCTTACTTAAATTTTGACCTTTCCCTTGCCGTCCTAGACTAGTGATGTTTAAATTACTTCAGAAACCTATTTTCTCCTCGTTTTTTTCTTTTCCCTTTCTACGTGTGGGCACTCAGTGTAATATTTCCCAAGTTATTACAGTTTTTAAAAGTGTTAGTATCAGGTGTAATGATCTGTAGCCGAATACAATAGTGTGCCGTGACATTTAAGTAACAGTCTTAATTTGTTTTGTGGAAACATTCTCCGTAATGCTCTCTGCAGCTCTCATGCAGAAGCAGCCCGGCCCGGGCCATTTGCATGGGCTGCTCTCGATTGTAAATTCCGTATACTGTTGTGTTTCTAAAGGTCGTCCAGTGCCAAAGTTCACAGATTGACTTGCGTTGCTTTTTTCACCGAAGACAGCCGTCATTGCTTTTGTATAATAGCAGATTGAATTTCCCCCCCTCTCCGCCTTCATTTGAAACAACACAATTATAAATTGCCCTTTTTTTTATGATTACAAATGTCAAGGGTCAGAATTATTTTGATGCCAGGCAAAAGAAAACCACCCCCATCAGCCCCAGCCCTGGTAAGGGAGGCTGGCGTATAATACGTGCGATGCAAAATAGGTCACAATCCAGCGATCTCAGTATAATAGAGGGACTTTTTTTTTTCACTTAAGTGCAAGCCAAATGGGTCAAGTAATCGCAAGCTTGTGCCCTAACACTAATTGACTTATTTGGGGATGATTATAACTGTAATATTTTTCTTAATGTCACTGTTTTCTGGGCTGTTGATTTTAGCGATTGCCAAGCAGTGGCATTAAATCTCTTGTAAATTTTAAATTGCACGCTATTTCTGTAAACAAGTCCCCCTCTTCACATCCCGATCATTAACCTTTGCTGATTTATATCACCATCCTTTTTTCCTTCCTTTCACAATTACTCCTGTCTCGCCACCGAAAGCCCAGCTCTCGGCCAGGAAAAAAAAAAAAAGTAGGAATCTGAAAAACAAAACTACATTTTCATGATGGCTCGTTAAAGGCCTATTGGTTTAATCATAATCTTTTTTTTCATTCCTCAAGGGGAAACTGTCATCTGTTAAGGTACCAGTGGAGCTTAACACCACCCCCCCACCTTGGTATTTTCTTTCAAAGCATTGACTCAAGAGAAACAAAAATGAGAGAGAAAAATAATAGAGGCTTAGAAATAGTCACCTGCAGTGTCATTTTTTGCTGTCTTTTAAAGGGTGTTAAGTGTCCTCATTCACTATGTTTTAATGTTAGTTTTTCAATTTAGGGTTCATAATCATTTCTCTCCCCTCTCTCCCTATTAGGTATGTTTTTCTTGTGTGTGTATATTTATCACAACAAATTTGTTGATTGATTTCCAGCCTTTAAGCGATATTTGTGAGGTCTGGTCTTACCTGTGGTTGTGTACAAAACCGGGGCGGGGAAGAGGCAGGCAGGCAGTCCTCCCACCCCCCGAGACTTGCTGATGGGGTCTTCCTGGAGACGCTGGCAGGGGAGTGTCTCACGACAGCTGTGACGATTTGCAGACGTGGGAACTTCTCAGCCTTGGCCAACCAGGTAACCTGCAGAGTCCACCCTGCCCAGCACTCCGGGGTGGGGCGGGACCATGGTGCTCTCTGCTCTCTGAAATCTGCAGAGAATCTGCTCTCTGAAATCTGGTCCCATCAATGGCCAGGACTCTAGGTAGTCCTGAAGATCCTGGGGTAAACACCGGCCAGTTCTCTGTCACACGTTCCTTCATCTCTGTTCAGCACACGATTACATTTATGAGTCTTCAGTTACGCCACACGACCATTCTTCATTTACTCTGGGTTTGTTTCAAGACTGTTATCTGTATGTACCCAGTCTCCTGTCATACAGCTTTTAAGATGTCAGTACTGAATCCAGATAACTACATGAAAGTATCAGAACGCCTGTCTGATTTCTCATCTTTTGCCATGTGGTATCACCGCCTATTTTCTGTCCATAAATTGACCCTTTAAGAAAAGTCACATTTCAAATATTCTGTCTTTTGTTGCAACCTGAGTCCTTGAGTGTTCCCCTAAAGATACCCATTCCCGAATGGAATGTTTTTTTAAATTGGTTCGCTTGAGTAATTTGTTCAGAGGTACCCACAAAACACTGTTGACACCAGAATTTCCTGTAGAGGGAGTTAGAACTTGAGTTGTCCACATCCCTCCATCCAGCCCCCGAGAGACCAGCTCAGACACTGTGGGACTCGCCCCAGGACTCAGGCTGGTGACAGACGGGCAAGACCAAGCAATGAGCCGGATGGTCTTGCTCCAAAGCCCTTCCTCGCTCATATTCATTCTTCTGGCCTCAGGGCTACATCTCCTCACTGACTCTTCACTACCAGGTAGGTACTTTGTAACAGGTGGGAGTTTAAACAAGTCAGACTGTTTTCTGCAGGACCAGGAGCTGGCATCTTCCAGAGACAGGCCACGTGCCTGGATCTCTCAGCTCCAGGACCCTTCTCCTGGGTTCTCGTGGAAAGAGTCGAGGATGAATGTCAGGAGCAGATAAAAATAAATTAAACAGAACTAATTAGGGACACACATGGACAGGATTAGAAAACAAACAAAAAATATGTTCTTTTCCACTTTTTTTTCTGTCCACTGGGGCTAATTATCTCTGAAACCAAGCTGGAAGTCTCATTTATATATATTATATTGCCCTAACTTTTAAACCTCCGTTTACTTTATAAAAACTTAGTTTTTTTCCCAAGTTGGTGACATTTAAATTCCTTCAACAAGAATGCAACTTTTCATTTTTCCATCTCGGAAGCCTGCGTGCGAGGTGGGATGGAAAGTTTGTGATGTGATTCTTCACTTCATAGCTGCCTGTTAAGCCAAGGGGAAAACATATCTGAAGTCCGGTGGGTGAGGCTGGACTTGGGAGTGTTCAACTCCAAGGGAAACATGTTTCTGGAAACAGAGAGACCTGAGCAGAAGCGGATGTTGTGTAGCAGGACCCACGGCCAGGCAGCAGGATGCGTGGTCTGTGAGCATCACCCCGGCGGGATGACGCAGAATCCGTGTGCATGGCCCCAGTCCTCATGTTCCCGGCACCGTTGGGGTGGGTCGGACCATCACCCACTGTGAAGCGGGCCCACCATGGACTCTTCTGGGAGTTTTCAGCTCTCCCTGCTCCTGCAGAAGAAGGCACATGGAGAAGCGTAAATGGGTAAAGAAGAGATGTATCAGGGAACAAGGAGCATTTCTGGGGGTGTCAGGCCCACCCATGTCGCATGCTTGGGACACGTCAGCCAAGTACCAGCTGAGTTCAGCACAGCCCAAATTCCCGGCTCAGCCCTGGTGTGGACTCCATGTCTGTGAATCTGGAACTTGCCCCGGAGGCAGGCGTGTGATGCCTGTCTGGGGTCCTTGGCCACAGCACAAAGGCCAGATGGGGAAACTCGGGGTGCCAGACACCGTGGTTCCAGACAGGCCCCCTTGTGGAGAAACACGAGTCTCCTGGTTGGTCCCTCTGGCCCAGCCGCGTGCACACCTCGTCCCTCCAGTGGATGCCCGAGAGTGTCCCTCCTCTAGGAGCTGGCACGAGCAGGCCAGTCTGGCCGGCCTAACTCTGTGATGTCCTCTCCACCCTCTGGAGTCCGCAGGCACAGATCTGAGACACCCTCTTCATCCACGTCCAGTTCAATCACAGGGGATGTTCACGTGCTCCCACTGTCGAGGTCCTGGGTTCCTGCCACGGGACAGGCGTCCAGAGCTGGACCCCAGGCAGATGGAGGGGACAGGCTGACAGTCAGCCCAAGGGGGGTCAGACAGAGACCCTGAGGCAGGGTGAGAAAGGAGAATTTCCAACAAGGCTCTGGTGGCCTGGAGATTGAGACTGAGGCCACATTGGATTCGGGGTTCCGGAGCCATAATGGGCCCCAGGGCTGAGGACTTAGATTTCCTGGCATCCTGTCCTGTGCCCCCGCGGCCCCGTGTGCGTGCTGACCTGTGCGGGGCCACTGTCCGAGGCTGTCTTCCACGCCGCAGCCAGGCTCTACACCATAAGTCATTCACATCCTTGTCGTCAAAAGCCTGGTTCCTGATCAGAAACCCTACAACTGTCTTAAGCAAATAGTCCTGGTCTGGTCCTCGCATCCCCACTTCTTAGCTCAAAGCTGGGGCCATCCCCACTCCCTCTCTGTACCTCGGTTTCCCCATCTGTAAAGTGGGGACGGCCGGTGAGGTCATCTGTCCAGAGACAGATAACACAGCACCCGCACTCACCACTTCCACTGCTCTGAGTGTCAGAAATGCCTCGGATGCTCTCAGGGAAGACTCAGAAGGTTGAGCATCGTTTATGTAGCAACGAGCTGAGATTTGGCAGGAAGTATTGCCCCTGAGAGTGTAAGAGGGGATTTTAAAAGTCAAGCTGCGTTTTCCCAGACGTTTCTCATTACCTCTCCCAGTTCCACTGTACCCTCTTCCTCCAAAGACCCATCAGACGTAGAAACTGGGCTTTTGAGTCCAACGTGCCTGCGTCCGATCCCAGCTCTGCTGCGTCGCCGCTTCGTGAGCTCCTGGCAGTTGCTGGGTCTTTCTTCTCCTGCTTAGTTTTCTTTCTCCAAAACGGAGACCACAAAACCTACGTCAAAGGACAGCTGAAGAAGAAATTGAGAGAGGCAGACGAAGCCCTTACTGAGGAACTGGGTACACGCTGGTTGCTGTGAAACCGTCATAGAGGCTTAGAAAACTATCTCAGGGAACACTTCACAAAGCACAGCCGTTTTAGGCCCGTGGAATGTGTCCATACACGGCAGGATCGGCCAAAGCCAGGCCTCTTCAACCACTAACGGCCAAGATCTCGTGCAGATAAATCCAGATTTAGGAAACCCTTTCGCGGGCACTTGCTCCAGGATTTGACTTTCTGGGGAGAGAAGCAGGAGTGCCGGCTTTTTCCAGCCACAGCATTTCAAAGGAAGATGAGATAGTCATCCCTGTGCTGAGCTGCAGCCGGGAGAGAAGAGCTGGAGGTGGCGGCAGCGTGGAAGGTTCTGGAACCTGCCTGTAGGAGTGTCCTTGTTCTCATCCTGGGCTCTGAGCAGAAGCAGGGCCTTGGGCCCCATGTCCCAGTAGATTCAGAGAGCAGGGGACCTCTGAAAAATGATGAATGTAAGTTAGAATGAGTAACAAATGGTAAACATATAGAGCATCGCTTAGTAGCAGCGTATGGAGCATCGCTCAGTAACGAGGTAAATGACAACAGGGGTCTCTGGGTTCTCTTTCTAAACCAAAAGCTGGGGCCTGGAGTATTCCCGGGTGCCTGGGCCCAAGCCAGCGCCAGGCAACGTGTTAACACAGCCGCCTTCTGCCTCCTGGGATGGTTTCATTTGGGGATCCAATCACGCGCCTTAATTTAGAAGTCATGCGTGGCCCCCGGCGGTTCCGGGAGCAACAGCTGTCTCTCCAGCTGCCCTCGCACCTCTGTCTAATGTGTTGGGAAAATCAAAACCTTCTCTGTGTTTCATGAGGATCTTCCTGTGATAACGCGGAGCAGTAAACAGGCCTAGCTCTGTGACCTCCCTCTGGGGTCTCGCTTTTTCACAAAATGAATTCTGCTCTTGTCCTAAATTAAGCCACAGTACAGCACTTCAGTCGGACTCTGGGCTAAACAAATACATTTACCAAACTGAGAGCTTGCAAAAATATTTACCTGAGAACCATGACCTGTGTGTGTCTATAAAGACTAATGATATTTTTTTTTCTTTTTGTTTAAAATGAACAGCTTCTCAAGTGGAAGAGGGCATTATTATAACTAATTTTTTTTTTTTTTTGCTATAGGTCTTGGGTCTGCACAACCCCAGACACCGTATTCTTCACATTTATCTTTTCTTACAAAAAACTGAAAATAAATAGAAACTGACTTTCAATGTTAGGGTGGCTTTGGGCTGAAATCTTAAACGTGGGTCGTTTTCCTCATAATTGGGTAAAATATCTAAACCACATGCTTATTGAATATACGCCTTGAAAGCCGAAGTATTGAACTACTTTACAAATTGTAGGACTCCTCAAAATTAGCATAAAAGCCTGAGGCTGTGTTTGACCAAGCCTGGTGTAGTCTCCAAGGGCATAGATTGTGGGGCATCTAGGAAGGGGGCAGACTAGTAAATGCATTCCATCTTGGTTTCCAGCTTAGATGAATTGATAGTGGCTTCCTGGAGAACTTTGCTGACAAAGGTCCATATGGTCAAAGCTGCACCTTTTCCAGTAGTCACGTTTGGATGTGAGAGTTGGACCATAGAGAAGGCTGAGCACAGAAGGATCGATGTTTTTGAACTGTGTTGCTGGAGAAGACTCTTGAGAGTCCCTTGGACAGCAAGGAGATCAAAGCAGTCCATCCTAAAGGAAATCAACCCTGAATATTCATTGGAAGGACTGGTGATGAAGCTGAAGTTCAAGTCCTTTGGCCACCTGATGCAAAAATCTGACTCATTGGAAAAGTCCCTGCTGCTGGGAAAGATTGAAGGCAGGAGAAGCGGACGACAGAGGATGAGATGGTTGGATGACATCACCAAGTTGAACATGAGTCTGAGTAACCTCCAGGAGTTGGGGATGGACAGGGAAGCCTGGCATGCTTTAGTCCTTGGGGTCTCAGAGTCAGACATGACTGAGCGACTGAACAAGAACAACCTGGAGAGCTGGACTGGGAAGGATTTTGAGGCTCCATCGGGCTGTTTGGGGTTAGTGATGAAGGTCTTTTCCTGGCAAAAGATAGGAAGGCACGGCACACCTTTGTTGTCATAGTCCATCCCATTCCTTCTTGGACCACAGAGCCGAGACCAGCCAGAGCAAGTGGGCAGCTCGGGGCTCCTAGTTAGGACATGGCAAAGCAGGAAGGGCAGGAAGAGAAGGGCATTCTGGGAGAGACGACCCCCAAAAGTGGGAGCCCAAGATCTGAAGAACGCAAAGAAAAGACAATACGGAGGTTCAGGCGGAAACAGGGAGGTGTGTATGCCTGAGTCCCTTTGCTGTGCACCTGAAGCTCTCCCAACATTGCTCATCGGCTCTACCCCCGATATAGAGCAGAAAGTTAAAAGGAGGGAAAAGGAGCTGGGAGAGACCCATTGCAAAGTCTGTTCAGGAGAGGAAGTGTGTGACTGATGGTTTGAGCTGCTGTTACCGCAGTCGTCAGGGTACCGTGCTGAACCCTAACACGGAAGTCCCAATTCTGACAACAGACATCACAAGTGTAGAGAATGGCAGTTTCCCCCGAGCCTTCGCCCCACGATGGTCGAGGCACTTTGAAAGGGTGACCGTCGGAAAGCCTCTGGAGCTGGTGGTCCTCTACCGGTGGACACGTGCTCCCTCCATCCTGGACGCTGTCATCTCTGCACCGTGAAGATAACAGGTCTTCATCATGCATTTGTCATTAGCTATATCCAGAAGAACGCTTAGCGTCGTGCATAGAGATGGACGTCAGGGTCTAGGTTCCAGCTTTGTAGGGGAGCTGGGGAACATGGACCAGATTCCTCACCTGGCCAGTGAAGAACGTGGAATGAGTGATGTCTCCAGACACCTTGAGTTTTTGCAAATGCAGAAGAGAAACAGATCTGTTCAGCATCGCCATACACAGCACACCTGCATCTCACAGGCCCTTCTAAGCCACTGTGCATCCGAGCAGCAGGAGGGTCCGGACCCTCTCAGCCTCCGCAGAAGCACAGGGCCCTCATTCTCCTGGTGGGCAGCTTGAGACGGACCTCCCTCCCCTCAAGACAAGAGGTCTGTCCCTCTCGCCTTCCACTCACTCCCCAAAAGGCATCCTCATCAGGTGTGCCCTGCCGAAAACAGCCTCCAAATGGAAACTCGTCACAGCTGCCTTTAGCCCTTTAACCCTTTGCCTGCTAAGATTCCGCAAAAATAATTGATGACTGATTGGCCCATTAACCTTTAAAAAAAAAAAAGTTTGACAGCCCAGACTTGTGTAATGAGGAGGGATTTCTTGTGAAATCAGTCTGATGGCTGAGTTGCTTGCCCCTAAGGAGGCGAAATGAGCCCCACGGGGCCTCGTCTGCATAGAAACTGGACACAATTAGTGTAATATCCGGTGTTATTAATGTCGTTTGGAATAATTGGGCAGGTTGGTTTCGACAGGTTCATGGTGCTAAAATACTATTATAGTGGACTTTCCACAGCTAACCGTTAAACACGGAAAACTGTTTAAATCCCTGTGAGCCTAATCACAGAACTTTATGAAAGCGCTAAGCCCTGGAATGTCACCCTGTGAGACAACACCATTCTTTCTTTTGGGGGCTCTGGGTGTGGTGGGCTTTGTTTTTTTTTTTTTTTTTTTTTTACAACCAGGGGACTGAGGGGGTTGAATTTTCATGATCACCTGTGTATCTAAGGCTGAGAAACAGCCTGTCCCCTTAGATGTCGTCAGGAATTTGTGCAGGCTGAATTCTATATTTACAGAATGAATTAAATATAAGCCGCTGTGATGGTCACGAAGAGGCAGTTTCTAGCAGTGAAATGAAAATGCTTGAAACGCAGCCAGTGAGAACTTCAGCCTCCTCATTCTTCACCTTTTAAATGAGGGTGGCGTTGGAGAGGAATGCTCTGTCTTTCTGACTCCCTGGCCTCTCACCGCCAATTATTTTTATCTTTATTTTATTTATCTGGTTGCAAATACTAAAATAGCATCCCAGAGTTGCTTCAGGGATGTGAGGGGGTCCTCATGGTGCACTGGTGGTTGGAATAGGGCTGCGTCACCTGATAGAAGTCCTGTTTGAACATGGGGAGGAGCTTGTGAATGTCCTGTCCACACAGAAGAAGGGGCAATATTTAGGTCCCCCGGTCTACCGTTTACCTAATGAGTGTCAGCTCCATGGTATAGAAATATAAGCCAGGACTAAATCTAGAGGTTTACTATGCGTTGACCCATGAAGATGACCAGGCAGCAGCTCAGAGGCTCCCATTAGGAACAGATCTTTTTTTCCACTGGATTCATCAGGACTGGGTTGGAAGTGATGGAAATTCATATGTATTTAGGCAGGAAAATAAAAGGGAGGGAGGAGAATGTGTTAGCTTGTCCAAACCAATTGTAGGACAGGTAGCTGGAGCTGGCTGCAGGGATCCAGGGACCTGGCCGGCACTGAATCCATCGCACCCCTGTTTCCCTCTGCTAGGCAGCCGTGTTCTCAGCTGTCCACAGGTAGTGGCCTCGATGGCAGAGGTTTTCCTGCCCGTGGATAACCAGGGGGCTGTGTCTTGTCAGGTCCCAGATGAGAGGGAAGGAGTTCTTTGGCCCTGACTTGGATAAGAGCGCTTGGTTGATGTGCCCCCACCAGGACAGACCAGAGCGGACAGGAGTATCCCCAGCTCTGACTGTCCTGGTGTCGTGGGCGCATCCCTCCTCCCTGTGTAGACTGATCGCTGGCTGCAGATCCGGGTATGCAGGAGGAGGGCAGCTGGAACGGCCCCGGCTTGTGACTGCCACATCCGCAGCTGTGTGGCAGATGTGATGAGTTAAAAAGAAATAGGACTCTGGGAATTCCCTGGTGGTCCAGTGGTTGAGACTTTGGGCGTCCGAGACAAGGACACAGGTTTGATCCCGGCGTGGGTAGGGGAGAACTGGGACCCCGCAGGCCAAGCAGTGCAGCCAAAAAATTTTAAATATAATAATAGTTTTATAATACAGAAAGAGAAATATGGCACTAGAGACTAGAAGTTCCTGAGGAAATTACCTTTAAAAGAGCTCATTACCTTGATCTGATATCTGGAGTGAGGGGAAAACTACAGAAAAATTCACTCGGAGGTGGGGAGACCCCTCCACCTCCCACTGGACACCCTAGGAGAAATTTTTTTCTTTTAACGTTTGTCCTCAAGAAACAGAGCAGTGCTGGCCACCTTGAGAGAAGGAAGTAATCAGAGTAACCGAGGTGATGCTAAGGAAGTCCTAACGCTTTTCCTGACACAAACTTGGAGCCCGAAAGTATTATTTTCATATTTATTATTCCATGTGGTAGATTCGTTACAAAGAAACAGGTAGTCCTTTATGGAAGTCATAGGTGGCATGATTAAAAATGTAGCTGTTCTATAATCCTTTTTCTTACTTTTTTTTAATCTTGGGAGGCGAAGGAAAGTCATGATGCAGATGTAATTCAGTTCTGAAAACGCTAACTGTAAGTGTTAACATTGTTGCTGCTGTTTAGCCGCTAAGTCGTGTCCGACCCATTTTCGACCTCATGGACTACAGCCCACCAGGCCCCTCTGTCCATGGGATTTCCCAGGCAGAAATACTGGAGTGGGTTGTTGGCATTTCCTTCTCCAGGGGATCTTCCCGACCCAGGGTTTGAATCCACATCTCCTTCATTGACCAGTGGATTTCTTTACTACTGCTCCATCCGGGAAGTTAACACATTGGGCTTCTGTGGTGGCTCAGCTGGTAAGGAATTCACCTGCAATGCAGGAGACCCAGGTTCAATTCCTGGGTCGGGAAGATCCGCTGGAAAAGGAATTGGCTACCCACTCCACTATTCTGGCCTGGAGAAGTCCATGGCGGACTACAGTCTGCGGGGTCACAAAGAGTTGGACACGACTGAGCAACTTTCAACATATTAACCTCCCTCAAAAAGAAAAACAGCTGCATACCAGCAGTATCCAGGGAAACACACAAAGCTGTCAGCAGAAGCTGGGTCCATGGATGCTGCTGGCGTAGAGTGATGGCAGCTAAACTCCATGCACAGATTTAACCCCTTCCTCAGGAAGTGCGGTCACCTAGCTGACCGGCTCTGTATAAAGACATCTTCTCCAGGGCCTGAAATCCAAAAGAAGGCTGGGAGTAGCACCCCCGTGGGCCGCTGCTGCACTGAGATTGCATGGGGGATGGTCCATCCTGTCCTTCTCCCCACCTTCCCCATGCTGAGTTGGGCCCTGTCCCCCAGGTAGCCCAGATATCCGCATCCACAGCTCAGCAAGGAGCCCCTGAGTGTGGCTTGCTGGGGAGAGGCCAGCCCCAGCAACATAGGCATCACCCGAGGTATCTTTCTTTATTCCCAAGCTGTGGCCCAATCCCCGTGGACAAGACTTAAAGGAGCATCCCCTGGCCTCTCCAGGGCGAGGCCAAGCCGTTCGGTTAAAACAAGAAAAAATTCACAGTAGAACGTTTGGTCAGCATTTCACTGCCTAGTGAGCTACTATGGAGTGAAACGCCTTGACTGCAAGTCCCGACACATACCTGCCCGTGGCTGAGAGGGGCCCGAGAACACGCTTCATACCCTAGATACACAACGCACCCACGGACGGTCACAGCCACCGCCACTTATGGCTGCGGCTCTCTCGGTCACCAAAGTACCGGGACTGTGGGTTCTGATCCCCATGTTCGTGGTTCATATAATTGTGTGCCTTTTTGGCTTGACAGTCACCCCACTGGACTCCTCCTCTCAAAGGGACACTGTGTCAGATGAATCAAGTTTGGGGTGTTTGTACAGTGGGTTCTCAATTAGGACGTGAAACGTGGCTTTGCATTCCAGGGCCATCCAGGCACGTTCCCGTGGCTCACCTTTCCTGTCCCCACCTTTTCTCATGAACTGCTGTCAGCCAGGCTGGGGGCACGGGACACCCTGCTTCCGTTTGCTCTTTTGAGCCTTTCTGGTGTTGTATTATCATTAGTGGACACCCCCCCCCCCGCCAGGGTTTCATCTTCCAGAGAGGAAAGGTGAAACCTCCCTGGCCACTCACGCTCTTGAGTTAATTTATCACCTTAAATGCAGTGTGAGGTCCTCTCTTTCCCACCAGTCACCCTCTGTACTGTGACTTTTAGGGAACCGCTTGGCTCATTCAAATTTCTTTGCATCCCTCCTTCCCTCCCCTCACAGATGAAAAGAAATGAATTTATAAACAGGTACACCTAAATGTGATTTCTGTTAGATCCTTGTATACAGAAATGCAATGTACATTTCATTATATTGGTCCTCAGTCTTGCCCATTTACTAACTGCGAGTATTATTTCTCATCATTTGTAGATTCCTTGGGGTTTCCTTTAACTGATGTGAAATGATTACTTCTAACATTTCATTCTTAAGAATAATGTTCTTCGGGTTTGCATAGCTACTGTGGGTCCACGGAAAGAAGATTCCCTTCTATTCCTAGTCTGATAAAACATTTTAATCATATTTTAAACTTCCATCTTCTTTGTTAGGGAGTCATACATACTGCTTCTTTTCTCAGAGAGGTGAATCTTGGTATTTTTCTCATGTGTACCTAATTTACCAAGGTCTAAAGTTAGTCCTTAACTCTTCTGGGCAACAATGCAAAATCCTAGGGCATTTTCACTCCTGGGTTCCCATCTCCACTTTAATTTCTCTAGGATTGGATACTTTCCCCAAATGAGACATGATAAGAGAATTAGCATTTGGTATAATTTTTGTTTAGATGTATCTGCGTATGTATCTGTTCATTTGCTCACCAACCTATCTGGCTCAAGCCTTCTTTGGAGAATCTTCCGGATTCTACAGTTCCATTAGCGAAGGGCTCTCGGTCATTGGCTCTTTCAGTTTTTATATGAAAATATCTTTATTCCACTCTGGCTCTTCGAAGAGAGTTCTCCTGGCTCTGGATGTCCAGTGGCATCCCAGCCGCCCTTCCCCTCCTGCTTCGTGGACCCTCTCATTCAGTCCTTTCACTGAGCTGTCCTGGGTCTGCTCCTCGGGATGCCCCATTGGGCCCCTTTCAGGGGGTGGGCCTGCAACCTGCTCCTTCCTCCTAGCGCTTCTCCACACCCCCGCAAAGCAGGCTCGCCACAGGAGCTCTGAACAGTTGCCGGGAGGGAGGGTCCCAGACGTGTGAGAAGCTGGTGGGAGTCGTGGGCCCTCTTGTCGGAGACACGTGGCCCGGTGAGGCTGCTGCACCCGTGGGAGAGGCTCCGACCCGCCTTCAGCTGCTCAGAGCAGGGTCCGCGGACTGAGGCCTCACCCACGGGCAGGTTAAACTCTGAAAGAGCAGCGACGCTGACGTTGCGTAGAGCGTGATCTGTTTTCATCAGAATACATAAAGACGCCGTGAAAGGGAGCGCAGCCCTGTTTCCGCGGCAGTCGGCGTCTGTTTAGGGGAGCGGTCCCCTGGCCCCAGCTATGGTGTGGGCGACACAGACACGAGTGGTTGGTCCCCACCTGCGGGGTCCCTGGGACACAGGCTGAAGGAGCCAGGCCCGTGGCAGACGGCGGTCTGTCAGATGTGAGCAGAAAGAATGGCCACATGTGGGTGACAGAGCAGCAGTCCGCCAGGTGGGCGGTGGGTCATTCGCATTATTGATAACAATCGCTCACCGGGAGATGGTGACACCGCGCCATCCAGCAGCCAGTGGTGGGAAACTCCCGATCGTCCCAGACGTGGTGCTTAGAAGTCCGCGTGCAGGCGTCTTCACGGTTCCCTGCAGCTGGCCGTGCCATCTGCACGCGCCACCTCCTCTGCCTTTTGTTTTGTGGCCGAGGCAGGAGGGTAGATGAGAGCAGAGAGCATGCCGCAGCACCACAGGGGTGTCCTGTGGCCCAGACCCGTGTGGGCCTGAGCTGTGCACAGCATTTAGCTGGTGGAAAACGTGCTGAAGAAGGTGGGTCGCCCCCATTGTGAGGGTGAGGAAATGAGCCTAGGACGGGTCACGATCTCATCCAGACTCCAGCATGCCCGGTGGTGGGGCAGGATTTTGAGCATCGGGGCTCCACTTCCTGGTCCACAAGGTGCCCCTTCAGATCCCCTGGTATTTGGCTCGCTCTTCAGACCGAGTCTCCCCACCATACCTGGTCTTCTGCACTGAGATGACAGACGCCCTCAAGGCCTCCCTCTTTGCTCTGGTGTTATCTGTGGATCGGGGCCAGGTGCTTATAAAGAAATTAAATTGCACCCTGAGATGAGCAGGGTTCACTTGGTTGTCGGCCCGCTGTCAGTTTCAGAGCCCAGCCCCG
The DNA here is from genome assembly GCA_007570785.1 of Antilocapra americana. Taxonomy (NCBI): domain Eukaryota; kingdom Metazoa; phylum Chordata; class Mammalia; order Artiodactyla; family Antilocapridae; genus Antilocapra; species Antilocapra americana. Next base: position 907,930 of record ML663590.1, on the reverse strand, counting down.
ACTTAGGATGTGAAGAACACGAGCGACAATACAAGATCCCCGCGTCGCTTCGTCTGTGCCCAGCGCAGAGGCGCTGACATCACACGCTGGTTTTCCTTTTTCCTCCTCCCCTGAGCATGGATTGAAACCCCGCTAAGCCACGCTGGCTTTAGGAACCGAATCCGGAGTGTTTGGAGGTGTGCGGGTTCAGATCTCCGCAGCGGGGCGGCCGGTCCTGTGTGTGCCCGCGGCCCCATGCAGGCGCGATTGAACCCGAAGGCCCTTTCATGGCCGGGGACTTGGCGGAGGGGCCTCGGTCTCATGAAAGCTAAACTCTTCATCCCCTCCACTCTGCTGTGTTTCAGAGCAAGAAGAAAACTTTGAGTTTATCATTGTGTCCCTCACTGGCCAGACGTGGCACTTTGAAGCCACCACATACGAGGAGAGGGATGCGTGGGTCCAGGCCATTGAGAGCCAAATCCTCGCCAGCTTGCAGTCGTGCGAGAGCAGCAAGAACAAGGTGAGACCCAGAGCAGCCTCCCCGAGGCCCCCACCGCACCCCACCCCCCAGATCAGGAGCCACTGATCCTGAAAGGGAAACAGACAGGGCCATGGAGGGGGTGCAGCCTGTGGGCCTGTGAGATGGGCACAAAAGGTTCACTTTCTCCGAGCAGACAGGGGAGTGATCAAGACGATCATAAAACATGGGGGCGATGCGTATTCTGTATCATTTATTAGTATCTTAGCTCAACCGGGTGGCAGAGTAGCCTGTTTTAAATCTTTTCTCTCCCAAAGTCATCCCAAATGTAAAGTGTTGCCCTTTGATGGTAGAGGGTGGAATCTTATATTAGATCCTTGTGCCTTGTGTGTCCATGTCCGTTTTTGTTGTGTTTAGGCAGAATACCCTCAGGGAAGGAAGTGCTGGTTTAAAAAGAAGCCCTGTTCCATTCTCACATATGCCTCCCCACGCCTCCAAATTCAAATCCATGTCAAATTAGGAAACTGCCTTCGATGAGAAGAGCACGCACGTATATGAGTGTACAGAGTGTTCAGGGAAGATGAAATGTCCGTTTTCTAAATTCCGTTGATAAAGCCTCGTGTGTATCTTTGTTCAGTTAGAGTTAAGTCTTCTGCGTTTGTTTAGCCAGGAGAAATAGATTTTAACCTGCATGTTCTGAACTACTGCCTCATAATAGTCCTTATACAAAGGTCATTTTTCTCATTTCCTTTTTCCAAGCAGAGTATTCCTTCAAAAATCATTATTTTAATGCTTGGATATTTTAAACCCCTTCTCTGGGACACTAACGTCTTAGAGAGCATTTTTATTTTTTAGACTGTGAACAGCTAGAAACCAGGAGACAGAGCATGGCCTCTCAACCTGCAATTTCATTTGTAACCATTTAAAGAAATTTCTGCCAATGATTCCCTTCAGCTTTGGCATTAAGAAGGGAGTCTGTCTTTCAGAAAGATGGAGTATCTATTTTTATTACCCTCTTTAACCAGGGTAAACCAGACCACAGTCATTATTATAATGTAATTTGCCTCTCTTTTTAAAAGAAGTCTTGTAACCACAGTGGGGAGAATCAGGGCCTTTGATTTCTGAGCACCTTCGCTTTCCTTAAGTCGAGGCCACAGATGTGGCTTCTGAAGGAAACTCAGGATGCTTCCAGGTCTCCTGTCGACGGGGACCAAAGACATGGGTCACCCACAAAGTTCAGGAACCCAGTTTCAGAACAGGAATTGGCTGAACAGACAAAACGCATCTCCAGATTTTGCATAAAATCACAGTATCTCAAGTCGGACTCTGAATCCATGCTAGGTGATCGGATTCAGGAAGGTAGAGGACAGCGCTGGCCTCTTCCATTTCACACCCTTGCCGATCTCCCCCCCAGCTCCCTGCTCTGTGAACACGGCCAGCATCCCCTCTGGGGCGGATGCAAACACCAGCCTTAAGGTGCTGCCCTTTCTCTCTGCCTGGCCTTGTGCCCTCTCAGTCGGCCACTGTTCCTGGAAGGAGGACTGGCTGAGCACCGAGGAAGGCAGACTCGTACCCGTTCACCTTGGGCATTCGCTGACCACGTGTGCAGGTGTACAGCATGGAAATAATATCTGCAAGGAACAGCTGGAGGGGAAAAGAATGGGCTGTGAGGTATTCTGGCTGCCCATGGGTAATCCGAGTTGGTGGCAATCCAAGAGGTTATAAAGGTAGGCAGAGGCAGTCAGACACACACACACACACACACACACTCACTCACTCTAGATGCCAACAGAAATTGTTCAATACACGTTGAATATTTGGGCATCTAAGCAAAGGGAATAAAACTCTGATGATGCATTATGCGACTCTAATGGTAGCACTTAATAAATTATAGTTTGTGATTAAGTAGTCAGCTATCAATAATTTAACAGCAAACAATTTTACCTATGATGCTTCAATTTATGAATAATTTTTACACAAACATCAAGCTTATTCTAAGTGTCCTCTGGAGTTTATTTGGCTTTGACCATTATATTAAAGGTATCCATCATAAGCCTTAAAATCTTTAAAAGGTACATCCTTTTACCAGCCACCTCTGTTTTGAAAAATTCATCCTTAGTAAATCATTGTGAATGCGTGTAAAGTTTTAGCGGTAAACATATCTTTCTCAGCACTGTTGATAGTAGAGGAAAGCTGGAAACAGCCTAAATGCCCATCAAAGAAAGCTTCATAAATAAGTCATCGTAAGTGGAATATTATGCAGTCATTTAAAATGATGCCAGAGTTATTATGACACTCTCTAAGGAGGCTTGGTGCCAAAAGACTGAAAATCGGTAACATAGGTAATAGCTACCTTCCGAAGTCAAATTCTAAAATATAAAACTTCTGAATGTCCATCACATCAATAAATAAATGAATTAAAATGATGCCAGAGGTTATGTGATGCCATTGAGAAATGACGCTGTCATTACACAGATTCCAAAGTAACATATACTGTGCTGGTTTTTTTTTTTTTTTTAAGCACTTCTATCTCTATACATGTGCTTTTTTCAAAAATAAAAGGGTAGGAGAATAGATATCAAAATATTAATAAAACTTAACTCTGATAGTTTATCATTTTTATGTTGTTCTTTTCCCGCTTTGTACTTTCTGACTTTCTCAGAACAGACGATTAGGTGTGTGTTGGAGCATAAGTGCCCCCACCCCCCACATAGTCCCTTCCGCCCGCCCGCAGCCCCCCACTGCACAGCGGCCTGGCTCATGTAACAACTGGCCGAACTGGAACCGGGAAGTGAGTCCCCAAGGCGCCGTGTGATGGGGGCGTGGTCTCCTGGCAAGGACTGCCAGACGTGTCTTAGGCACCGGGTTTAATCTGATGCATCTCGCTGCGTGCTCCTGATGGGTTTTCCATCAGCTGGCCTCCATCCCAGAGACATCTAGTGTGCTGGGCTCAGCCGCTCCGTCGTGTCCGACTCTTTGCAGCCCCATGGACTGTAGCCCGCCGGGCTGCTCTGTCCCGGAGACTTCCCAGGCAGGAATCCTGGGGTGGGTTGCCACTTCCTCCTCCGAGGGATCCTCCCAACCTGGGGATCGAACTCCCGCACCTCTTACATCTCCTTCGTTGGCAAGCAGGCTCTCTCCCCCAAGCCCCACCTGGGAAGCCCAGAGACATCTAGAGAGGAGTCCCGTTTTTGAGCCTAAGCTCGTGTTGTATTTGCTCATGATCCATCGGGGTTTCCCGGGCGTTACCGGCAGTCACGTACCCCTATCTCTGAGTTCTCACATCTTCCGTTTACGTGTCTCCCTCTGTGCCCAGTCCCGGCTGACCAGCCAGAGTGAGGCCATCGCCTTGCAGTCGATACGGAACATCCGCGGGAACTCCCACTGCGTGGACTGCGAGACCCAGAGTAAGTATGAGCAAGGACGGGAGGCCTCGGCCTGGACAGAGGGAGGTGGGGTGGTCGCGCTGCAGCGCATCTGTCACCCGGTGTGTAAGCTGTGTTACGTGACTTAGTGGCTTGGAAGGGCCTGAAATGTTTTTGTTTGGCCCTTCTCACCGAAGCCTCTCTGATGGCACCGTAAGTGTTTCTCTCTCTCTCTCTCTCTCTCTCTCTCTCCTTTTTTTTGTTAATTATGTGCAGTGTAGCTGATGTACAGTGTCGTGTTAATTTCTGCCGTACACAGCAGTGACTCAGTTGTCCCTGCGCGTATTCCTCTTCATATTCTTTTCCATCCTGGCTTATCACGAGTCCTGCTTATGCCTCTTGGCAACCCTATGAGCCACAATCACACCACCGGTGCTAGGGCATCTCAGCTGCCCACATTCGGCGCCATACCCAACCCCCAGGGGACAGCCCCTGCAGACTTGGTGCAGAAAGTGGGCCGGACTGGAGCAGGTGGGGAGGGAGTCGCTGGGACTTAGGGCGGCAGCAGGACGCACGGCTGAGGGGCTCTGGTTTGCTCAGGGAGAGAGCAGCTGCAGCTCAGGTAGGACTTGGGTGACTTAACAGAAAGAACTCAGGACTGTCACACATCGAAGAGAAGAGGAGAGCCTGCCTGGGAGGGAGACCACCCAGCTGGCGGGGCAGCCCAGAGCAGGATGGTGAGGCCAAGTCTGTGGCCTCCGGGGGACAGAAGAGGTCCTTTCTGCACCTTCCTGGAGGGACTTCTTTCAAGCATCTTCTTTTGTTTGAAATTTTAACTTATACTTTCAAGCTGTGTCCTGACACGAAGCTAGAAGAAGAGGAGTCCTCACGTAAAGTGTGTTTTATCAGAGGTCTTTAAAAGCACAAAATCTGAGTACCCTCAGGACCTCCATTAGGAGGCATGTCCGTGATGGTTTCCACCACCATCTGGAAGATCCCTTTAAAGGGAGTATTCCGTGACGCACAGGCTTCCCGGTGTGTGGCCGATTGGAGGTCGAGAGAGTTTCCTGGGAGCGGGCGGGCGGGCGGGTGCCCAGTCTGGGGAAGGTGGGTGGGAAGGGGAGACTGGTTCAAGGGAGGCTCCGGGGCCCATTTGTGTAGAGTGAGGCCACCTCTGACAGACGTGGAGAGAAAAGCGATCCTAAGCTTCCGTTTCTTAAACATCTCATCTGTCAAGTCTGTGTCCAATCCCGCCAGGCACGGTCTCCCCTAATCCTTGTGACGGTAATAGTTGGCGCTACAGTGGGTCCCACTGCAGGAGGGACAGGAGCAGTCTGAAGGGCCGAGTTAGACATCCCAGGTCACCAAAAGAGCCAGTCACGGAGCAGGATTTAATCTAAGCTCTGAAGTCAACCTGCTGTGTTTGCTCAGAAGACAAGGGGAAGGCCGAGGGACTGAGGTCAGGGGCGTGAGAGACGACGCAGTGGCAAAGCCATTGGTTTTTTATGTGTTGTCATTATTATTATTTTTGGAGGCGTTCGTTTCTTTTTCCCCAACCAGGACCGTCTCTGAGGTCACAGACCCTCTTCTCATGTGCCCCCACCACCACCCAGAGCCACATGGCCTCCTCCACCCCCTTCCTGCCTTGCTGTATTAAAGATTAAATAAATGGCTGGCTGGTTCCTGTTGAATTAGCATGAAGTCCCTCCCGGTCATTTACCGTTTGTAGAGTGATTCCAAATAAATATGATGTCAGTCACCTGGTGTTTTTGTTGACTCTTGAGGTCTACCTGGAGTAAGGCGTTGATTATCCCTGCGTGATTTAAGCCTTATTTGCTTCTGTCAGTGGTGAAAGGCATTGACTGTCAAGGTCAGCCCGCTCTGTGGAGATCAGCTGGTGATTGTAGCACGAAGCCGGCCCTGGGCCTGAGTCAGGCTGCTGGGCAGGTCAGCTGGTCCCACACCCAGCGCCCCAGTGCTGTCCCTGGACGCACGTGACGTCCGTGGTGCAGTGTCACAGCCCAGAGCCTGTTCCGATTCTTTCTGCGAGTCGGGGTTGGCGGTGCTGAGCAGGAGCCTAACCATCTTGCCAGCGGTGAAGGATGGAGACGTGGGGGCTGCTTGGCTGGTGACCCCTAAGTAAGCTCACTGAGGGACAGACTTTCTCACTGTGGTGCGCCTTTCTTCCATCTTTGGAATTTGCAAACATGCCCACCATGTCACTAAGAACGCTGATGTGCCCCAGATGCAGGAGGTTGCGAGGGTCTTTGTAGCTTTCGGAATGACCAGCTGTCCCCCTCTTTCCTTTTCTTTCCCTGCATCGGCAGCCATCCACAAGAGACACCGAGTCATGCCTCATCTTGTTTCCCTGTGTGTCTGCTTGCTCAAGGGGTGAGCCCACCGTGCGTGTTAGTTGCTCAGTCGTGTCTGACGCTCTGTGACCCCTGGACTGTAGCCCACCAGGCTCCTCTGTCCATGGGATTGCCCAGGCAAGAACACTGGAGTGGGTTGCCATTTCCTTCTCCAGGGGATCTTCCCCACCCAAGGATCGAATCTGGGTCTCCTGCATTGTAGGCAAGTTCTTTACCATCTGAGCCACCAGGGAAGCCTGCAGAAGCACCCAAACATGCATTTTTTTCTCTCCACACCAATGCTTTCAGTTGTTTATTGTGTGGGAAAGTCTAAGGCCTTGGCCAGAGCCTTAGATGTTTGAAAGTTGCCGCCGTCACGTCAGACCTTCTGAGATGCCTAAGACAGTTCCAAGTGGTGTCCAAGGGAGCATGTTTAAGGCCCTGACTCCAAGGAGGGACTGCGGGAATGGGAAGTCTGGTTAGCCACTTCGCTCTTGAGATCCAAGGGCCTTGGGAGGGAGTGATGACGGTCCCATTGCATCTGGCGTCCCGTTCCTCCGCCCGCAGATCCCAACTGGGCCAGTCTGAACTTGGGAGCCCTCATGTGTATCGAGTGCTCAGGGATCCACCGGAATCTCGGCACCCACCTCTCTCGAGTCCGGTCTCTGGACCTCGACGACTGGCCGATTGAGCTCATCAAGGTGATGTCGTCCATCGGGAACGAGCTGGCCAACAGCGTCTGGGAGGAGAGCACCCAGGGGCGGACAAAGCCCTCGCTGGACTCCACAAGGTAGGGGTGCGGGAAGGCGGGTGCGCTTGCTGCCTTCTTTCTGCTCAACAAACCGGGAATGACCTTAGCGACGGCCACCGCAAGAGCCGCCCGGCCACCCGTGGGAAGGCTGATAACCCGGACGGAAGTGTCTGAGTTTAAAACTGGTCTTCCGCACACGTGGATGATTCAAACTCCTCAATTTTTCATGTTTGTTTTTATACTTTGGGGATTCCTCTCCCTCTCTCAGAGATGTATTAAGCTTCTAACCTGATGAATATATCACTTTAATTAATACATTTCTTAATAGGCGTAAGCTGTGCTGTTAACACTAATTACGGAATTTGGGATTCTTTGGATTTTGTTATTCTTCTGTCTTTGATAAGCATCTATTCCCTTGGCTCCACTCCCCTCTGACCCCCCACTAAGTGAGTTGATAGTAACCAAACATATTTTATTTTCTAAACTATATTCCTAACACATTTAATCAACCCAGTACAGCGTACGTAACGTGTGGTGGCTCCTCATTAGTGTTAATTGTTACCCAGTGTAAAAAACGCATTTATTTTGAGGCTACTCTGTTTCCCATTTTTCATTTACAGCAATTACAAGCCGTTTTTGAGTATGCATGCATATTTAATGCACCTAAGAGGTGATAAAACTGCACGTCTAACGAGAAAGCCTCTTTCACAGAGGCAGGGTGGACCGTCCCATCTCCGAGGCTGTTCTAAGGGGGCCCTTTCTGGCGTCTGAAGCAGAGGCGCAGTGGGTGGGCACAGCCTTCACGTCTCAGGTGTGTGCACGGTGAAGGGGGAGGCGGGTCTCCCAGCACCAGCGCTGATGTGCTTTGCCGGTGATCAGACAAGGAGACCTGGGTGTCCGTGTACGGGTGGGTCGCACACGAGGGGTAAGATGTCGGTTTCTACCCAAAAGCAGTAATGATGTGGCAGGTTGGTGGGCTTCATCAACACTGAAAAATGAATTTGGGGTGCCCCCTTCGGTTCACTTGAGAGAATGAAGCCGGTGTCATTAACCCTGCTCTTCGTATTAGATGCTCTGTGGAGAAGGGGTAGGGGTTCTTGAAAGGTGCTTGACGTCTCTCTGTTTAAAACCTCTCAGCTCGGTGCTCCGAGCTTTTACATAAGTTATGTCGTGTAATATGCACATGGGCAACAGTCCTACAAACTGAAGAAATGGTACACTTCTACAGTTTTTAGATTTTGGTATAACGCTGATAATGGAAATCTACTGGTTCATCCACTAGGGGCATTCTTCAAAGATTAGTTCATCTTTTAATATGTATTTTTTCATACATGTAGTTTCCCGAGAGGGTAGTTAGATCTAAAAAAGAAAAATGATTGAAAACTGGATTGAGCTTAATGTGTGAATGCAGAAAACATTGAAGTAAGTTGGGAGAAGATAAACTTTAAACATCTTACTGTTTCTGTGTAAAAGGAGCATATGTACTCCTTTTGATACCATGAATTAGAAAAGTTTGTTTTTCCATCCATCATAACTAGAAACTGTTTAGAATGATTAGAAACAAAGATGTAGGTTAAGTTTTTAACTGGGAAATATTTCATGACAGTTTCGTCTTCATAAGTTATTAGAGTAGTTTATTCTGTCTTGAGTATTTTAATTAAGTTCCTGAGCTTACAGGACTTCCCCTTCTGTGCAGGGTTATACATATTGTATCTTTACAGTTTACAGACATTGGAGTCTTCCTTTCTCACAGGTGGAATCATTGTCATGAACTTCCTGTGGTGAGGACGGTATGGTTATGTGGCCTTGCCCAATGTAACTTTGGAGTTTCTAAATTCTGTTCAACTCTTAAGAAGATAAAACATGTTTGAGAATTGATTGTGCCTTGGGTAATTCTCCCAGGGAGTTGCGGTTTTAATTAAACTCAGCAAATACTCATCGAGTGCCTTCTCGTAGAAAAGAAGTGGTCGCCAGGTGATGCCCTGGGTCTGCAGTGATCGCTGTACGCGCTCAGAGCCGGCCAAGGATGCCAGGACCCAGTGGCCTTCAGAGACGGGAGGGCTCCGTGGTCTCCGCGAAGTTCAGGGGAAATGTCTTCTGAGCTGAGCTTGGAACCATGGGGTGATTCTCCAGGCCTAGGGGTGTACAGGGGAGTGTGTGGTGGAGACTGAGGCAAACATAAGAATACAGAAGCCTGGGGGCCCCTGGGGAGGTGGAGCCGTGGGTACAGTGAGGGATGGGGAAGGGCAAGGCCTCATGATCCCGGGGCGGTGCTTTAACAGCAGCTCTCGGGGTGGGCTGGCTTCCCTGGTGGCTCAGCTGGTAATCCACCTGCAAGGCAGGAGACCTGGGTTTGATCCCTGGGTTGGGAAGATCCCCTGGAGAAGAGAAAGGCTACCCACTCCAGTATTCTTGGACTTCTCTTGTAGCTCAGTTGGTAAAGAATCTGCCTGCAAGGCAGGACACCTGGGTTCTATCCCTGGGTTGGGAAGATTCCCCTGGAGAAGGGAATGGCTACCCAGTCCAGTATTCTGGCCTGGAGAATTCCATGGACTGTATAATCCATGGGGTCACAAAGAGTTGGACACGACTGACTGACTTTCACTCTCATGGGGGTGGGCAGAGGGCAGGCTGTTGGGTCTGTGTACGTGTTCGTGGACGTCCCACCTGTTCCCGGGAGGACCGCAGGCAGCCAGCAGCATCATAGGAAGAGATGGAGACAGGCGAGGAGACCGGTCTGAAGGCGGTGATCCTGGTGGAACAGAGGGAGAGCCCCAGATACACTCAGAAACAACTCAACGTAGTTGCATCGTGAAAACCCAGACCCCCACCTCCTCCACTACCTCCTGCAGTCTCCTCAAACAGAGAGAAAAACGAAACGTTTGGCCTGGAATATCCACGTGGAATTCCACCTACGATGTGAGAAGGGATGCCTGGCCTGGTCCCTGCCTCCCCAAGACCAGGAGAGATACGCCCCCCACACCCGCCCCATCTCACTGTCTCCACAGAAGCGGGTGCTCGCTACTGCAAACAGCTGGAGGGCTCGCTAATGTGGCCCTAAGGTAATACTAAAAAGAAATATTTTAATAAATTTTTATTTCCATCTGAGGAAAAGCCAAGTGCAATATATCCAGTCTAATTCTTTGAAAAAGGGCCCAGCTGTTTTCCCGAGAAGCTCCGTCCATTCTGTCTTGTTCAGAAGATTCATTCTGACAGTGGCATATAATTAGAAATGTGCTGTTCCTCCCCCAGCACGCACGCATGCACACACACACACACACACACGCTCAGGAGTATGGGGGAGTAGAACACAGCAGATCCTTCACACACACACACATAGCCTCAGGACCATGGGGAAATAGGACACAGTAGATCCTTACACACACACACACACTCAGGACCATGGGGAAGTAGAACCTGGCAGATCCTTCTCCAAGGAAAAACAACTGAAACCACCTCGCACGGTATTGCCCAGACCTGCAGGTGACACAGGACACGGGGGAAGTGGGGTCCTCTGACAAGCCGTTTGTCCCCTGCACGGACGGCTCATAATTGGTTCCAGCGATTCTCAGCTGCCCGAAGAACTGCCGTTCAAACTTGAACAGCACAGAGATCAATCGAAGCTGACGGCGGCAAAGCCGTATTGACTTCCCATTCCTAAACCAGGGGATCATTAGTCAAGAAAAGCATCTTTTAATTACTCCCAGGAAGAAAAAAAAAAATCTTTTTTTTGGATGGATTCTGCAACAACTGCCTTTTTCTTTCCTGGTGCATTCGATATTAAATTTATTGTCGTGGGAGGGGAGAGGGTGCCCTTCATCCCGCTCTGTGATGGAGGTTTAATTTGGAGAAAGGAGCCGGTTAGAGATCGATGTGGTAACAATTAACTACATCTGGGGTGGAATCAGAATTCCCCTCTAATTGCTATTGATACCATTTAAGCACACACTTAAAATATTGATTGTAAATGGGGCTGCAGAGGTAGAGGCGAGATGGGAACAGAGAGAACGAGCGTTAGGGGCTTACGGAGGGGTGGCCTGCTGTCTGCAGGCCAGTCAGCGCCTGAGTGTGTGGTTGCCCCTGACAGTACGTTGTCTTGTGGATGCTCGCGGGCCCTGGAGCAACCAGGCAGGCCTCCAGTACCCGTGTCAGGACACGATTCGGAGGTAAAGATATTAAAACAGTCCTGTGCGTCTTTCTGGAGTGAATGAGTGAGACAGAAAACTGCCTAGCTTGGAATACACACGTCAGGGGGTCTTGCGGCCTCAGAGCCTCGGAACCCCTCGTGTGTCTGTGAGCAAAATGCCCAGCCCACGACGAAGCTGTCTCCACAAACCTCTGTGTGCATCCTCTCGCTGGTGTTCTCTGGGGCGGGCCTGCATCACTTAAAGCAGCTCCTTCTTCTCGATCCCATCCGCCTTGCACTTAGAAGCTTTGTCGATTGACTTGTAGGGAAAAGAATGTCCTACTGGACCGATCAGAGCCCTCCAGAGCTGCATTCCTCTTGGCAGCAGCTGAACCCCGCCGGGCTCTGCGGCTTTCTCTCTTCATCTCCCATCTTTCTGGTGGCCAGCCAGCTTTGGCCAAAGCCCTGGAGGGTGTGCAAGGACCAGTGGCTATTTGCATTTCACGGCAGGTAGCCTGTTTACAAGGTGCTTTCGGGGCCTGCCGATTTGGTCTAGGAAATCAAAGGAACCTGGAAGTGGAGAGCTGTGTTTTCAATGCCATGAAAGAGCCCTTGGGAAAAGCTCTGAGCCCAACCGAAATCATCCACCATCTCTTTGATCCCACTCAGAAGGGAACCCAGCTTGCTGATGGGGGTGCGTTCCCTTGCCTCTCCGAGCATCCTTTCTCTGGGTTCCGTCATTTGTTGGTTCACCTGCACCCCTAGGCGCCCCTCTTGTCTTTAACCTCTAAAAGGCTGTCACTCCGGAGGACGTGGGGCCGGACGTCAGGAATCTGCGTGGGAGAGACTGGCGGCCCGCACACTTGCAGACCGAGCGGGTCCACCCGGTGATCCGAGTTCCATGTCCTTTTGATTTCCAAACGCCACTTTCATCTTATTTATGCACATGGAGATATTGATAAAGGGGAAATGTATCCAAACTGAAAATAATTGGATCCCCACCGCTCCCTCCTAGATATTAAAAGCAGTCCCACTTGGCCACGTCCCTGGTCTCGTTAGGTTTGATCGTTAAGATCACAATATCGTAATCTCGGGCTCAAATTTCTGGCATAAAGATGCACTGATCCAAATGCGGCCTCGGGGAACGTGTGGGCCCACGCGGCCCCAGGATTGTCGCGTCTTATTATTTTTCAACAGTTCTCGGCCCCGCCGAGGTCGGTGTTTTGTCTCTTTTGAGTGTTCCTCTATGCTTGACACCTTTTCCTATTTTCTTTCCTTAAAAAAAAAAGAAAGAAAGAAAAATGGGCAGGGGGAGAAACACAGTGGGGGGAAGGACTTTGCCATGATGACCAGGACCCATCTGCGGTTGGGTGACATCTGCTCCCCACATGTCACTTCCCTCATTAACAAGCAATTGAATTAATTAAATGCTACTCAGAACACGCATAACAAGCTACCGGCAGTGTCCAAATTAGCACTGATAATCAAGGATGATTTCCTTTATTATCCTGCTAAGTGGTGTGCAGACTCTGATCTCCCTGTCTGCCCTCATCTATTTACATACCCCCAGCCTCTGCCTTTGGAAGCGGAGGTTATCTTACCTAGTTAATTTGCCACGATCACCGAGCATGGCGGATTGATGCCCTGCCTCTGCCGCCAGAGCCGCCGTGCGCTGGTAGTAGGGGGGAGCACCCCCTCTCCCCTCCCCGCCTGCCCTCCCCCCAGCCCAGCCTTTGTATCTCAAGCTCACTGATAAATTAAAGGCCACCCCTGTGGTCTCTCAAGTGAGTAATAGAGGCAGAAATTTCATTTTGCAACTGGCTGATTTAATGATCCAAAGGGTAATTAATGGCCTGATTATCTTAATGTTAAATATGTCCGGCAGCAATTACTGTGACCTCCCGCTTGTCAAGGTCCGGGCTGTGCTCTTCTTTCAATTAAGTTCTCTGGGGCTTAATGGTATGAATAAACTCCTCTGATTCTGTCATCCCAGACGGACGCAGAGGGTTCAGAGAGCTGGGGGCTCCTCGGGAGTTTTAATCAGCCCGTCTTCGACTCTGGCGATCAGAGTTGACAATTATCCCAAGGACAGCCTCACTTTCTTCTTCCCCGTGCAGGACCAACCCCCCACCCCACCCCACCCCACCCCATCCACCCTTTGGTGGTGGTGTTTTATTTTATTTATTTTCTTTTATGCGTTTCCGCGCTCGGAGGGAAGAATCCTGTTTGTGGATGGAGCCGCTGTGCTCCAGCAGGCTCGTCTCCTCCAATATAAATTATCATGTGAGCGCTGTGGTTTTTCTGTTTGACAGGCTTAATTAATTGGCAGGAGCCCCCGAAAATGACAGTGCCACTAATTGCAACTCCGGGTGCATTTCTGTCATCACGGCGCGCCTGTCAGCAGGCATGCCCTGGCCCCAGCCTCTGGAGCGGGGAGCCTGCCCTCCCAGCCTCAGGTCCAGGCGGGGACAGCGTCCTGAGCATGTGGGGACAACTGGCCAGCGTCAAGGAGCCTTGGGTTTGCAGGCACGCCGTCCCCCGCGCAGGAGTGACATTTACTGCTTGTGAAGTTTACACGTCCTTGGCTCTGCAAACCCAGCAGCTGCTCGGGGGACCTAGTCTTTGACTTTGGATATTTTAGTGACTTCTCAAAGCAGGGCAGCTTGGAATCAGACCCCAGAGCTGTAACTCAGAGACTCTGCTTGACTGGACGGTCCTCATTAGCACATTGCTAAATAAGCTGGGGTTTCCCTGAGCTCTGCACCCAGATTAGAAAAATTCCACTGGAAGTATTAAGCCATTTAGGGAAATGTACAAGTGAGAAGTGCATTAACACTGCCTCAAAAATAATACCTGTAGATTACAGTTGACAACAGACAGAGCCGTTCCTCCAGTAAAGTGCGCGCAGGGAGTGTAGAGGGAATCCACGCATTGGCAGCACTCTGATTAAGCTCTCGGGATAGACCGGCCCTAATTATAAGAAAGGCGGATCTAACAAGGTTCTCCATTAGGTTAAGTAAAGTGGGGTCCGCGTCTTGCAGCATAACTCCACCGTCATCTGCCTTTGAAGCAGGTGGACGACATAGTGCTGTTAGTTTACCATGTCTGCCCACCGCACACGAGCCCATCTTATTTGATCCTGCGGGAAACCAAACGTGGGAGAGCCAGCTTTGCGACCAGAGAGCCGTCTTGGGTTGAAAATCTCTCTCATTTGCTTTCTGAGATGTAGCCATGGAGACAATCGAGGAATTTTTTTTTATGTTTAGGATTTTTTACTGTCACTGGCAAAGCTGAAAATGCAGTCATCAGCCAGCATCCACTTCTTGTAGGCGCCCTGACCACTTCTGAGCCGACGTCCATTTGGGATCGTAGACGGAGCCTGTGATACGGAGGTGAACCATCAGGCTTGAGTTACATGTCATGAGAGGTGTTCTAAGCAGGTGCCTAGACATGCTCCAAAGCAACTGCCTGTGTTTTGATTCCCCCACAGTGGAGAGTTTTCCAGAGGGTCCTTCTGCTCAGTGATGTTTGGATCATTTTGCACAAGAAACTAACTTTCTTCTGAGCGACGTTCTGCTCTCTTCTTCCTCATAATGAGGAAGAGGCAGAAGCAAATAAACCTGGGCCCAGAGGTCACAGTGTGCATTGCTAAGTCGCTTCAGTCCTGTCTGACTCTTTGTGACCCCGTGGACCACAGTCCGCCAAGCTTCTCTGTCCATGAGATTCTCCAGGCAAGAGCACTGGAGTGGGTTGCCTCGCCCTCCTGCAGAGGGTCTTCCCAGCCCGGGGATCGAACCTGCGTCTCTTGTGCCCCCTGCATTCACCGGAGGGTTCTTTACCGCGAGCACCACCTGGGAAGCCCAGCTCACAGGGTATGGGGCACTTTTTCTGAGCACAGAGCCACCCTGCAACATCGGATGACCACCCCCTTTCCCAGGAGGTGGAGAGATTGTGAAGTCAGGGTCCTAGAGCCATTTATCTGGGGTCACCCAGGACTAAGGGACAGGTCATTTGAGCTCAGGACCTAACTTCTGACACCCATCCCTGGTCCTGCAGCTGCTCTTGTCCTTTTCCTGCTCAGCATCCCGTGTTGTCCACGTCCGATGGCCAGCTGTGGCCTCTAGAGGTGCCGCCGCGTTGACGCACATCCATTCCCTCTCCTCCCCTCGCTCATGCTCCTCCCAGCCTGTGTCTGCACTTAGATATTATTACTGTGAATTTATTATGTATAATAACATAACTGTAATATCTTTCCACTTATAAAATCTCGTAGCTTCATTCATGGTAACTTGAGGATAATAAAGCACCATTCATTTTAGTTTGGCATTCATATGGCAGGCCTGATTTTTTAAGTTATCAGTCGTGATTCTGAAGTCTTAATTTTCTGATGTCGATGCTAATCCTTAGAGCTTCTGTGGCAAGCAGTGCTGAATTAAAATCTTTTTTAAAAAGAGTGCTGATACCTAAACGAATGAATGAGCCGATGTAGTCAAAGGGTTCAAGCCCCAGATTTTCCCATCACATCCTTCTCCTTCCTGAATCCCTGACCCAACAGTGTCCGTTGGAAACATTCAGCTTGTTTTCCCAAAAGCCTCACAACCATGTTTATTACTACCTGCATGAGGAAATGTGGAACTGGACCAGAGGATGGTTCTGGTTCCACAGGCAGCATCTTCTATGATTGTGATTTTTTTAACAACCATGGCATTTTCTCATTGGTAAGATGAAAACTAGTCATTAATCCACCCACTTACTCATGCGGATTTAATGCTGAAAGAGAATCGTATTTGTGAAGTTTCCTGGGCTCCTTTTGTCTGGAAAACCCCGTCAGCTTTGTGCCTGGGTCCTGCATGCTGATGGTGAGAGAGGCAGGTGACCCTGGCCGTCTCAGGTGCCGGGGAGGGTCTGCTGATGTAGAGGATGCGGTCCGTGTTTATTTTGCTTTGTGTCTGGAGAGTGGTTTATTGCAGCATCAGCAGTGCACAATTTTGGGCCACATTTCAAGCATGTCCCTGTGGTGGGGCCCAGTGATGAGTTTTAGCTCCCTAGGTGATTCCTATGCACATTAAGATTTGAGAAGCACTGGTCTACACCAGGCAGTATGAACAAATGCCCACAGCCTGTGTGGAGTCCAAGTCCCTGGACTTTATTCCTCATTTCTGTAGACCCAGGTTATCAGTCTTCTTTCTTTTCCAGACTCTGATTGGGCCTGGCATATCCACTATGCCACCCCAAAGTGCTCCATCTCTATGTCTGCCTTAGTACAAGAGGATTATATACTATGATCAAATGTCATTTTTCCCAGGAATGCAATGTTGGATCAGCCAAAAGTGAGGCAATGTAATAATACACCACGTCGATAGACTAAAGGACAAATACTACATAGTCATCTCAAGAGATGCAGAAAATACATTCAACAGAATTCGATACCCCTTCATGATACACTCAGCAAAGTGGGAATAAAAAGAAACTTCCTTGACCTGATTAAGGACATGTATGAAAAATTTACACCTACCATCAGACCTAATGGTAAAGTACTAGAAGCTTCCATCCTTAGATCAGGAACAAGACAAGTCCCCTGTCTCCATTTCTCGTCAGCTTTGTACTGTAAATTCAAGCCAGGGAATTAGGCAGGGAAAAGACATCAGAGGCATTCAGATTATAAAGGAAAAAGTAGAACTGTCTCTTATTTGCACATGACATAATCTGGTATATAGAAAATCTAAAGGAATTCACAGTGAGCTATTGGCGCTAATAAAGTACCTCAGCAATGTACAAAATTCAGTTGTACCTCTATACACAAGAAATGGACAATCCAAAATAAAAATTAAGGGTAACATTCCATTTACAAAAGCATCAAAAAGAATAATATACCGAAGAATAAATTTAATCTATATACTGAAAACTACAAAGCATCTTTGAGAGAAATTAAAGAAGACTCACAACTGGCTGGTTCAAAATTAGGAAGGAGTACAACAAGGCTGTATATTGTCACCCTGCTTATTTAACTTATGTGCAAGTACATCATGGGAAATGCCTGGCTGGAAGAATCACAAGCTGGAATCAAGATCACTGGTAGAAATATCAACAACCTCAGATACGCAGATGATACCACTCTAATGCCGAAAGGTGGAGAGGAACTAAAGAGCCTCTTGACAAAAGTGAAAGAAGAGAGCAAAAAAGCTCGTCTGAAATTCAACATTCAAAAAACTGAGATCATGGCATCTGGTTCCATCACTTTGGCAAGTAGAAGGGGAAACAGGGAAACAGTGACAGATTTTGTGACTTCCCTGGTGGCTCAGTGGTAAAGAATCTGCCTGCCAACACAGAAGTCTCGAATTCAATCACTGGGTCAGGAAGACCCCTGGAAAAGGAAATGGCAACTCACTCCAGTATTTTTGCCTGGAAAATCCCATGGACAGAGGAGCCTAGTGGGCTGCAGTCCTTGGGGTCACAAAGAGTCAGACACGACTTAGACACGACTAAACAATAACAACAATGACAGATTTTTTTTTCCCTTGGGCTCCAAAATCACTGCAGATGGTGACTACAGCTATAAAATTAAAAGACATTTGCACCTTGAAAGGAAAGCCATGACAAACCTAGATAGTATATTAAAAAGCAGTGACATCACTTTGTCAACAAAAGTCCATATAGTCAAAGCTATGGTTTTTCCAGTATTGTGTATGGATGTGAGAGTTGGACCATAAAGAAGGCTGAGCACCGTAAGATTGATGCTTTCAAACTGTGGTTTTGGAGAAGACTCTGGAGAGTCCCTTGGACTGTAAGGAGTTCAAACCAGTCAATCCTAAAGGAAATGAACCCTGAATATTCTTTGGAAGGACTGATGCTGGAGCTCCAATACTTTGGCCACCTGATGTGCAGACCTGACCCATTTGAAAAGACCTTGATGCTGGGAAAGACTGAAGGCAAAAGGAGAAGGGGACGACAGAAGATGAGATGGTTCGATGACACCACTGACTCAGTGGACATGAATCTGAGCAAACTCCGGGAGATGGTGAAGGACAGGGAAGCCTGGTGTGCTGCAGTCCGTGGGGTCACAGAGTTGGACACGACGTAGTGACTGAACAACAAGATCCAATAACTGACAAGACATCCATGTTCATGGATTCAAAGCCTTCATATCGCTGTGATGGCAGGACTCCCCAGGATAATGTACAGACTCAACACAGTCCCTTTCAGAATTACAATTTTTTTTTTTTTTGGCAAAAATGGACAAGCTGATGCCGTACTCTATATAGAAACTCATGAGACCTTCAGATAGATAGTCAAAACAATTTTATAAAGGAGTACCAAAGTTGGAGGAACCGTATATCCTGATTTCAAAACTTGTTACAAAATTATAATGATCCAAGATCGCGATGCTGCCATAAGAATAGACATATAGATCAACGGTATAGAATTGAAAGTCCTGAAATACGCCCATCCGTCTACGAGTACCATTGAGGGGTGCCATCCCAAACCAGACCGCTGCCTCTGCGGCTCATGAGAGACCTCCACAACTCTAGATCCTGTGGCCCAAAGTGAGGTGACCTTGACCCTTGACACCCAGCACACTGAAGCCATCAAGGCCAGAGGTGAGCTGAGCCCCAAAGGCTGGGGGTGGTGGCGAGCGAATCCTTGGGAGACTGAGAAGGCCGTTGTTCGCCGCCCTCCCTGCAAAGCACAACCTCTGGGGTGGATCCGCATGGCCCATCAACGTTGTGAACACCAAGTGTGCCGGCTCTCCCTGCCCGCCTCCAACAGCACCTGGGTGGGCAGGCCAGCCTCCGCCACGCCGTCCTGTCTTGCCAGCCCCCCGACATCCTGACAGCCCTGAGCACAGGTCCCCGAGCTGTCACACCGTGTCCTGATACTTAACGTTTCCCAGAACCCCCCGGAGGTCACACAGCAGGTACTTGGTGACAGGGAGTCTGTCCCCAGGAGCCCAGCTCCAGAACCCATACTCTGAGCCTCCATGCTTTGCCGCTGGGCTGTTGTGAGGTCGGTGGCCGGAGGGTACTGCCTATGGCACCAGACAGCCACGAGACCCAGTACAGCTGCCTTCAGGGCTCATCAGGACGCAGAATGACCAGATGGCAGTGTGTCTGCGCTTGTCCCCCATCCTCCTGCCCGGACCCAGCAGGCAGCTTGGGGCAGGGGCCTCGTCCTCACCCATGCCCACCCCCTGCCGCCTGGCACGTGGTCTTCTTTCCGATGCTTGAGGACCACGATGCCCCCTGAGCACGGTGGAAACTGGCGGCCAGATAACGTGACCGTCAGCGTTTTTAGTTTATCATTCAGGCTTAGCACGCACCGAGGGCCGACGGGTCAGTCTCCTGCACGTCCTTCCCCAGGCTTTGAGTTCTTCTTTCCCCAGACACATGCTGGTCGCACCCGCCTGCCTCCTTGAGGGGAGGAATCGCTGGCCAGCCTTTGTCAGGGGTACAGACTGCCCAGGGCTGGGGCTCTGTGTCTGCTGGAAGGGCTGGGAGTCCCTTGAGCACTTTGTATGAGAAAAGAGAAGAAATCAGGGGCCCTTAGTGGCTCTTTCTAGAAATACCGATCAGGAGTGGAAGGTTTTCCTGACGGCGCATTCCTTTCTTGGAGAAATCTCTTGGTGAGCAGGAAACACAGGGAGCCAGCCTGCTTGGCACCAGCGGGGAGACTGGAGGGCAGGAAGCCTAGAGGCAGGCACTGGTGCCGGAGAGGCTCCTGCCAGTGAGGAGTGAACCCCAGGCTCCGGCCAGCGCTGTCACGGAAGGAGCACGCGTTCCCAACCAGCTTCATTTCCTAAAGTATCTGGGAGTCCAGAAAGGTGCCTCGGGGAGTTTATTCTCAAGGTAACAAGCATAATGGCTTTTCTCCTGTGTCTGCTGCGGAAGGCTTAGTAGACAGCAGCTCTCGGAGAGGACAAAGGTGGTAGCTATGGAAACAGCCCACGCTGCATTCTGGTGCTCCCTCAGCCCCTGGGAGTAAGTTAGCAGAGCGTGTCCAGGCCTCAGTCTTGTTATCTGTAAACTGGGAGCAGCTGTGCCTGCTTCCCGAGGCGCTTGCACAGGTCAGGTGGGAAGATGCCGCCGGCCGACTGCGGAACCTCATCTCAGGCTGCAGAGAGGGCAGAGGCCAAGAGTGGGGCCAGCCCGGCACCCTCCGTGTCCTTCCAGTCCAGTTTCTCCTCGTGCCTTGGTCCTGACTCCAGCCTCTGACATGGTCGGCTCAAGGATGGAAGGTGTATCCTGCGCCCTCCCACCCCGGGCGTGAGTTTGGTCCACGTCTTTATCCAGAGCGCTCTCAGACCTGGTGTCCCCACACCCCAGGCAGAGTGGAGACCTCAGCAGGTGGGACTGGGGGGCCGGTGGGGCCCTCCCACCTGACCAGCAGCGCCCAGTATGGGAGAGCCGGAGCAGGACGGGGAGGCGGCCCCCAGGTCATTGGCCGAGCGCCAGGGAGGCCCCGAGACCCCCGGTGTGGATGGAGCCGGTGGAACGGGCTTGTTCTGGGACAAGGTGAAGGCCAAGCCTCAGTCCAGACACATGTTCGGCCCTCCTGAACCCACAGCCCTGTTGTCAAATGAGCCAGTTTGCTGAGAACTGAGGGTCTGGAGGTCTGGAGGTCACTCAGGACTAGCTCCTGCCTTTCTCCCTGGACTCTGCAGGGAGGCAGGCATGCTCTAAGCAGCTGCCAAGTGAAAATGAAAGTGAAAGTCACTCAGTCGAGTCCAACTCTTTGTGACCCAGTAGACTATACCGTCCATGGGATTCTCCAGGCCAGAATACTGGAGTGGGTAGGCTTTCCCTTCTCCAGGAGATCTTCCCAACCCAGGGATCAAACCCAGGTCTCCCACATTGCAGACGGATCCTTTACCAGCTGAGCCACCAGGGAAGCCCAAGAATACTGGAGTGGGTGAAAGTGAAGTCACTCGGTTGTGTCCAACGGACTGTAGCCTACCAAGCTCCTCTGTCCATAGAATTTTCCAGGCGAGAGTACTGGAGTGGGTTGCCATTTCCTTCTCCAGGAGATCTTCCAGACCCAGGGATCGAACCCAGGTCTCCCACATTGTAGGCAGACTCTTTACCATCTGAGCCACCAGGGAAGCCACTGGAGTGGGTAGCCTATCCCTTCTCCAGGGGCTCTTCCTAACCCAGGAGTCAAACCAGGGTCTCCTGCATTGCAGCTCACCAACTGAGCTGTCAGGGAAGCCCCCAGCCAAGTGCCCCGGAAAGGGCAGCCTCGGCAGGGGAGTGTGGCCCCTGCCCATGAAGTGGCTGCTGGCTGGGGGCTGCCAGGATGACCCCCGAGCTCTCCACCCACCCCGGGCACCAAGGCGTCTGGTCTGCAGCCACTGGGCAGCTGTACTGCCGCTTTGCTGGCCTGGGACCTGACCTCCAGGCCTTGCCTGCCCTCCTCTGTAAATGCTCACACGCGGCTCTTCAACACAACCAAGGTCCCTCCAGACCCTGACCAGTCGCCTCCCCTCAAACCCCAGGAGGCCAGATAAAGCCAGCGCGCTCATCCCAGCTCACCCTTCACGGTGTGCAGAGATCAGGATGCAGGAAACAACTGACCAAGGGTAGAGAGAGGCCCGCGGGAGGTGGGGAGAGACGCAGGTGGAGGCAGGAACGGGAGACCTCAGCAGCTTCCCAGTCGTGTGATTTTCTCCACCCTCCTCGAGGAGGGTGGGCTCTGCTGAGACGAGCCTTCCGATTTCATCACGGCTTCCTGAGAACTCGCTGCTCTCAGCTCAAGGTTGAAGAGGACTCTGTTCCTCACGTCTGCCCACCTGGTTTGGAAATCAAGGGGCCGGAGGAGGCTGAATTACTTATTCAAGGGCAGGAAACATGGCCACCGGCTTTGAATTAGGAGCCCGCAGCTGGCTCTGCACCGCTCACCCCGTTGTCGCGCCCGCTGGGTCCTCTGTACCTGCTGGTCGCGCTTGATTTCTAAAACGCGCTC
The DNA here is from genome assembly GCA_007570785.1 of Antilocapra americana. Classification (NCBI taxonomy): domain Eukaryota; kingdom Metazoa; phylum Chordata; class Mammalia; order Artiodactyla; family Antilocapridae; genus Antilocapra; species Antilocapra americana. Next base: position 885,924 of record ML663590.1, on the reverse strand, counting down.
CCTCCCCTCACCCCACCCCCGGAGGCTGGGTTTCATCTGGCCGTGAAGCCGCCATCAAAGGCGGTCCCTGACCCGTGTGTTCGCAGGCAGCCTAGAGAGCTTTGCCGTCCCGTTAGTAACCCTCCTTCGGGCTCTCTGCAGAACAGCCCTGGTGTTTGGCCAGCCCACAGACTTGGGTGATTATCCAAAGGGGGCACCCTGTGGGGGCCCGGAGTGCGGAGAATGTGTGTATTTACAGTGCAAACCTGTTTCCCGATACAGTGCTGTTTCCCGAGGTGAGGGAGTGGAGTCTCGTTGTTGCCACATCGGCCCATCTCCTGGCGCTTTTCGAAACAGGGCTCTTTGGACAGTGGTCTCACGCAGAACCCCAGAGTCCTGCGATGGCCACCTGGGCTGTGGTTTAATGAGGGACCCAGGACTGACGTTCTAGACACTGGCTCTGGCGTGGCCTTCCCAAACCCTAGTGCTGCCCATCAAACGCCTCGTCGGTGGGGGCACCCCTTTCGCCGCTGAAGACGAGCTTGTGGGTCTCCGTGGCTTCTCCCTGGGGCGCTTCTGCCGAGGTTCGGTGGAGTGGTTGACCTCGTGGCCCGGAAGGCCCCCCATCCGCGTGTGTCTGTTGATGTCATCGGCACCGCCCATGACCTCGATGGCCGTGCTCCCCAGCGTGGCTTGGCCATGCCGCCTGCAAGACCTGCTCCCCTGGCCCTGCTCCTCTCGTCCACTGTCTCTCCCCCTCACCACCACAAGGCCTCCCCACTCCCCAAGCTCAGCAGAGCCCACTCACTCCGCAGATCCCTTTACTAAAGCCCAGACTGCAGGAGGCTATGGCTCACAGGCAGCCCTTAATGTGCAAGGCCTATGCCAGTCCCTTGAACACCTTGTTCTCAGTCCAAATGTAAACAAAAAGACTCACTGAAAGCGTCCTTGTGAGATCATCGAGATACATCCTGAAATCTGGCAATTACTGGATTATTTAGTGAGGTGGGGAAGGATAATAGTTAAACATTTGTATCAAGGTATGTTCTGCCTGGGCTTCCTGGGTGGCTTAGCAGTAAAGAGTCTGCCTGCAACTCGGGAGATGTGGGTTCCCTCCCTGAGTCAGGAAGATCCCCTGGAGGAGGAAATGGCAAATCACTCCATTATTCTTGCCTGGGAAATCGCATGGACAGAGGAGCCTGGTGGGCTGCAGTTCATGGGGTTGCAGAGTCAGATATGACTGAGCACGCACGCATATTCTGGACACAGTGCCTTGCACGCATCTGAGGGAGCCAGCAGGTCCAGCAGTTCTGACAGCCACATTCACCTGTGTCACCCACTTGTCTGCGGTTACGTTTCTGTCACCCCAAGAAGTGGCCTTGTACCCTTCCAGCTGGTCGCTGTTAAACAGTGTTCATGGATTTGCTCTCTATCAGGACAAGACGTTGTTCAGTCACAAAGTCGTGACCAGCTGTTTGCGACCCCACGGACTGCAGCACACCAGGCCTCCCTGTCCCTTACCATCTCCCAGAACTTGTCCAAGTTCTTGCCTATTGAATTGGTGGTGCCATCCAGCCCTTTCATCCTCTGCCACCCTCTTCTGCTTTTGCCTTCAAGCTTTCCAAGCATCAGGGTCTTTTCCAATAAGTCTACTGTTTGCATCAGGTGGCCAAAGTATTTATATAAATAGCATATGGACTGTTTTTGTGGCTGACATTTATTGCTCAGAAAATTACCTGAAAAGGATTCTGCTTCTGTCAATGCTACTTTTTTGTGCATATTTTATTGTTTTGAAGAAATATCTTAAATATAATTTCTCATCAATGGCTGTCTTTAATTTTTTAGTCACCAAGACCTAGGACCATGGTACATGTCAGATGCCTGGGTCAAGCTTGGTACGTGTCCAGACGGCTCTGGTTCTGAAGCTGAGGTTCAAGTTCAGGCTCAGGTTCAGCTGACCAGGGTCCAGTCTTAGTTTGCCACTGACTTGTTGTGTATCCTGGGCTGTTTGACCTCTGTGTGTTTGACCTCAGTCACCGCGTCAGCGTCGTGGGGATAATTATAGGGCCTGCCTTGTATCATGATTTTCAGGATTAAATGAGCAGGGTATGTGGCACCATGACAAATACCTAAGCTTCTAAATAAAGGCCTGAATTCTAGAGAAATGTCACCTATTGTTTTTGAAGGAAAAAAAAAAAAAATGTCACCAAGCATTGAAAGGGTGAAACCTCTCTCCAAGTTCACGTACTGTGGTGTCAGGTTCAACAGGCTCTCATGAAAACTATCAGGTACACGCATCGTGTTGGCTACAGTGTCCTTTAATCAAGTGAATAATCAGAGGACATCATCAGTATCTGCAGGAATACTGTACTGAGCCAGCCCCTTTGGGACAAGCAGGAACGATGTTTCTGGAAAGACAGCGCAATTATTTTCATATGATGTAGTGTAAAATAACATCTGTTCCTGTGGGATCCATTCTGTGGCCGAGTGAGTGGCATGACTGTGAAGAACAGAATGAAGTGATGTTTCTTCTTTGATTCTGGGGAAGCAGACTCATCTCGTAGACGTCTTTTGCATCCCCTGTGACATGTTCGGTACCTGTGAGGTGATACTCAGGAGTCACAAGGCATTTTCATGTGTGACCGTAGAAGCTGAAGAGCAGAATACCATCCCTGGCGTATTTTGCACTGCGTTCCAAGCCCCAGTCACTGGACTTTGAGGGCCAGCCATCGGTCTCCGCCTGGATGGCCTGGCAAAGAGAAGGGCTCGCCCTGTATGTCCCTGTAACGCGGAGAGGCTCTTCCTGATATCAAATAATTATATAGCTGCAAATCAATGAGCAACGTCTGACAGGGAAGAAAAGGTAGTTACGCTTCTGAAAATAGTCATCCTTTGTGGAAATGCACCCTCAACCCCTCCCTCCCCCTGCTAACACTGCTATAAGAGTAAAAGGTGGGGAAAACCTTCCATTGAGTATCAACAGTCTTTGTAAGCAGGTCTTTTTTTAAATTCAGGTAACACTGGCTTGTAACATTGGGCTTCCCAGGAGGCGCTAGTGGTAAGGAACCTGCCTGCCAGGGGACGCAGGAGACCCAGGTCCGATCCCTGGGTCAGGAAGATCCCCTGGAGAAGAGAATGGCAACCCACTCCAGTATTCTTGCCTGGAGAATCCCAGGGACAGAGGAGCCTGGGGGGCTGCAGTCAGTCCGTGGGGTCACACAGAGTCGGACACGACTGAGCAACCAACTCTTCCAGTTTTTCATGTGTGTATGTATTTTTCAGATCCTTTTCCATTATAAGCTTTTTACATGATATTGAATGTGGATCCCTGTGCTATACAGTAGGGCATAGGTCTTTGTTGTTTATCTGTTTTATATGTATTAGTGTGTATTTGTTAATCCCAAACCCCTAATTTATCCAGCATTATATTTTGAATTCTGTATACGCTATAGTGTGCTTACCACTGAAAGTTTCCATCGGTCAGCGTAAAGTTAAACCCATTTCACCTTCTCCATCTTCCCCGCTGGTAACTATTACCATGTTTGGTTTGATTTGTTCTTCTTCCTTTTTTTTTTTTTTTTAACGCCCTGCATATGAGTAAAACCATATGGTATTTGTCTTTCTCAATATTGCTTATTTCACTTAGCATAATACCCTCAAGGTCCATTCATGTTGTTGCAAATGGCAAGATTTCATCTTTTTATGGCTAAGTATTAGTCCACTGTGTGTGTGTGGTGTGTGTGTGTGTGTTTATAACATCTTCTATATCCATTCACTCATCAATGGGCACTTAGATTGGTCCCAAACATTTGTTGCTGTTCAGTTGCTCAGTCATGTCCAGCTTTTTGCACCCTCATGGACTACAGCACACCAGGCTTCCCTGTCCCATCTCCAGAAGTTTGCTCAGACTCATGTCCACTGAGTCAGTGATGCCATCCAACCATCTCATCCTCTGTCAGCCCCTTCTCCTCCTGCCCTCAATCTTTCCCAGCATCAGGGCCTTTTTCAATGAGTCGCCTCTTCGAATCAGGTGGCCAAAGTATTGGAGCTTCAGCTCCAGCATCAGTCCTTCCAATAAATATTCAGGGTTGATTTCCTTTAGAGTTGACTGGTTTGCTCTCCTTGCTGTCCAAGGGACTCTCAAGAGTCTTCTCCAGCCCCACAGCTTGGAGCCGTCAGTTCTTTGGTGCTCAGCCTTCTGTATGGGCTGAAGCTCTAAAGTGTGTAAAGCGCCCCCAGTGTTCCCTGGTCAGTAAGCGGTACGTACCTTATCACCTTGCTGAGCCCAGATTTCCGCCTCATCCCTGTTTTGGCAAAATGTCTTATACTTTGATCATCTTCCCAAGCCCTGGGGTCCTCCCTCAGCCCCCGGACCTGGACTGGTTCCCTGGACCCTGCAGCTGGATCTTCAGGCATGAATTTCTTGTCCCCAAGCCTGAGTACAGTCTGCATCTCAGGCTAAAATGAGACCTTGTGTGTCGAGGCCACCTGCCTGGACTTGAAGTTATCTGGCCTCGGCTCGCCTGCCTGGCAGAGCCTTCCTCCCTCAGCCAGCCTGCCCCAGAGAACCATCAGCGTCATCCCATCCCCTAGCTCTTTCCTCGAACTCTGACCTGGTCCGAGAGCCAGGACTGGCCGGGGCTGTGGGATGGCATGTGTCTGCAGGCTCATTGCCAGACAAGCCAGAACCCCCAGCGTCCAGAAGCTACTCGGGTCTGCCGTCAACGAGTGCAGGAGATTAAAGGCTGTGGGCTTCCCCAGAACAAAGAGCCCGTGATTTTTGCCTTCCAGACAGTCCTTTAGAGTAACCAACCCCCCTCCTCATTAAAGGTCCAATGACAGTTTTCGTTAGAGGTTTGCCCCGATGTCCTTGGTAATACATTAGTCCTTTCCAGACTGGAGCTCCCACACCGCCCAACTGTGACAGCGAGCGGCCTGACCTGGTGGAAACCGCAGGTTCTTGACCTGTCTGAGCCACGTGTCTGCGCGGGTCACTTCTCCTAACATCAGTGTCCAGCAGACGCTGAGCAGAACTCCGCCAAGGAGCCCCGTCTTCGAGCCTCCTCTTTTCCCCCGTTTATGATCCACTACAAAAGGTTTCGACATGTCTTTGGTGTGAGTTAGACTGAGTGTAGATAAAGACACCGTATAAAGAGACTTCTCCGATCCTCAGGTGTTACCTTAACGGTCTCTTCAGAATGGACAACTTCATCACCAGTTTTTGTCTAAAGATACCGAGGGTTAATCCACATCGTGTACTCTGGGAAGTTAGTGATCCGGTTTTATCCAGCATGGCGCAGGCTGTTCTTACTTTTCAGATTTTAAACTCAGCAATTTCAAGTTCATTTTAAAAGTCAGAAGAGTCCATTTATACTCACCAACAGTCTACCTAAACCCGAGTACAGTAGGTATTTCTGAACCAAAACAAATGTGTGGAAATGGTATGAAAAACTCGTGGAACTGGTTGAACATTAGGCCAAATGTTTCTTCAATGCAAAGCCCTGTCTCAGATGTGTTTTTTTATTTGCAAGTCCTGTTTTCATTTACTTAACAGTTGTCAGTGGCATGGTTATAGGGCTGGAGTCCTCAGAAAAGGAGCCAGGCAGAAAAGGCAAATCCACCAAGAGAGAAGGGTCTTCCCTGGTTGGTCAGTGGTAAAGAATTCACCTGCAGTGCAGGAGACATGGGTTCAATCCCTGGTTCAGGAATATCCTCTGGAGAAGGAAATGGCAACCCTCTCCAGTATTCTTGTCTTGGAAATCTGGTAGGCAGAGGAGCCTGGGGGGCTACAGTCACGACAGAGTAGGACATGACTGAAGTGACCAGGCATGCACACGCATGCACATAGAGAAGGAAAGCAGGTTAGTGATGGCCGTAGTGTGGAAGTGGGAGCTAAGCACGGGTGGATGTGGGGGAGCCTTGGCTGGTGATCAAAATGCTCTAACAGCAAAGTGTGGTGATGGCTGCACAGCTCTGTAAATGGACTAAGAATTGTTGAAATGTATATGAACATAAATAGGTGAATTGCATATGAATTACACCTCAGTAAAGCTGTTGGGGGAAATAAAGGCTTAGTACTGCCCTCCCCTGCCCCAGGGGGGCTTTGTTAAGTTTATTAAGAAAACATAGAACAAGAAAAGGCCACATCAGTGGGGCCCCCAAAGCCACCACCAGTCTCCTGCCGCAGTCATCAGAGGGAACAGTATTCTGACCTGGGATGGGAATCTGGGCCATCTCTAGTCCTTGGTTTCCAAAGTGAAAATTGCTCAGTCGTGTCCAACTCTTTGTGACCCCATGGACGATGCAGCCCATGGAATTCTCCAGGCCAGAATACTGGAGTGGGTACCCTTTCCCTTCTCTAGGGATCTTCCCAACCGAGGGAGTGAACCCAGGTCTCCCACATTGCAGGCAGATTCTTTACCAGCTGAGCTAGAAGAGAAGCCCAAGAATCCTGGAGTGGGTAGCCTATCCCTTCTCCAGCGGATCTTCCCAACCCAGGAATTGAACCAGGGTCTCCTGCATTGCAGGCAGATTCTTGAACAACTGTGCTATCAGGGAAACCCTAGAGTTCGGTTTCCCAAGGCTTTCAGGTAAATAGGGAACCTTCCGGGGCTTCCGGGTACTGGAAGTAGCCTGAGACTCCAGTACGGTCCATCGTGTCCCCAGCTCCGAGGGAGGTCTCTGACCATGAGAAGAGACACGTGAACAGCCCAGCGGGCCGTAGAGATGCTGCCAGTGGGGCTAGATTTGAAATCCTGGATCAGGGCAGGCGGCTCAGGGTCTGAAGTGTATCAGGTTGGCCAAAAAGTGCGAGGTTTCCTGTACCATCTTACGGAAAACCCAAACAAACTTGTTGGCCAACCCAACATTTGAAGAGGAAGCCTCCATGAGGACAGATTTCCCGAGGCTGGGGTTGCAGAGGAGGCCTGACGGGAGCAGGCTGCCACAGGTGGACCTGGCTCATCACACAGGGACCTCCAGAAGCCAGGAGGAGAGTCCAAGCTCCAGCTGGACCGCCCCGCCCCGCCCCGTCGTGGGCCTCCTTCAGACACACGCGTGTGTGCTGGTGATGGACGTAGGGCTCTCTTCACCGTCAGGGGACTGTTGTGTGGTTTTTGGAGTCTTGAGACCATCTCTTTCCTGAACATCTTAAACATGGCCTGTAAACCAGCCAGACCCTCTCAGCATAGGAACCAGGAGGCTGTGTCAAATCCAGAATGTACTCCTGTGAATTTTAACTCCAGCGAGTGGTTACAGGTGTTTCTGGAAACAGAGGTGTGTTTGAAAACCGCAGTTAACATACAGTGGCTCATTCCAGTAAGGGGTGTGGGCTCCATGCTCGGAGCCAGACCGTGCTTCCCAGGCTTCCTGAACAGAACCTTCCCAAAGAAATACCTTCTGAAGGTCAAGGTCCACATTTTGGGAAGCCCTCCCACGGAGAGCTGAAAATATATGCATATATGTCTGAATATACTGTACTGTCGGGGCATCTACACACACGACTCTGTGATTTCACTCCCAGTTATAGCTGGAGAGTGAAAAAGGCTGAGCACCAAAGAACTGATGCTTTTCAACTGTGGTGTTGGAGAAGTCTCTTGAGAGTCCCTTGGACTGCAAGGAGATCCAACAAGTCCATCCTAAAGGAGATCAGTCATGGGTGCTCATTGGAAGGACTGATGTTGAAGCTGAAACTCCAATCCTTTGGCCACCTGATGCGAAGAACCAGCTCATTGGAAAAGACCCTGATGCTGGGAAGGATTGGGGGCAAGAGGAGAAGTGGACGACAAAGGATGAGATGGCTGGATGGCATCACCGACTCGATGGACAGGGAGGTCTGGCATGCTGTGCTTCATGGGGTCACAAAGAGTCGGACATGACTGAGCAACTGAACTGAACTGGCGTTGGATGTGTTACATACAGTCTTCCCACATATACTGATGCTGAAACTCAACACTTTGGCCACCCAATGCAAAGAGCTGGCTCATTGGAAAAGACCCTGATGCTGGGAAAGATGAAAGTAAAAGGAGAAGAGGGTGGCAGAGGATGAGATGTTTGGATTCTATCACCAACTCGGTGGACATGAAACTGAGCAAACTTCGGGAGATTAGTGAAGAACAGGGAAGTATGGTGTGCTGCAGTCCACAGGGTCACAAAGAGTTGGACACGACTTAACAAATGAACAACAAGAATGCAATATTTTTGAGAAGAAACAATGCTTTAAAAACCATTTTATAGCCTTTTTTTAAGCCATCACTAGTATTATATCATAATCTGTTTCTATCATTATGTATTTCTTTTAGAGCCTGATTTTTTAATAAAGTCACAGTAGTTCTCTGATGGTCGAGCCATCGTTCGGTCCTTCACCTCTGAACTTTGGACTGAATTGCTGAAAGAAGGCAGTGAGCATGTTTGTGTGTCCAAGTTTGAGGGGCTTACAACTCGTTTCTTTCTAAGGATGAATTCCTAGAAGGAGCATAACGAGATCAAAGGTGGTGGGCTTTTTGAAGAATTTAAATAGTGTCCGTTTTCTCCCCAAAGGTGGTACCCTCTGCCCTGCACCCCCCACCAAGCATCCGGCCCTTGTCTCCATCTGTCACCACGTTCCCCTCGGTCTCTCGAACCTGGTCCACGTGTCCTCTCCAGGATCGTGATTGGACAGCACCGCTTTGATAGGGTCACTTCTCTACTCAGAAACCTGCTCTGTCAGCCAGGCTTCTCCCAGGAAACAGAGCCAGCTGTGTGTGTGGGTGTGTGTGTGGGTGGGTGGGTGGGTGGGTGGGTGGGTGTGTGTGTGTGTGGTGTGTGTGTGTGTGTGTGTGTGTGGCTTCTCCCAGCCAGCTCTGTGTGTGTGTGTGTGTGGTGTGTGTGTGTGTGTGTGTGTGTGGCTTCTCCCAGGAAACAGAGCCAGCTGTGTGTGTGTGTGTGTGTGTGTGTGTGTGTGTGTGTGTGTATACGAGGAGAAAATTTTATTTTAAGAACTGGCCCATGTGATAGTGAAGACTGGCAGATTTGAAATCTGTAGGGCAGGCCAGAGGCTGGGTGTTCAGACAGAAGTCCATACTGCAATCCTGAGGCCAAAGTCCTCCAGGAAACCTCCAGGTTTCTCCTCCTCCGAGACCTTCAACTGACTGGGTGTGACCCACCCTCTTGGCTAAGAATGACCTTCACTTAAAAGCAGCTGACTGTAGATGATGTTAACCATTCACTGTAACACCGCGACGTGTGTTTGATGAAATCGCTAGGCCCCGCAGTCTGGACCAAGTGGAGAGGCAGAGGCGGCCATCGTAGCCGCCTGGGTTCTGATAGCCAGGAGAAACCATCCCAGCAGAAGTTGCCAGCGGTCCATCCTGGAGGAAAGGGGGTTCATTTTATGGGACACTTTTGCCTTCTAAGGGATAATCTCCCTGGATAAATATTACTCCCAAGTGGCCTCTTGGACGACTTCAGTATCTCCTGACATCCTCACGTTTCTGGTCCTTACCTGGCTCCTGTGGCTTGATGCGCTCACACCCTGGACCCCGTCTGCCCCCTGGGCTACAGCCAGTCCTGTCCTTGAGCCAGACTGCTCACTCTCCAAAGGCTCCCGCCCTGGGCCAGCTCACTGACCTTGGTCACGCCTTCCTTTCCACCCGGAGCGGCCCTCGTCCCGTGTGATCAGACGGGTGACCACCCCACTGCCCGCCTCTCCTCACCACCAGCTCTGCCTTCGTCCCAGCAGGAGATGTGGCCACACGCAGTGACCTCAGAGCTCGAGCAGCGAGGGCCCGGCCCTGTCCTCCCGAGGGACGACAGTACACAGAGCACCAGCCCACACCCGAGCCTGGGGACACCAGGCCTGTCCCCGGGGGGCTCACTGCCCAAGGAGGACACAGACCTGCTGAAAAAAGGCTTGAGAAGGTGATACGTGCAAAACTGCAGCAGGAAGAGGGGAGGAGAGAAACCCAGGGCAGCCTCATCCAGGAGAGAAGGGAACCCCAGGCAGGAAGCGTCCAGACGCGTTAGCAGGTGTCTCACTGCTGCTGAAGACCAGCATCCGCGGCCGGCCTCAGCCGTCAGTTGCAAACGTGATGGGTCTAAGGTCCTTCCGAACAGCAAGTTAGCCTGCCACGGCTCCGTGGAGCTGGTTCAGGATGTGACTCCTGGGTCGGAAACAAAAGCCCCGACTTTCCCGGTGGTCCAGTGATTGAAGAATCCGCCTGCCACTGCAGGAGGCACAGATTCCATCCCTGGCCTGGGCAGATCCCACAGGCCGCAGAGCAACAAAGCCTGGGCACCACGAGTCCTGAGCCCACATGTACTAGAGCCCATACTCTGCAACGAGAGAAGCCACCCCAATGAGAAGCACAGTCTCCGCAACTAGAGAGTAGCCCGTGCTCAGTAACGAAGAACCAGTGCAGCAAAAGCAAAAAAAAAATTTTTTTAAAAAGGAAAGCTCTTTTCTGTCTTGCCCCCAGTTCCCAGGGTGAGGCAGTGGGGCCGGATGATGTCCACACACGCAGCACGACGGGAGAGGAGCCCTATGCCCGGAGAACCCGTCAGAGATGGGCAGAAAGCTCTTCACCCGTACAGCCTGTCTGGTCTGGGGCTGTGCCCTCTGCAGGCACTCCGGGAAAGGTAATCAGACGCAGAGACAGTTGAGCCTCTGCTGGAAGGTCATGCAGATGTAACAGGCCAGTGACGGATGGTTCGCCGACAAGAGGAAGGAAAATAGGACAGGTGGCCTCTTTCCTCAAGTCTCCAGCCTCAGTTCTGGAGAGTCCAGAACCCTCCTGACTTGGGAGCTTGGAGGGACAGCTGGGTAGGAGATCGCGAGGGCAGTTTGCAGTGTAGGGGGCCTGTGGAGTCCCCAGGCCGAAGGCACAGAAGCTTCCATGGAGACCCCGTGTCAAAGAGGCCGAGGCTGCTGGACGTCCAGGGCGGGAGGCCCTGTCCCGCCAGGCCCCCGCTCCGGCTCCTGCAGGCCCCAGGCTGCACTCTTCCCGATGTGTTCACGGGGTCATCTTCCTGACTGTGTGGATATAGATTTCTACTGCTTCTATAACAAACCACCGCAAACGCCATGCCTTTAAGTCACACCCGTTTCTTGTCTCAGTTCTGGGTGTCAGAAGTCCAGAGTGGGTTGGGGTGTCTGTGTTCCCTCTAGAGGCTCCCCAAGGAGGCTGTCCGCTGGCCTTCTCCCAGGGCAGCCACCTGCTTCCGCAGGCCCCCCACCCCAGGAGGGTGGTCACGTGGGCCCAGAGTCACCACTGCTAATGGTTAGCATGTGCACAGCTCTGGAGAGCCTTCTCTGTCTGCCACCCACCCTTTTCTCTTCAGCTACTGTGGCCCCTCTTCCAATCCCCCCAGCCCCCACCCCAATCATGGCCCTGCCCGCGTGCTTCTCTCCATCCAGAGGTCATGCTTGTGGGCACATCCCAGCCTGGGTGAAGGTGGAGCTTTCTCTTGGAAGGAAGACCATGTAAAGTTAGAAATGGGGGAAGGAGGGGTCCCAGGCTAGAATGAGGGCTGGGGCCAGGGAGGCTGGGTCAGACTCTGCCGTATCATTGACCACCCAGAGCCCCAACTTTCTCACTAAGGAAAAACTGAATAGTAGTACGTGCCTGGTCTACCCAGTTAGACTATTGTGAAACTCAAATGAGAAATTCCTGGGTGTGTGTTTCTGAAACATATACGAGTTTAAAATGTTGCCACTCTCCAACATTCGCCTATATACGCTACCGTGTGTAAAACAGATCGTGGGAAGCTACTGTGTAACACCGGGAGCTCAGCCCGATGTTCTGTGATGACCTAGAGGGGTGGGATGCTTGGGGGAGGCTCAAGACGGAGGCGATATATGTATACATACAGCTGATTCACTTGGTTATAAGCAGAAACTAACACAACGGTGAAGCTATTACACTCCAATTTTAAAAGATGTTACCACCATCTGTCACATTTTTAAGATCTATTTTATTGGAGTTTATTTTGGGGACTTCCCAGGTGGTGCTACATCGTAACCCACCTGCCAGTACAGAAGACATAAGAGATGCAAGTTCCATCCCTGGGGCTCAGTAGGTCCCTTAGAGGAGGGCAAGGCAACCCTCCCCGGTATTCTTGCCTGAAGAATCTCATGCACAGAGGAGCCTGGCAGGCTACAGTCCATGGGGTCACAAAGAGTCGGTCACAACTGAAGCAGCTTAGCTCACAACGCACACGTAGCTGAGGTACAGTGTTGCTTTAGTTTCAGTTGTACAGCAAGGTGATTCAGTTATACGTATATTTTCATATTCTTTCCATTATGATTTATTACAGGATGTTGAATATAGTTCCCTGTACGACACCATACAGGCTTGTTGCTAATCCATCCCATATATGATGGTTTGCATCGGCGGATCCCAGACTCCCTGTATGTCCCTTTTTTAATCTCGTGTCCCTTCCATTTGACCAAGAGTTTCTCTGTGTGTCGAGATGGGGATAAAATGTTAAACAGTTGTCAGGCAGATGCCACTCCTCTTGGTCAGATGTCGCCAAGTCATTAGCGAGAGCTTTTCCTGTAGAAATGCATGACTTCTGCTTTGAAATGACTTACTAGGGAACATATGTGGATGGTGGAACATGTAACGTTTCCGTCTGCTGAAAGTTCCGCAGTTTTGTGCAGGGCAATTATCTGTATAAAATACTTTTTTTTTCTTTTAAGTAGAATCCTATCGCTAATGAAACCATATTTTGAACATGAAATTGTTACAAAGGAAAAAAAAATGTCATTATCCAGAAAAGCAGCGATAGCTCCCGCATTTGATGGTCTAAATAGAATATTCCTTTTCTGGGGGAGATGAAAGCGACCCCCTCGTATCAGCCTATGAAATTATTTGAGGATTGCGTTTTAATCCCTGGAACGAGAAAGGGAAATGGAGCCGTCACGTTAGGTTCCAGGCCTGGGAAGTCAAATTTGAAATGTAGAAACAGGGTATATGGGCTATCACGCCTCGTCACTAACTAATCCAAAAGAAATATGAAAAAAAAAAGGGGGGGGAGTTGTTTTAATGTTGGAAAAAGGCAGCTTGAAAGGTAAGGCTTCCTCCCTGCGGTTTCCCCTGGTGCCCTTGCCCCGATCACATTCGCTAGATGTCCATTTCTGTAAGTTTTCCCTCTAGAACAAACCTATCATTTTTCACCACAGGATATTTACAGCTTCAATCAATGCCAAATTCAACTGGCTTCTGATCTCATCACTGGAAGTTATAGATGCAGATATTATTTGCACTGCGGTTAATTATGGAGCAATCAAACTTCGGCTTTTCCACTGTAATTTCCTCTGCCAGCTAATTTAATTAATCACCCCCAGCTCAGCTCTTCCAGCTGCGACCAGCAGGGTCATTAATTAGGCATGTGGCTCACGGACCAGGTCCTGCTTCGAGGCCGCTGCCCATTTGATCTCCCAGGGAGGGAGAGCTTTTCCCAGGCATCCAGGCCGCTGAGGGCTGGGCAAGCGTCACTCCACCCGCCTCTGCGGAAAGGAAGATGATCCCCAAGAGGCGGGTCAGGGGCAAACAGCTCACCTGTAGTGGCGACTGCATTATGAACCTCACCAAGTTTAAGAAGAGAGGATGGACAGACCTGGAAATTATCCTACTAAGTGAAGTGAGTCAGACAGAGAAAGACAAATACCGTAGGACATGCAGAGTCGAAAATAAGTGATACAGATGAGCATATTTACAAACCAGAGGCAGACTCACAAACAAACTGACAGTTACCAGTAGGGAAGGGATAGGAAATTGAGTTCAGTGCCTACACACTGCTTTGTCTAACATGGATAACCAGAGGGGATTGTTGGTCATCTTAACATACAAAGACCTACTGTATAACACAGTTGAACTCCACTCAATGTTCGTTAATAGCCTAGATGGGAAAAGAACTTGGAAAAGAATAGATAAATGTGTATGTAGAACCGAATCGCTTTGTTGTGCACCTGAAATTAATACAGTGTTGTTCATCAGCCGTACTCTAATATAAAATTTTAAGAATAAAGAAGAAGCAAGGAGGCCTCACCTTCTAGACTGGCTGACTCAGTGAATTTACAGGTGAATCCGTGACTGACCGGCGGTTTGGTCTTGGGTTTTCCATCAGCCTATGTGAAACGAAAGTCTCTCAACCGTGTCCGACTCTTCTGTGACCCCCCTGGACTATACCGTCCATGGGATTCTCCAGGCCAGAATGCTGGAGTGTGTGGCCTTTCCTGTTGCCAGGGGATCTTCCCAACCCAGGGATCAAGCCCAGGTCTCCCGCACTGCGGGAGGGTTCTTTACCAGCTGAGCCACAGGGAAGCCCTTCCCTGGTCCTATGTTTTCCCCTTAAAGCAGACATCAGTGTGGGGAGAGGGGTTTGTCGCATGTCAGGGTTGGTTCCTACACAGGCCTGTCGTATCGATATTATGACTTTGGAGGCTGACTTTTTTCCTAAGGGAAAGTTTAAAGGGTAGTTTTTGTTTGGTCATAAAGAAGTGACGTTTTTGGTCTGCGCTCATCAAAGGAGGCCTGCACATTTCAAGTGGTTCTTCTGTTGCCTTGCTTTGAAGAGACTATTTTCAAGCAGTTAGCACCTCAGCTTTGCTATGTAGAGAATACCCCACCCCCCATTACTAAGGATGTATCACTGGGATTCCATATAATCCTGTGTGTGTGCATATACATGCATACACAGAGAGAAATAATCACTCTAATTTGAGAAGCTTTTTATAATTACTCTCAAATAGAGAAGTAGAGTTTCTTATAATTGTGTGGGGTTTTTTAACTTAATGTATTCCATAGGAAATTTTCATAAGTACTTTAAAGAAACTGGATATTAAGTCTGATCTTTTTACAAAAGGAGAAATTGATGAACAGGTGTTTTCGAGAGCTGTAATAAATCATCCTAGGACAAGGAAGGCCTCTTCTGAGATCCTCTGTAATGCCTCGTGCTCAACTGAACGAATCTAAGGGATAAATGTGTGTGTGCAAACACACACACACACAAGGTTCTAGTGGAGAGGGAGCAGGGGGTGTCCAGCTCAGTAATTAGAAGGACAATAAGTACGCGCTGTGTGCCAAGCAGAAGAAAACGTGCAGGACTCACCACCTCTGTAGGGTGGACCTGTGTGTTGAGGCGGGCAGGAAGCACCCCCATCGTAAAAGCCCATGGTCTGTAAACCCCAAACTTCCCTCCCACTGATGGTAGGGCTGGGAGGCCCCCGCGGGGAGGGGCTGTAACCTGCTTTATTTAGTTGGGCCTTTCTGAAGAGGAGGGGTCTGCATGGAGGCCATAAACTTAAACAAGTGTATTCAGTCTTGACGGCCAGCCCCGTGACCCACCGGCGTATTAAAATTTAAATGCTCGGTTCATTCATTCGTTTCACGCTGTAAGGATCATTCTGGAATGAATTGTAAGTGGAGGTTTTTTTTTTTTCCCCCCTGAACATTCCCACTCTGTTATGAGAATATGGGAGCTTTCTGAGAATTGCAAAACAGCCGTGATGCAAAAGCCTCCTATGTATTTCTGTCCTAAAAAAGAAAAGAGTTGCAGATCTATTTTTCCAGTCATTTTCCTCCAGGGAAGCGTCTGTTTGAATTTAAGTAATTGCAGACTCTGAACTCGGAGACAAATCTATTCATCAGTCCCATTTCAGTTGCAAGAATGTTTTGTTTACTCACTTGCTTTGCTGCTGCCAGGTCTCTAGCACTGACCTCACAGTTCGGCCCCAGTTTCCAGCCATCCCCGTGTCTCCACACCTGGAACCACTGACCGTGTCCCCAGCGGTCTTGGCTCCCTGTAGCCCCGAAGCCTGGCAGGTGTCAGGGGCAGGGGAGGGGATACCCAGCTCTCATTCACGGCTGCTGCTTTTTCCTCTTTTCTGTCTGCCCCAGGCCCTGACCATTATGAAAAAGAAGCCCGGCTCTAAAGAGAGGGCGGGGGGTAGGCAGGCCCCTGCCATGGCCCCCGAGGGCACCCTGCGGTTTTCCAGGCCTGGGGAGCAGTCCTGCTCCGTGGGCCACCCCAGGATGTGGCCTGGCCAGCTTCCTTTGAGAAGGCGTGCCAGCCTGGGAGGAGGGCTCCCGCCGGGGACAATGGCTTGTCCATCAGGGCTAGCGGATCCAGCGTCCCAGCCTTGGGTTCACTGGGCTCGGCGGGGAGGGGTGGTGGCCAAAAAAAGCCTGATCCGCAGTGGTCACGTGTCCGCTCTTCCGGACATGAGCCTGGGAGCAGAAGAGGGTCCATTTCATTCGTTCACTGCATCTTTAAAATCTGCCCTCTTCGTCCCCCCTTTCCTCTCCCTTCTGCTCAGAAACAGGCTCTGACAGTCGAAATGTCGGAAATAATTGGATTCTAAATCCTAATTCATCTGTAAAGTATTCGGTGATTAAATTAGCCTAATAGATATTATTTCTTACGTGGCTGCATAATTCTGCCCTGATCGGATCTCAGCAGCGTTCACATGCGCCTCCCCCCGCCCCCCGCTCCCACCCCAGCTCCCGATTTACTATTGACGTGTGACTCTCAGAAGGCGCAGCATAACTCTGCCTCCTTCAGACTGTTTTCCCAGGTTAAAAGTTAAACTGATTTATGCTTCGAGGGTAGGGCCTCCTGGCTCAAGTGTGGTTGCAAGGTGTATATTATTCCTTAAGAAGAGCAGGAGAAGAAAAATATTATTTTACATAATTTCAAATCCTCTCCTACTCATCACTGGGAGGGACTCCGACCTTTGAAACCCTTTGAGCAGCACTCATCTTGTAGGTCGTGTGGGGTTTTTTTAAAACAGTTGAAAATCGAACCACAGTCAGGCTGTGTCACTTATGATCTTGGAAGTGTGAATGCAGTCCCTGAAATTTTGGAAGTCTTCTAAGATAACAGTTTGAGCTTGGGCATCTTTAGTCTTTGTAGAATTCTTGGTTGGAAATAAGCAAGTGGGGGAAGCCCAGGACCCCACAGTTTCAGCTCAGACACATCGCATTCTTCAGCCTCATTCCTTTACTTCTCGGCCTGAGTTTTAATTTCTGCAAGTGTGTGCCTCCCCCTCCCCTCCCCCACACCCCGCCCTGCCTCCTCTCCAAAAATCTGCAAATAAAATCCACGGCTCCCTCCCTGGTTCAGTAGCTGGAAACAGCTGGTGGGTATTGTGGAACCACTGAACCCATGGGGGGAGAAAAGTTTTGGCAAATACTGGGAGGAGGGGGCGAGGGTGGAAACCCAGGATGGAGGAGGTAGGTAAATTCAGGAAACTGTCTCCATGAGTAAATGAAGGAAACAAAGCGCGCCCAGCAGGAACTGAAGGGACACACACTCCCCCTGAATAGCTCCCTAAAAACCGAGCTGAAAAGGAAGAAGGCCCATTTGCTTCTGGGAATCCAATAAATTGTTTCAGGAAGTGAAAGTCTGTCCCGGCTAATGGAGCTGTGATTGACAGCGCTTCTCATTATGGAGCCCATCAGGGGATGGGCATTCGGTGCCTTTAGGGGCGAAGTGGGAGTGGGAGGGGGCCCAGGTTGGGGGGGGGTCAGTCTGTGTGCTTCGGGGGAGAGGAGCGCCCCGATGCCCTCTCCCGGAAAGACTACACTGTCCTTCAGAGCATCTGCCTTTACCTGCTGGGTGGTTCCTGCTTGGGTGGGGGTGGGGGTGGGGACAGGACCGTTTGAGGTCTGGGCAGGGATCCTCCCAGACATGATCCCCTCAGATGTGATCCCCTGATCCCCAGCCTCCGTAAAGTCCCTCCTCTGTGTTCGTGAGAGGTGCGGAGGGCCGTCTGCTAGGTGACAACCAGAGACTTAGCCACCGTCCTTGTCCATGAAGGACCGAGCCGGGGGAGGTCGGCTTCAGTTAGCCCAGACTGGTTAATCATTATCCAGGCCTCTAGAATGGTCTAGCCGGAGGTGGGAGGGAGGCCCGTCATCTTTGTGGAGAGGGGGTTATGACAGGCATCCTGCCCAACTGAGACCCCCTTCCCTTCTGCTGGAAGGTGTGCAGAGACCTTAAGGGCTGGTCAGCCTTCACAGGAGACAAGTGACCGGATGTAGCAAGCCAGATAAAGCATCAGCACCATGCCCACACCAGGGTTCCGGAAGGCATGTGAGACATGCTCAGTGGCCCCCAGCCCAAGGGACAGGTCACAAAGGCCTGATTGTCCAGTCTGTCGACCTGCTGATGGGGCAGATTCCCCACTGGAGCAAGAGAGTGGCTCGGCCTTCATGATAGTCATCCCGGAAAGGCAGGGAGCTTCTCCAGTGTCCTTTCATTTTGGACCTCACTCATGCTGGTCACCCTCTCCTGGGTCCCAGCCTTGCCAGGTCTCAGCACCCCTCCACAAGCAGTGGGGAGGGTTTGGGGTAGGGGAACAACACATTTCCTCTATACTCTTAGGTGCCGCAGTGGAGGCCTGCAAATTAAATTACAACGGCCAGGATAAAAGGCATATAAATATATTCATTTTTACTTTTACATGCATTGGGCATTTGGGAAAGATGTGAATACGAAAAGCATGGTGAGATGTGAGAGCTTATATACTAATCATCTTCATGATAGAAAGGGAAGCAGAGAGATACTGCTTATGGGAGAACAAACTTTTAGGAAAGGTAAATGGGTCCCTAGGAGCTATGAAAGCTTGTGACAAAGTTTGTATTGGTCTAGTGCCAGCTTCTCATCATTTCTGGAGTAAGAGGCCCTCTTCCCTGGTTGGTAAAACTCCCAGGGAGGGGATTTACGACCATGAAGTTCTTTTTTATGGAGGACCTGCTTGTAGGCAGATACAGGTCATTCAGAGAAAGCCTTCTCCTGCATTTGCTGATGTCTAAATACCTTCAGTTCAGAAGCATCCTTCTGCCTGAGAGGCACATTCTCATCTCCTGTGCAGGGAACTGGATCTCTGAACAGTGCTGTGCAGGCATCTGTGATCCCAGCGGTCGGATGGTGCCAGCTCTGCTGGGAAACCGCAGGACCACTCAGCAAGGAGCACGTGTGGTTTCTGGCCGTGGTGTCGCCACTCTGTGACACCATCCTGAAACAGCAGCCGCTTCTGGGACACGAGTCGAGTCAATGAGCCAGCATTTCCAGAGAGGTTGCCTTTACTCTTGGGTTAGTGGACGGCAGATATTTCTTGAGACGATTGCCTCCATGAACTTAAAACGTTTGTTCAAGAGATTCACAGGCTGCCCACTAGTAGTGTGTGTGTGCGTGCGAGTTAGTCGCTCAGTCGTGTCTGACCCTTTGTGACCCCATGGACTGTAGCCCTCCAGGCTCTTCTATCCATGAGATTCTCCAGGCAAGAATACTGGGGTGGGTTGCCATGCCCTCCTCCAGGAGATCTTCCCAACCCAGGGATGGAACCCGGGTCTCCCTCACTGCAGGCAGAATCTTTACCACCTGAGCCACCAGAGAAGCCCAAATCACAAGCTGTAGATGCTCCAGGATTTACTGATACATTTTCTGTTCTCAAGCTCCAGGAAGTAGTGTTCTTTTCTCCTCTGGCTTTAGCTACACTTTAAATTTTGTAAACTGAATCCAGAGCTGTCCGCAGAACTGAAAACCAAGAACACACGGATCCTCTCTGATATTCAGCATGTTTGGCTTCTGTGAACTGCTTTACCACAGCCAGCCCCACAGATGTAGGTCTTTTCCCCTCGTGAGGTATTTGTTTATCTATCTGTTTCTACTCACCTGGAGCCAGAACCTGGCGCAGTGGAGTGCCTCGCTCCTAGGGAGCGCTCAATTGCTATTGAAAGAATGAATGCTTCACAGGCCGTTAGATGACGGTGTAATCAAATCACATTCAGAGAACTCACTTTCGGGGGTGGATTCTGCGTTTCAGAGTACAGAGTTGGAAGGGAGTTGACATCCGTCACTTCAGGGAATCGCAAAGGAAGGGGTGCAGACTGAACTTGGGGTGCTGTGCAGAGCAGGAAGTGTCCAGGAGGAAAGGGGGCCAGCCCGACCAATGACCTGGGCAACAGTGGCCAAGCCTACTTTGTGCATGTTTTTAAACTATTGCTTGATCTGTTTTTATTTTATTAATTTATGTGTTGGCTCTCCCTTGCTCTGCACGGGCTTCTCATTGCAGCAGCTTCTCTTTATACAGAGCATAGGCCCCAGGCTGAGGCTCAGTAGCTGCGGCACATGGCTTACTTGCCCCAAGTCGTGTGGAATCTTTCCGCACCAGGCATTGAACCAGTGTCCCCTGCCTTGGCAGGCCGGATGCTTAACCACTGGACCACCAGGGAAGTCCCACTTGGTACTTTTCTAAAGATTGGCTCTTTTCTCAAAGACCATACACTTCCTCTGTGAATTAACATACAAACGTAAAGGCAGTCCAGTCACCTGCTTTAATGCAAAGAGCAAGCATCCATGCTGTTTCCCTGAGCAAACCTATGTGTTTCCTCACTGTTCCGGAAAGGATGGATTTCCCTCAGTGCCTCCTCGTCCCCCGGTTGCCAGGACTGTGTTCCAGCAGATGTACCGTCCAATGATCATGAGATGGAACGTGGATGCTCACGAGGCCTTGGGTGCCAGCACACGACTGGGCGGTGTCTGACTGACTCACACTGTGATTCCAGTGACCCTGAGCTTCCCTGAGGGCTTGTGTCTGGTGGGGAAACCCAGAGTCTGGAAGGAATCTTGTTCCTTGTAGGTTTCATGCTCATGTCAAGTCCTGATTTCCTACCAGGAGGACAAAGAGAAGTTTGCAAAGAAGAAAGAGGAGGCTGTTTAACCAGGAAGGGCCTCTGAAAATTAGATTCCTGTACAGTCAGCATTAATATGCTGCTTTTCAAACACATAAAGAGGGATTGAATTGCAAGAGTGTCCGTGATAAAGGGTGCGTTTGTAGAATGATACCCTGATCGGTGGCCCTGCCTTTTGAATGGCTGACGAGGTCTAATTGGCATATAATGCCCTATAAATTTATTAGCTTGCCTCGCCTCTCATTGGTGGACCTTCTACTGCTAACCACCAAGAAATTACCAATTTTCAGGAGTTAGTCACTCAAGTCGCACTATAACTGGATTTAAAAAAAAAAAAAAAATCCACGCCGCTCATGTTGTAAATCAGGCTCATGCCTCACACCGCAGCACTCCCACTGCAAATGAGTCACTTGGGTCGGGAAGTCTGGGGCCAGCGGGTTACAGGGAAGAGCCCAGATTTACCGGGATGCCCCGCGGCTCCCCACTCCTCCGCTCAGCTGTCGTCTGCCCCGGGCACCGCCAGGCGGGCTGGAAATCACAGTGTCGCGGTCGTTCTGGTCCAGCACTTTGAGGTCCTCAAGGATCTGCTCCACCCCCTGGGCACGGCACGCAAGGAGGACACAGCCACCCTCTTGTTTCGGGAGCGCAATAGAAATATTCAGGAGTAGACATGATTGTTTCAATTATGTCTCTCTGGTGTTTGAGACACACACTCAAGAGTCACAAATTAGGAAAGAATATTCACATGTGTCTTATAATGGGTACCAGATTAGAGGCATTTTATCCTTTGAAATAATTTCCAAATGTGCCCTGGAGAGACTCGGGAGGGGCGGGGAGATGGTGTAGGAATGAAGACACAGCTTTGCCGGGAGACCCAGGGGCCCTGTCTGGGCCAAGACCCTGGCCGGAGCTGAGCAGCCGGCATCTCTGCAGTGCACCTTCCCGTGTTGAGATCTGTTATTTCCATCACTTTATCCTACTGGAAACTGGCAGAGGTGGGGCTGCACGTTTTCCTACCCCCTTGTAAACACAGTCCTAACTTGTGACCGTATGTAGTCAAAGTCACTCAGTTGCGTCTGCCTCTTTGCGACCCCATGGACTACACAGTCCATGGAATTCCCCAGGCCAGAATACTGGAGTGGGTCTCCTTTCCCTTCTCCAGGGAATCTTCCCAACCCAGGGATCGAACCCAGGTCCCCTGCATTGCAGGCGGTTCTCCACCAGCTGAGCCACAAGGGAAGCCCATGAATACTGGGATGGGTAGCCTATCCCTTCTCCAGGGGATCTTCCTGACCCAGGAATCAAACCAGGGGCTCTTGCATTACAGGCGGATTCTTTACCAGCTGAGCTATGAGGGAAGCCCATAGTGTATGCGGGAACTCGCTTTTGTTTATTTATTTCTGGCTGTGCCGGGTCTTCGTTGCCGCTCAGGCTTTTCTCTAGTTGCGTGGAGCCGGGGCTCCTCCCATTGGGGTGGCTTCTCTTGTTGCGAAGCACAGGCTCTAGGGCACTCAGGCTTCAGTAACTGCCGCTCCCAGGCTCTAAGCACAGGTTCAACAGATGTGGTGCCCGGGCTTAGCTGCTTCGAGGCGTGTGGGATCTTCCCCGGTCAGGGATCGAACTTGCGTCTTCCACACTGGCAGGCAGATTCTCTACCACTGAGCCACCAGAGCAGCCCTCCCACTTTTAAAAGAAGATGCATATGTATTTATCTCTTTGGCTGTGTCTGGTCTCACTTGCACACGTAAGTGCTGCGTCTTCACTGCAGCGCATGGACTCTCCAGCTATGGTTCACGGGCCCCAGAGTGCGCAGGCTTCAGCAGCTGCGCCCACTGGGTTCAGTTTGTCCTTGGCACCCAGAGTCTCAGTGCCACGACCAGGGATCGAACCTGGGTCCCCTGCACGGCAGAGCTGATTCTCAGCCACTGGACCGCCCGGCAAGTCCCCATGAGCCCACTTTTCCTTCCCTGCGTCCTGTCTCTTCAGCCATGCTTCCCCCACACACACACACGCTTGCATGTCTGCTCATTTTTATGTTCCATCTCCTTTCTGAAACTAACATGTGCCTCTCCATCTGCCCAGGAGTGTTGAGGGGATGAAGACAGAGGCTGGCCTCAGCCCCCAGGGTACCGTGTTCTTGTTCAACATAGGGATGTTGTGTTCCTCTAATTCAGAAGGCCCTCCCAGTGCCTTTTTCGTAATAAAATTTGGTTTTCATCAACTGTTGTTTTGAAATTCTGATTTCTTCTACTGTGGAAAACAGCTGGGCATTTCCCTGTAGAACTGGGACTTGCCTGGCAGTCCAGCTTCTACTGCAGGGGCCTCAGATTCGATTCCTGGGTCGGCAGTATCTCCTGGAGAAGGAAATGACGATGCACGCCAGTATTCTTGCCTGGAGAACTCCATGGACAGAGGAGCCTGGAAGGCTATTGCCTGTGGGCTCAAAAAGATCGGACACGACTGAGCAACAAAACCACCACCACTGCGTGTGAATCTACAGTTATCTCAAATTTCAAGTTACAAAAGCAAAGCAAAATGAATGGTGACTTCTCTGAAGAGGAATCAGGAATCCTTAAGGAAATGTCTCACGCCAGATCTGAGAAAGTAGGATGGACCTAGAAGACAAAGGTTGACGTGTCACCCAGGACGATGGGCTGCACACAGGCGCTCCCGCTGGCCAAACCCAGAACAATTTAAGAATCAAAAAGCCTAATGTTGATGATAGTTTATATGACACACTTCGTTTTTTAAAGTCTTTAAGAGTCTACAGTGATACTCCAGAAAGGCGAGCAGGGGGAGGAGGGTGCCTCTTCTCTATAGAAAATGCCAACTAATTAACGGAAAGAATAAGAGAATGGGAGAAGGCTCTGTCTTGCCCCTTGAGAAGGTAATCACTGATCAGGGATCACCAAGTGATGCCACAGCACCTGGAGTAAGGTCTAGAGGAACAGGAGACTCACCAGCTCGAGGTTCCGCCTCCAGATCACTTGTTGGTTTTCAGGGGAAGACAGTTGCAGACAGAGGACAGGATTAGGGGCTCCTGCTTTAGCCCTGTGCTCAGGCTCGGCATTGGGGACCGCCCCCACGCTGCACCCGGTGTGATGAGGTGCACCTCGCAACTGTGCAGTGTTCACGGGGAAAATATGTGACCTGAAGAATCCGACAAAACAGGGTGGGGGACCTTCTACAGTAGAAATAGCTTGGAGTGCTTGAAACAATCAATGTTAAGTTGGGGGAGGGAGTCTGGAGGAGACCGTTGTTAGATTAGAGAGGAAAGAAATGGGGTGACCAAGGGCATCACATCCTCATTGACTGACTTAGGAATTGGAAGAAAAATTCAACTCTAGAGAACATTGGGGGATCATTTCAAAGTGAAAGCGTTAGTCATTCAGTCCCGTCCGAGTCTTTGCCTGCCAGGCTCTTCAGTCCATGGAATTCTCCAGGCAAGAATGCTGAAGTGGGTTGCCATGCCCTCCTCCAGGGCATTTTGCTGACCCAGGGATCACACCTGCCTCTCCTATATTGCAGGCAGATTCTTCACCATCTGAGCCACAGGAAAACCAAATATGATTAGTGTCAGTGATAATCTTGTGTGAATTTTAAGTTCCTGGGGTATAATAATGTGAGCCATCAAAACGCAGGCATGAAATGCCAGAGACTCACACAGTGGTGTCCATGTGAGGGAATAAGAGAACACTCAGATTCTGGATTTTATCTTTAATTGTGGCAAAATTCATATAACATAAAATGGGCTCTTAATCAACATGAAGGGCACAGTCCAGCGGCAGTATGTACATTCACACTGTCATGGGGCCATCACCGCCATTCTTTCCAAAACTTTTTCACCTTCCCAAACCAAAACTCTGTCCGCATGAAACAACAAATCCTACCACCTCTCCCCCAGCCCTTGACAGCCACCCTTCTATCTTCTGTCTCTGTGAATTTGGCTGCTCTCGGGACCTCATGTAAGAGGAATCGTACAGTATCTGTTTGTGACTGGCTTATTTCACTTAGCCTCATGTCCGCAAGGTTCATAAATGTTGCAGTCTATATCAGAATTCCTTTCATTTTCAAGGCTGCGTAGTACTCCGCTGCATAGACAGACTACATTTTGTTCCTCTGTTGATGACGTTTTCAGTTGCACTCTTTGGCTATTGTGAATAATGCTGCTATCAATACAGGGGTACAAATATCCCTTCAAGAACCTTCTTTCTACACTTCTGGTTATAAACCCAGAATTGGAATTGGTGGTTGTTATTGTTGTTTAGTCGCTAAGTTGTATGTGACTCTTTTTGACCCCGTGGACTGCAAAATGCCAGGCTCTTCTGTCCTCCCCTGTCTCCTGAATTTTGTTCAAACTCATATCCATTGAGTTGGTGATGCTACCTAACCATCTCATCCTCTGTTGCCCTCTTTCTCCTTTTACCCTCAATCTTTCCCAGCACCAAGGTCTTTTCCAATGAGTCAGTTCTTCGCAGCAGGCAGCCAAAGTATTGGAGCTTCAGCTTCAGCATCAGTCCTTCCAATGAATATTCAGGGTTCATTTCCTTTAGGATTGACTGGTTTGATCTTCTTGCAGCCCAGGGGACTCTCAAGAGTCTTCTCCAACACCACAGTTTAGAGGCATTAATTCTTTGACACTCAACCTTCATTATTGTCCAGCTCTCCCATCCATACATGACTACTGGAAAAACCATAGCTTTGTCTAGATGGACCTTTGTTGGCAAAATAATGTCTCTGCTTTTTAATATGCTGTCTAGGTTGGCCATAGCTTTTCTTCCAAGGAGCAAGTGTCTTTTAATTTCATGGCTACAGTCACCGTCCACAGTGATTTTGGAGCCCAAGGAAAGAAAATCTGTCACTGCTTCCACTTTCCCCCTTTCTATTTGCCATGAAATGACAGAACTGGATGCCACGATCTTAGTTTTTTGTATGTTGACTCTCAAGCCAGCTTTTTCTCTCTTCTTTTTAACCCTCATCAGAAGCTCTTTAGTTTCTCTTCACTTCCTGCCGTTAGAGTGGTACCATCTGCAGATCACATCGGGGGTGTAGCTCAGGGGTAGAGCGCATGCTTAGTATCCACAAGGCCCCCGGCTCAATCCCTGGCATCTCCATTTGGAAATATCTCTTTAGTGGGTCTTCCCTCATGCCTCAGTCGGTAAAGAGTCTGCCTGAAATGCAGGAGACCCTGGTTCAATCCCTGAGTCAGGAAGAGCCTCTGAGAGAGGAAATGGCAACCCACTCCAGTTTTCTTGCCTGGAGAATCCCATGGACAGAGGAGCCTGACAGGCTACAGTCAGTCCACGGGGTCCCGAGAGTTGGACATGACTTAGCAATAAAACTGCCACCGCCATCTGCATATCTGAGGTTGTTGATCCTTCTCCTGGCAATCTTGACTCCAGCTTGTGATTCATTCAGCCCAGCATTTTGTATGATGTACTCTGCATAGAAGTTAAACAGGTAGGATGGCAATATACAGCCTTGTTATACTCCTTTCCCAGTTCTAAACCAGTCTTGTTCTATGTCTGGTTCTAACTGTTGCTTCTTGAGCCACATACCAGACCCTGCAGTAATTCTTTTTAATTTTTTGAGGATCCTCCATACAATTTTCCCAGTGTCTGGCTTTTTGACACATCTAAACTTAGAGTGTTGACTGTCTCAGTGAAATCCTCATTTTTTTTTTTTTTTTCTAAAAGGCTTTTTTAAAAGTCTCTCAAACATCCTCATGCAGGAGGACAGATTGGAAGAGTGTGGTCTTGGGAGCAGAGACTTGCCCTGGTCCCCCAGTTGCCTCAGCGAGTGGTCCTGCCCTGAACAAAACCATCCACAGGAAGTGAGTGGGCAGATGGGGTTTCCCAGTTAAGTCAGGTTTTAAAATGTATTGGGGGGATAGATGTGGGGTAGTAGCTGGTTCTTAACTTGACCAAGTTAGGAAATTACGTAAATCATTTACCATCATTTCATTCTGTGAAAGCACATGTTGGCATCCAGAAGGCAGAAAGAATGTAGCATCAGAAAACTGCCTTAAAAATTAAAAAAAATCTAGCTTTATGGAAACCTCACTACAGTGAATTGGTGATAGCTTTGCCACCAGCAATACTTGAAAGCAACTGGCCCATCCCAGGCCAGCTAGAGAATTTATGGGACTCAGTGTAGAATGAAACTGTGGGGCCCCTGCCCAGTAATTATCAAGAATCTCAAGGCAGCAACCACGAACCGTTACACTGAGCACAGGCCCCGTCTGAGCTCAGGGTCCAGCTGCAGAGCCTACACCCATGTGGAGCCAGCCCTGGGCTAGTGAACCCTTGAGGTCTTCTTTATGCCGCTGTTCTAAGATTCCCTCTCCAGGAAAAAGCTGAGCGGGTGGAATCCCGTGTCACCAATGTTTTAATGTCTTGATATCAAAGACAGTGCCACTGGGCAAGTTTAATTCTGTGTCACTTGTGAAAAATAAAACACCTGCCCTGTTTCTGCGTCCTGATCCCATTAGATAGGAGTTTGGTGATTTTAAGGAAAGGGTTTATCTTGTTTAATAATAACGCTTTCCTTACTCTAGAGAATTCACAAACTCGCATCACTTCTGATGCATCATTCTTGTGACCAGCTCTACCCTGTCACAGCCAAATTTAGAGAAAAAAAAAAAACATACTGCCTAATGGATGTATAGATTTGGATCTGATGTTCTGAGCATTTAAGATTAGTTGAGAATGAAAACCCAGCATTCTTCATTTGTTGGATCTTCTCTAAGAGGGGTATCTAGTCTTTAATAAAATTGTGCCTGTCGTTACGTTGGAATGGAATTCATCTTGCCTGGTGTGAGTAGCTGTGGGCAGACCATCCCCACTGTAAGGAGTGTGAGTGTGGAACAAGCTACCCCCCGATCGCATTAGTATCTTTCAGCACATTTCTATGTTTTCGTAGTTTGGGGAGAAAAAATAACATGCACGTATGTTTTAAATGCCTCCGTCCAATTGCAGACTTTCTGGAATGCTTTTCCTCTCTTAATATCTGTTTTGTTATTGTTATTATTGCTTTGTTTGTTTCCCCATTGAGGAACCACGTGATTCTTCTTCCAGTCCCCTTCCTCCAACCCCCCCCCCCGGAAAAAAAACTAAAAGGAAAATTAAGATTCTTTGCTGTTCAGAATCATTTGTCTTGCGTCTTAAAAAGATAATAATACTATTACCAAGAACTGTAGTCCTTAAAACCGCTTGGCAGTTTTTACTAGAAACCTACTCAGACCTCTCCATCACTTTCCAAATGTGTTGGCACTCTGTAACCTGCACCCCCTGGCTCTCTGCTTAATGACCACTTAGCCAGCAGTCACAGGTCATGCTTGGCCCTCTGCCTCACTGCATTCGGTCCCTCAATTTCTCCTCTAAGAGCAGGGGAGCTCTGGCTCCCTGGTGTTTAAGGGGCACTGGTGCACACCCGGCAAAGG
Source organism: Antilocapra americana (assembly GCA_007570785.1). Taxonomy (NCBI): domain Eukaryota; kingdom Metazoa; phylum Chordata; class Mammalia; order Artiodactyla; family Antilocapridae; genus Antilocapra; species Antilocapra americana. Next base: position 857,826 of record ML663590.1, on the reverse strand, counting down.
CTTATATCCATTTTACAGTATTCCGAGCGGAGGAAAAGGGCCATTTCTCTTCCCTTATCTGTTTATGATGTGATATGTTCCAAAGCCAGTCCCATCAGCCATGTTATGGTGAACTTAATTCGCTGTGATGGGGGTCCAGGCACCAGGGCTGACGCGAGTACCACCGAGGTGCGTCCCGTTTCATGCCACATTACGCGGAGTCTAGGACCGCCTCACTTGACTGGCTCGGGCCCCCTCTCGCTTGGCACAGACTTATCGGGATTTATGCTTTTGAACGGTTGTCCGCATTTTTCCTAATGTGGGACTGCAGAAACACCCAGGGTGTGCGTGGCTTCTGCAGCTCAGCTAGGGTGACTGTGTGAAAACACACACTCAATTTGCAAATTAACTCACAAACTTAATTTGTCAGACTAGCTCTGCGCAGAATAACAGAGGTGTCTGTACTAAAATCCCAGCGAGATGAAATATGCCTGTGAGTGGAAATGACAAGGAGGAAGCACAGACAAGAAGAGAGGGTAGTGAGAGAAGGAGGGGTGATACGGCGAGGTCTCCATTTCACTCCTTGTGTTTCGGGGCCTTATTTCACGATAGGTTAGAAAATAGGGGGAAAGGTTGAAAACTTAAAAAGAAAAAATATTTCCAATAAAAATACTGAGAACTTAAAAATTTGAAAAAATGTTGAAAATATTTCATCTGCTTCTGGAACGAATCTGATGTTTTGCCTTTTTCTGCTAGGATCACATGCTTTCAAAAGAGTTGAACTTTTAAGAGTTAGACTTTCTCTAAATTTCTGTCAGCGTTCCTGCTCTGCCTTGTCCCCGTGTCCACCAGCCCCAGAATCTGGCCTCTGGGCTCCTCACTAACTCCCCCCAGCTCTGCCCCGCCTTGCCTCTGGAAGACAGTGCCCCCACCCACCTTTTCTGACCTGGTGGGCTGCGACTCCAGGAACCAGCAAGTAAACATCGGCCGTTCTCTTTCCTTCTGGGATGAATTTCCCATGAATGAAGCCTGCAAAAGCAGTGCAGGTCGCTCACAGCAGGCCAGCGGGTAAGACCCTCAGTGGGCTGCCTGGGGAAGAGCTCAGTGATTCCACCCCTGCGGGTCCAGGTCTGGTAGCGGTGGGGTAGCATCTGTATGTTGGAGAGGCCCGTCAGCTGCATCCTGGCCACGTCTGTGGGCGTCAGCGAGCTGGTTGAAAGCTGTGAGTGGGTGGCTGCCCTGGGTGCTACTTGATGTACAGATGGATGTGTCCAAACAGAAAGCTCAGTGGAGGCATTCCTTTGCATAGATCCGATGAGAAGGGACATGTCTGGGGCGACGGTGCGGGGCTCACCCAGTCCCCAGGCGACAGCAAGGACCTGCCTTCCATCATTTACCTCCAGAGTGGATGCCCCTGGGGACCTAGCCTCCTCTCCAGGAGGAAATCGGGATCCTCGAGAGGCCTGGTCTCTTCTTCCCTGAGAGCACCAACACAGCGCAGGCTCCTGACAAGCTGTGGGGGTGAGCCCGTGTTTGTTCATGAGTTCACCTAACGCCTCCTCGCTCCCAAGCACCCGGCCTGACTTCTCCTTTGTTCCTGCCTGGAGGTTCCGAAGCAAGATCCCCATAGGCTGCCTCCATCCCTTTAGAGGGATGACGTTGTATTTGCGTCCCTGCTTGTATTCTGGGATGTTTTCCCACTCAGCCTGGTCGAGTTCCAAACAGGGACGGGCTGGGAGGCTCTCGGTCCTTGTGACCGCAAAGCCTCGAGGGCCCCAGGCTCCACCTGGACCTCAGCCTGAGATGGCGGGGAGACCGGCGCACGGATGCCTGCCTCCCAGCGCGGTGCAGGGCTGGGCCCACGTGTATACCTGAGCAAGGGGCTTCACTCTGGGGCTTCCCCTGGCCGGCCCCTGGCCCCACAGCCACCCGCTGCCCACACCTGCCGCCTGGCACACTTGATTGTAATAAGCCTAATACAGTTGACTTTATTTAACTAATAATGATCCTCTTCTGTTCCTCTGAGCTCATAAAGCACCCCGCAGGTTGGCAAAAACACTCATAATATCGATCCAAAGTCAGGCAGGATATTTATTTTTGCCCCGTGAGCATAAATCCTTGTCCGTCCCCTCTCGCTCTCCTCCGCGTGCGGAATTTACAGTGGCCAGTCTCTTAAAAGCTTCCAGTAATTAAGGAATAAATAGCCATCGGCCTTTGTTGGTCCTCCTCCTCCTCCTCCGTCCGGCCCGAGCCCGGCCCCCTTGGCAACGCGGCTGGGGGAGAAGGCATGCGTGCGGGGCTCGCAGCGGGCCGGGGTCTCCCCCTGCCGAGAGAGGAAGCCTGTCTGTTTTCCTAACATATTGTTCCAGCCCCGTCTACCATGCCTCCCCTCCCAGTTCCTGTTTTGCTTGAGGCCAAAGGACACTTGGGAAATTCCTTGCTGCTAGCTAGCACTTTTCCTCCCTCTTCCGGTCCTCTTGGGTCACCGTTAAAGCCTTACGGGTCTCCTCCAATTTCCCCTCGTCCTCCCTAAGGACATTCCTCCACTCCAATATACTTAGCTACAAAAATCTCCTTTAAAATCACCATTGAAAAAAAATCCTTCTCCACCCGGTGAGATTGGGGGGAGCAAATAGATGTTTCTGAAAGGAACAGGGTGATGAGCACTCAGAAAGTTCTTGGCCCTTTAACACTGGGTGAGTGGGTTTCCCATAAAAATGAACGCATGAGACTTAGCACTGCGTGGGCATTTGGGAAAGGCCATTCATCACCCCCTCACCCCAATGTCTTATCCAGAGAAAGCCGTGTTTGTAGAGACGGGAAGGCTGAGGCCAGAATCACTGCAGGACCACTCCTGACCTCATCCCAGAATATCATCCGTCCTGCCTCAATGACGGTCAAGGACCTGGGGGGCATCTGGTCACGGCTCCCGTGTCTGCCCCTGCTGACCACACAGCAGAGTTGAAAGCCGGTCAGAAGCATCGTGGTTATTTACTAAAGCTGTATATTCTGGGAATCCAACCCACGAACCTCATCACTCCATTGGCAGCCCGCTGGACCGTCCCTGCAGACCCCAAATGGAGCTGGTGGCAGGGGAGTATGTCTGCATCCTGTAGCACCTCCCCCACCCCCAGCGCACAAGGGGCCCACCGCAGCAAGAAGGGTTTCTTTAAGGAGTGGTCCAGATCCAGTCCGGGTGCCTCTCACTCAGCCCCAAGGTTCCCGAAGGGTCTTTGAGACCCACCCTGCCCTTTGCTGCTCACCGACTACCTGCGTTTGCTCAGGTGACGTCACTGCACCCCCAGTGACAGGTCTCCTGGGACCAGGCTGCTTGGGGAGCCGGCTGTCCTGAGTGCTGGCATCTTCGTGGCCTTCCGTTCACCCAGCCCCTCCACCACCACCCCATGCCCCCCACCCCCCAGACACACACACATGCAATGGCGATTTCCTTTCTCTTCATTCCCAGATAATTTTTGGTAAGGAAAACAAAAAATGAGAGGGAAAAATGGCCAGATTGTCTGCACGCATGCTCAGTCACTTCAGTCGTTTCTGACTCTTTGCGAGCCTACGGACTGTAGCCCGCCAGGCTCCTCTGCCCGTAGGATTCTCCGGGCAAGAATCCTGGAGTGGGTTGCCATGCCTTCCTCCAGGGGATCTTCCCGACCCGGCCAGATTGTTGAGATCAGCGCTTTTCCTCTACGTGTTGAACGTGTTCTAGACCCTGTGATAGAGATGTCCTCGATCACCACTGAGCATTCGGCCTGGGAGATGTGTCTGGAGGAGCTGGACTTCTTTTGAGTAATTTAAACACCTGTCTGTGGTTTGTGCTGCCCTCCACCCCGGGTGGTACAGCTCGAGATTCTGCAAAGCGACTCACACCGGACCCTCCACCGGGTGTTGAGATAGCTGAGGAGAGCAGGCAGGCAGGGTGTTGGAGACTCAACTGGAATCCCACAACCCAGGAGATCCCCGTCTAGACGGGGTCAAGTGTCCTTCCCTGGGAGGCAGCAGAGCCCAGAGGAAGAGCTCAGGCCGTGACCACGGGGGACAGCCACTTAGCCATCACAGGTCAGGGACCCAGCAAGACTGTCTTCACCTTCTAAAACGACAGAAGCCAGCTTCTCTGGTGGCTCAAGGGTAAAGAATCTGCCTGCCAATGCAGGAGATGTGGATTCGATCCCTGGGTTGGGAAGATCCCACATACCGTGGAGCAACCCAGCCCGGGTGTCCCAACTGCTGAGCCGGTGCTCCAGAGCGTGGAAGCCGCAACTAGAGAGTAGCCTCTGCTTGTTGAAACTAGAGGAACGCAGCAATGAGGACACAGCACAGCCAAAAAATAAAATAAAATGAGGGGGACGGTGGCAGGACCCCACCAGGTGTTGTCAGGGTGAAACCAGATAATTGCTCGGCGCAACAGCTAACACGTCAGAAATACTTAGTAAACATTAGCTCTGATGCTACTGGGGATTTTCCTGGTGTATAGAACAGAGTCCAGCTATTTAACAGTGACCTGTCTGTGGATCGACCACCAAAAGCCCATTGCTTGGCTTACGCTGAATTAGAAAATAAAGGTCGAGAAAGGATGAGGAAGGCCAAGGTTTACTGTAAAACACAGAGATTGACACACACGTTTGCTTGCTCCGTCACTCCAGTCGTGTACAGCCCTTTGCAACTCTGTGGACTGTAGCCCGCCAGGCTCCTCTGTCCTTGGGATTCTCCAGGCAAGAAGACTGGGGTGGGTTGCCATGCCCTCCTCCAGGGGATCTTCCTGACCCAGGGGTAAACCCACGTCTCCTTCGTTGCAGGTAGATTCTTCACCACTGAGCCGCCTCGGAAGCCCGTGACGTATACGGGCTATATACACATATACTGGATACTATACTGCGTATACTATATACACAGCCCGCGTATATAGTGGTATATACACACTACGATATATAAAATAGATAACGAATAAGAACCTACTGTACTCTGTAGTGACCTATATGGGATAAGAATCTAAAGAGTGGATATATGTGTGTGTACAGCGGATACATTTTGCTGTACACTCGAAACTAACACAACATCGTAAATCAACTGTACTCCAATAAATTTTTTTTAAAAAAAAGGAAGGAAGAAAGACAAAACTGCACACCCACAAAAACCCCAGCGAATGTTGTTGAGGGCAATGTGCTAGTCATATCACGTGGGCAAGGCATCGCGCTGCAGTGTTTCTGCTCACTGGGGTAAGGCAGCCCTGGCCCCCCACATCGGGGGCTGCAGTGCAGGGACAGCCGGCCTTCCCTGACACCCCTTCAGTTACGTGAGGGCAGGCAAGCCCTCACCCGGGTGCTGGCCCTGTCGCCACTGTGGTCAGGGACGCTGCTGTCGTGTGGCTGGTCTTGCCCAGGTGCCATCCTTGGCTTCTGGATGCCTGCAGACCTCACCTGGCTCGCCAGTGACCCTGTGTGCCCCCAGAGCTGAGCTCTGCAGTGGCTTTCCAGCGCCCAGCCCAGTAGCCCTCCCCTGTGGGACCGGCCCCCGGGACCCTCGGTGGGACCCGGCCCGGCCCACCCATGGGTCACTGCTGCAGAGACTGGAGTAAAGCACGCCTTCCCCACAGCCCTGACCTCACGCATTTCCTTCTGCAAAACACAAAGGCTCATGTCTGTCTCTGATCCCCCCTGTCATCGTGTCCTCTCGACTCTAACCTTGATTCTGTCGTGGTCTGGGTTGGCCATCCTTGCCATGTGGGCGTCACCTGATGTATTTAATAGGCCCCGGGAGTTACTTGGACCACCATGGACAGGAGGGAGCCAGAGCGAGCGCTGGTCCACGCTCAGGCCCGCGTGGGCTAGAAAGCCCCTCTGCCCTTCCCAGCGAGTCCACACCAGCCAGAGTGCTTCCTGCTCCACAGGCCAGTCTTGACGGCCCGCGAGGTCTGGCTGCCTCATCCCCGCTCCGCAGCTGGGGTCACTTCCATCCGCCCTGTCAAACCTGGATGGTGCGGGCTTCCCCAGGCCTGTACGTCTGGCCGCCCCAGTTCACAAAAGAAAGGGAAAGCCGCGTCTGTCAGTTACAGAATCCACCCTTTGCCCCCACTGCCTAAAGCCTGGAGCAGAAATGCCCCATCTCATTTGTCCTGAAGCCTTTCCTTAATGTCATGACTGTGTGACCCTATAGACTGTAGCCCACCAGGCTTCTCTGTCCATGGGATTCTCCAGGCAAGAATACTGGAGTGGGTTGCCATGCCCTCCTCTAGGGAGTTTTCCAGACCAGGAATCGAACTGGGGTCTCCTGCATTGCAGGCGGAGTCTTCACCTGCAGAGCCACCAAGGAAGCCCAAGAATACTGGAATGGGCAGCCTGTCCTTTCTCCAGGGGATCTTCCCAACCCAGAAATCGAACCGAGGTCTCCTGCACTGCAGGCGGATGCTCTACCCGCTGAGCCACCAGGGACACCTAGGTCCCTCGTGGCGGGTGCTCCAGGAGTCAGGCATCCTCAACAGAGCCAGACACTGTGGTCGCCACCATCAGCGTCACCACGCACCCACGTCTGGGAGTCAGCACCTCCTCAACTGCTGCTCACACTTGATTCCATCTGGCAGGCACTAAATCTGCAGCTTGCAGGTGAGGCGTGCCCTCGTACTGCCTTTGGGGGCGCCTTGGCCGAGTCTGCACCCCTCAAGGTCAAGCGTGTGGCAAAGCCTCATCTGTCAGGCTGCAGGCCCACTGGACCCCGCAGGACTCTGGACTCAGGGCCTTGGGGACCTCGGATCCTGGGTTCACCCACCAGGCAGCTTCCGGGGCCCAGAGGGACCCGGCGGGTCACCTGGAAAGGGCTTCCCCTTAGGCAAGAAGGAGAGGAAGATATTTACCATCCTGCCTTCAGTTGCGCCTTGTCTTTCTCTTTGGGGGGAATGGGCCGGTGTCTTTCTTCTGATCAGTGGCCCGTTCTCTCATCTTCCCTGCTCCCTTGCGGTTGATTTATTTAAAGGTGTGTCAGCATGGGGCTCAAATGAGGAGCAGCCGTGCCTCTTCCTCTCTGCTGACGGCCGGCCGTGCCAATAATTCATTTTTTAGCTCATTAGCTAACGGAGGCTGTGAGCAGCGGGCCTCCAGGGGACTGGAATGAGGTGAGGTGATCTACTGCTGGCTACACTGCTCTTGAACTGGCCTTCCTTGGGGAAAATGAGAGGCTGGGCTGAGACAAGCCGGGGACCCCAGAGTCCCCATTGGGGTACCCATGCTTTGGCGTTGTGGTCTCTTGGGGCAGTTGGTTTTAAACAGGCTATTCTAGGGACTTCCCTGGTGGTCCAGGGGTGCAGAATCTGCCTTGCAGTGCAGGGCGTGTGGGTTCGATCCCTGGTCGGGGAGCTCAGATTCCCCCCACATGCCACAGAGCAACTAAAGCCCGCGGGCCATAGCTAGAGATCCCAGATGATACAGCCAAGTTCCCACACGCCACAGCGAAGACCCGACACAGCCCAGTGAGTAAATAAAGAATGACTTTTTTTTGTCTTTTTAAAATTAATTCATTTATTTTAATTGGAGGTTACTTTACAATATTGGGGTGGTTTTCCCCATACGCCGACATGAATCAGCCACAGGCGCACAGAGAAAGCTCACAGGAAAGGAGTCGCTGTCAGAGTATCTGTTGTTCACGTGTTAACTGTTGGCACAAAAGCCACACCGAGACGATGGGCCATGTGGCTGTCCAGCGTTGGCGAGGCCAGCTGCTGTAACAAAGTACCGTGAGCTGGGGGCAGAGGGGGTGGGGGAGCTTTCAGTAGTGGAAGTCTACCTTCTGGAGATGAGGCCAGCCTCACCCAGTTCTGGAGGCTGAGTCCCAGGTCCGGGCGGTCGGCAGGGCTGGTTTCTGTGGAGGCCTCCCCCTGGCTGGCAGACACCCCTGCTGGCTCTGTCCCCACGTGGTCTTGGCTCTGGACACACAGAGAAAGCTTCCTCTTCTTATATGAGGACCATGACCTCATTCAACCCTAATTCCTTCCTCGAAGTTCTATCTCCAAACACGGTCACCCTGGGAGGTAGGGCTTCGAGACATAAATGGGGGGTGGGGGGCTTTTATAATTCAGTCCAGTAGCATCCAGGAGGACTTTAGGTATCTCAAGGCCATGGGCAGAGGCCAGCCAGACTTGGCCCCAGAGGCCCTGACACCTTTGGGTGGGCGTTCATCACCCCAGTCTCTCAGGCCCATCTGCACCCAGGACTGGGAAGCCCACAGGTCCCCCATGGGTTTCTCAAGGCCTGTATCCAGGGACCCCGCCCAACCCTGCTGAGCACGCTGCCCAAGAGAAGCTCTTATCTACAGGCAACTCAAAGTACCCAGTGGGCGTTTCAGGCCCCACCCTCCTGCCACCGACACCACCGTGTCACCCACCGCACCCCCACGGGGAGCTCTCCGTGTGCGCGATCGTGCCAAGAATCACGAGAGATGTTGGCCTCTCCAGTCACACCAACACCCGCAGCTGCTGTTTTGCCGGGTGAGCACGGTGGCCAGGCAGAGCATCATCCAAACACGAGACTATGAACCCAAAGCCACCTTGCCTGCTGGAGATGTCACTGTGCCCACTTTACAGGTGAGGAAACAAAGGCCCTGCAAGTTACTGAAGTTGCAAAGATCTGCAGCACAAAGGAGAAGATGAGCACCTAAACCCCAGCCTCTCCAACACCGAAAAAACCCCAGCCTTTTTGTCTGCGTGTGGATCCTCTTTTGCCTCCCTCTGGCCACTGCAGGGAGCATGCAGCATGAAGCTTTCCTCCCCGTGTGTTAGCGTGGGCAAAAATCACAGGACATAGCCTGTAAATGGTATTAAGTGCTGCTGCAGGGCCTAGTTGTCCCACAATAGGTGGGATCTTAGTTTCCCAATCAGGAGTTGAACCCGCGTCCCCTGCATTAGAGGGCAGATTCTTAACCACTGGAATATCAGGGAAGTCCCAGAGTCTTCCTCTTAAAGAAGGTTCCCCAAGGGACTTCCCTGGTGGTCCAGTGGTGAAGACTCCACACTCCCACACAGGGGGCGAGAGTGTGATCCCTGGTCAGGGAACTCATATCTCACATGCCTTGTGGCCAAAAACAGAAAAGGTCTTGAACTGAATGAAAATGAAGAGGCAACATATCAATTTAAAAAAAGAAGACTCTCTAAATGATATGTGCTTTTAGCCCCACAAAACCTGGGTCCACCTTTGTTAGGTATTGGGAAAGACACTGGTTTTTAAAAGCGAAGGACAGCTTAAATGCACTCATCGTTCAGATGCCTGTGAGTTCAGTGAATACAGGTGAGCGTGGGAGGCTGGGGTGGGGGGGGTGGGACTCCCCCGCGCACACTCCTTGACCGCAGGAGAGCAGCCAGAAGCCACGGGTCTGACCTGTTCTTCCCACATGAAAAGGAGGATGGGATAATTGCATGCAGTTAGCATTTCCATGTTCCTTCCCCTGCTTTACCCCCGAATGATTTGGCAATGAGTATTAAAATCAACCCTAGCAGAATGAAAGGCGTCTGATTTTAATGCCAACCCAAAAAAAAAAAAAAAATGAGAACTAGCAGATTGGAACTTGAAAATCTGGATGTACGCTCCCCCCTCACCCCACTGTCCCTTTTCATTTAACTCACGTTTTGCTCTTTGGCGATTTATGAAATGCATCAACATATGTTTAATACATTTTAAATAAGGTTTTTAAATAACATGAAGAACACGGCCGGTCCTGGTTTTTTTGTCTTTCACCTCCTCCACTGTTTTCCAAGATGTTACGGGCGCTTTTGTGCCTGTACTCTGGCCCAGGCAAGGGGTGGTGTGCAGCGGCCCCCGAGCTCTGGGGTGGTTTGGGTGTGAGTTCTCAGCTGCGGCCACGTGTTCCTCCTGGAAGTCTCCAAATGAAAGGGTCGGGGGTCGCTCTGGGGTCACTCGTATGGACCGGGAAGTGAAGCAAAACTAATCCAGATTTACTCCTGGAAGAATTTGTTTGCCTAAGTATTTAAAAACAGATTAGGGCTAACCTGACACTGGATCACTAGGGGCAATGTAAACATGGATAAAAAGTGTAAACAGGGTCTTTTTTTTACCCCTGGAAGAAAAAAAATGTCCCGGTAACGAGTTTCCTTTCTCGGGCCTGGTGGAGGCCCCAGGTGATTCCTCCAAGCGGTTTGTGAGCTGTGTATGCTGCTGACACCCCCGAAGAAATGCTGCGCTTTAGGGGAGGGCAGTTGTGGATCCCTGCCTCTGAGTGTCCACGGGTAATCAGTCCCTCCTCATCCACAAGGCTTGTCTCTTCTCTCATCACCCTCAGCAGAAAGCATCTGTAGGGCCTGCGATGCCCGCCCTGGGCCGCCAGCCCTCCCCTACCCCACCCCAGCACCCCTGCCCCAGCCTCATTCTGTTCCCGGGACCCCCTCATTTCAAGAGCTCCTTGAGAAGTCTCGCTTCGGTCTTTTGCATTTTTCTGCCCTCCCCCCCTCCCCCCAGCAGCGCTGTGGTCTTGAGGCTCCCTGTGAACCCTTATTTGAGGAGCCAGAACTGAAATCCCCCAGGAGCGGCCGGAGGGCAGGAGCAGACGGCTGGCCGGCCGGGGCCCCTTCCTTTGCTGTCGGTCTCCTTTTCTCTCTTTCTTCAGCTCTTCCTCCCACCCTGCCCTCCCCCGTCTTCCCCCAGCCCTCCGTCCAGTGTGTCCAGCTGCTTTCTGTCCTCTTTGGAGCTGGGAGAAGGGGGGGGGCCTGTGGCCTCACCCACCCAGCCAGGGTGGTGCTTTGGGGGTGGGGTGGCTGCCATTCTCAAGTCCCCTCCCCCCTGAGACCCCCACTCCCTCCCTCCCGAAATTCCTCCTGCCGTCTGTACCCCCACTCGGCCTCAGGGGGCCGCCCGCCTGCCTGTAGACCAGACCCCACCACACTTTCCCTCAGAAACCCAGCTCCCCTTTGGCGAGAAGGACTTGAGGTCTGTTTGTTTTTTCCAGTCTTTTTTATTTGCTTGAAAACTTTTTATTTTATTTTTATTGGAGTATAATTGCTTTACCATGTTGCGTGTGTTTCTGCTGTACCGCAAAGGGAGCCAGCTGCGTGTGTTCATGTACCCGCTCCGTCTTGAGCCTCCCTCCACAACCCCCCACCCCACCCATTGAGACCCCCGTAGAGCTCGGAGCTGAGCTCCCTGCACTACGTACAGCGGCTTCGCCCTAGCTGTCTGCGTTAAACGTGGTGGCTCGTGTGTCAGTGACACGCTCCCAGTTCCTGCCCCCCACCCCGCCACGTCCACAGGTCCATTCTCTGCATCCGCATCTCTCTTCCTGCCCTAAAAACGAACAAAACCGAGTCATTTGTAGAGACGTAGATGGACCTAGAGACTGTCAAGCAGCGCGAAGTCAAAAAGGAAAACACAGATATCGTACATGATGAATGCATGTATGCCAAGGAATTGTTGACAGCCCCACACTGGAGTTTCCCCAGGCGTCCGGAGCGACCAAAAGTCAGCAGGACCATGAGCTTCGCTTGTATCTCTTTCCCAAACTCCCCACTGGAGCCGCTGCTCTCTCATGTGTGGTCTGCAGCAACATTTTCTTCCCCGGGAATGTGGAGCATCTCGACTCCTGAGTTTAACACACACACCCCATCCTGGGCAGATGCGTGAAGAGCTAAGCCCTCAAAGGTCATATCAGGTCAGGGAGTCTGCCCGACACCCTATCCCGGGGGCACTCCAGCCGAGTGCTCTGGGACCCTGGCTCTGACCATGGCTGCTCAACCGTATGGCTCCGGCCTCTGGCCTGTGGCGTCTGCCCTGCATGGTGCGGGCCCCGGGTAGCACGGGGCACTTCTTCTGGGGCCACGAAAAGCAAAAGAAATCAAGGCCGATCCCTGGCTCTCATACCGTAGGGTATCAGAATCCCCTGCAGGGCTGGTGAAAACTCTCCCCTCCAAGGGTTCTGGTGGGGGCGGAGCTGGGATGGGGCCTGACAGTCTGCCTCCCTAGCAAGGGGCCCTGGTGGTGCTCCAGGTGGGGACCCGCTTTGTCCGCTGCAGGCCAGGCTTTCCTGGGGGTGCTTCCTGGTGCCAGTGAGCCCACGTGTCTCCGCCGTCCTCTCGCCCCTGGTGGCCTCCTGTCCCCCACCCCCACCCTGCACCCGCCCTGGAATTGTAACCGCGCCCGTCTGGTGGCTCTTGCAGGGAAGAGAAGGAACGGTGGATCCGGGCCAAGTACGAGCAGAAGCTCTTCCTGGCCCCGCTGCCCTGCACGGAGCTGTCCCTGGGCCAGCACCTGCTGCGGGCCACCGCTGACGAGGACCTGCGGACGGTCATCCTGCTGCTGGCGCACGGCTCCCGGGAGGAGGTGAACGAGACCTGCGGCGAGGCGGACGGCCGGACGGCGCTGCACCTGGCCTGCCGGAAGGGCAGCGTGGTCCTGGCCCAGCTGCTCATCTGGGTAGGTGGCCCACACGCCCACCGGGCAGCCCAGGGGAAGGCTGTGGGCACCCACCTGAGAAGCAGGAAACACTGGGAATCGGGCAGTTAGGATTCAGGTGTGGGGTGGGCCCCCTGCCTTTCAGCCCACCTGTGTGAGGGACCAATTTAAAAGGGAGGGATGAACTCGGGGGCGTGCAAGCAGAGTGCCCCGCTCTGCACAGCACTTGCTACGGTTTCTGCCAGGTTTATCTTTGCAGTGAGCCCCCCCCTCGGGTCAACCTTCCTCGGTGATGACCCTGTTGTTCCCTTTATGAGAAACTCCCATCATTTTTGAGGGCGGGGGTGGAGAGGGAGGGTATAAACGAAACGGTTGGTGTGGTTTTTCATTACCACTCCTTTGGGTTTTTCATTCACCTAACGCACAACTGTAGGACCCTCCACCTTGAGATTTGACGTGGTAGGAGTTTGTCAGAGGGCTTCTTCTGATTAATTTCCACTCTGAAAAGCTTATCTTTTAAAATTTCTATTGAGGCATTTACCATGCAGCTGGAATGGGAAGGAGAAAGGGAGAATATGATGGTGCCAACAGGAGCTGCTTCCGAAAAGCCCACTCCCCCTGCCCGGCAGCTACCTGCACGCCTCTGGGGTCCTCGGCCAGGGGAGGTCGCCCCATTCCAAGGATGGCAGAAACCTGGACTGAGAGGGTCCCTGGGCAGGAAGGGGAGCTGTGTGCTCACAGTGGTGGAACCCTGTCCAGAAACGGGGGGCTCTTCTCCTCCCACCCCCAGGGCAGGGCATGATCTGTCCAACACAGCTGAGAAGGGCGCTACAGTCTACATATTCTCCCTGCCTCTTGGGAGGGGTGTGATGGGAGAATTAGATGCAGAGGTATCCTAGTCACTCAGTGTTCAGCTTCCTGTTATAAAAGCAATTACATATGAATCTGCTGGGGCTGCCCTGACAAAATACCACAGACGAGGGGGCTCCAACAGCAGAGATTTATTTTCTCATGGTTCTAGAGGCCAGAAATCCAAGGTCAAGGTGACAGTAGGGCCTTTTTTCCTTGAGGCCTCTCCCTTGGCTTGCAGACAGCCGACTTCCCACCGTGTCCTTGTAAGGCCTTACCTCTGTGTGTGAACATCCCTGGTGTCTCTTTCTTTTCTTATAAGGCCATCGGTCATACTGGATTAGAGCATTACCCATATGACCTCAGTTAACCTTAATTATCTCTTTAAAAATGCTGTCTCCAACCACAGGCACATTCTTAAGTATTAGGGGTTAAGACTTCAACATAAGAAGTTTGGGGGAGAGAAGCTGATTAGTTCCATTAACAAATCGCATGCCATGTTTCCCCCTCACATTGGCCAAGAGTCCCTTTCACGATAACGCTTCCTGAAGACGAGAGATGAGACTCTCATCCGTTGTGGTGGAAGAAGTGATCATCAGTCCACCCTTTCTCAAGACCCGGAAGCTCAAAAACACGGGTGTAATTTAATCTCGTATTTCCCCTTCTAGTCATCACTCTTGGCCATCAGAGATCCGGAGACAGAGTCAACATGAGGACACACATCACAGCACAGTTTACACCAGTGGAAACTTTACCACCAAGTGGGTAGCCACCGAGGACAGAGGAACTGAATTACGCTCATGGGGAGGAATACTGTGTGGCTCTTAGGTGTCATGCATATGAATAATTTTTAATGACCTGAGAAAATGACCAGAGCGCTGTGTTAAGTTAAAAAAAAAAGAAAGATACAGATAATTTGTGCCACTTTAATCTCAGTTACCCATATGTGCATTTAGATTCAAAGGAAAACCATTAGAAGGAAATCACTGAGATATTAACCAAGATTATCTATAAACAGCGGGATTTATACGTGATTTTTTTTCCTTCTTGTGCTCTTAGGTATTCCTTCCGTATTTCCTACAATGGAAATGAATTGCCTCTGAGATCCTAAGAGTGATCTTCTTGCCGTGTTTACAATGGGAAAGTCAAAACAGAAATAGCGAAACTAGAATTATCCTTGGCCGGTTTCTGGTGCACAGGGGAAGGGCTTTAGATGCAGAAAGCACGTTGTTTCCTTAAGAGAGTACGCCTGGGCGGGGAGCGCGGGCTGCCAGGCTGTGCCAGCGACACGGGGCGCGCGCCGGTCTCCCGAGCCCTCATCTAGCGCATCTCCGGCGCTGTAGCCGCCCAGCTGCGCACGCGGGGTGGACGCCACCCACCTCCCCAGCTCCGGCCCCCTCGCTCCCGCGACCCTAACGCGCCTCTGTTGCCTCCGCAGTACGGGGTGGACGTGATGGCCCGCGACGCGCACGGGAACACGGCGCTGGCCTACGCGCGGCAGGCCCCCAGCCCGGAGTGCGCCGAAGTCCTGCTGCAGTACGGCTGCCCCGACGAGCGCTTCGCGCTCACGGCCACCCCCAACCTGTCCAGGAAGAACACCAACCGCAACAACAGCGGCGGGCGGGTGCCCACCGTCATCTGAGGACCGCGGTGTGCCCGCAGCCTCGCGCGCGCGCCCCGGGGAGTCACCCACGTGAGTCCCCCTGGTGGTCCCCGGCCACGCACCCACCCACCACCCCACCTCCCCACCTCACCCCCGGCGAAATCACAAAACCCAGACGGCCCTCGCGGGGCGCGAAGAGGCCGCAGCGTCGACTGCTTTGCGTGGACTCCCGGAGCGCCGACGCGGGAGCGGCCGGAGGGCCTGGGTTCTCGATGGCAGCACAGCGGCGCCCGGACCCCTGGTCCACGGCGGCCGGAGGAGACGGGCACGGCACAAGGGGCGGTGGGGGGCGCGGGGGTCGGGGTGGGGGGCGGGCGACGCGGCCGGCAGAAAGGGGGCGACGCCCCTTAGCTGGCAGTTAAGCACATCAGTACATTTCACCTCTACCAAACGGAACACTTGGATTTCATCTCTTCTCCGAGGAGCTTGACGGCATAAATCAGAAGCAAGCAGAGTTTGTCAGGTTTGAAGCCCTTATGATGGTATGTGTCAAATCAGTTGTAGCTAATCTGTCCAGGGAGGATACTGGCTTCATTACGCTCGTGTAGTTGAGTTCTTCCAGCATTACCGCTGCTTAATAGAACATGATTACTCATCACCGGGAAGAAAGCGTATTAGCGGCGGAGGTAGTTACCCAGCACGCTCGGGTGATTGCCACGATGTGATCGCAATACTCGGAGAAGCCGCGGTATTATCCCAGACATGTTCTCTCAAGCCCTTGGAGCCCTCCTTTCTAAATTCACTGTCATAATTTAGTATCTGTTTAATTTTTCAGTCCAAAGAGAGGAAATCAGTTGCTGAGTATTATTTGACTGCAGTCTCCTTGGTGCAAAAACAAAATGGAAAAAGAAATAAATAAGAGTGACTTGGAATTTCAAAAGGAAACCACGAATTCCGCTAACCACGACATTTCAAGCACATTTAGTAAACTCAGTAAACGTGTAAAAGGCTATTTTTTTTTGTTGTTGTTGTTTTGGCCCAAACCAGAGAGAGATTTTGTGTCCTTCTGCCAAGGTGGGTGTCTTGGGTCTCAGTCACTCCAGGGCCCACACAGCCCAAGTCACGCAGGCCTCTGTATTCTGTCTTTAGAAGGGATGTGTTAAAAATCTATTTGAATAAAAGAAGTTCATAAATATGCATTGATTTTTGTACAGACAAATGGCACCTCTGTTAATTTATAAATTGAACTGGATGTGAACTAATAATATGCAACTAGTTGAGACAAGAGGGTTACAGATCATTGTACATGGGAAATATTCCCAGCAGTAAACACTTCCATTAATGTGATATACAGCTTTTAAAAAGGAGCACATCAGAATAAGATGGTGGTACCATTTGCTTATTAAAATCAAGAAAGGGGAGAAAAAAAAAAGTAAGCATATTGAGGGGAAAGAGGCATGTGAATGCTCATTACGGAAAGCATGATTGTTTTCAATGCAGCTTTTGCTAACTGCGAGGAAGTGCTATGTTCAGACATGGGGGACTCTCCAAATCGTAGACCCTGGCGCTTTGCAAAGGTCCACCCTGACCACCACTGCCAGTGTGGGGGCACAGACTGACTCATGAGACTCCCTAAGACTTTTGTTTTGTTTTGTTTTTTTCACCTGGTGACCAGGCCCATCATTTTAGTACATCACCCAATTTGCCATCATCATGGTTTCTGGCTGCTTCAGACTTCAGCCACCTCCAGCATGGTGGCCAAACATAATCAACCGGATGGCTACACCTTAGGTTAAAAAAAGCGGGCAACTGTGCCTTGAGCCCCTTGGCGGTAGGATGGGGACGCGGGGTGTCCCCTTGAAGGACAGCACAGGACTGGCAGCACCAAAGCAGAGGACCACACTCCCCCGGCCGCCCCCGGGGAGTCCCTTGCTCTCACATATGAAACCTTCTATTTTGTAAGAGTTTTTCCTCTTCTTTAACTTTTTTAAAAAAGAAAAAATTAAAAGTAGGTGGGGGAAAAAAAAAATGAAGCTTTACACAGTTTCTACATGAGTCAGATTTTCACGGGCATTTCCCACCTGCACACAGCTTGGTGGAATCCGGCTGTTGCCCAGGGTAAGAGGTGCACGCACAAGCCAGCGGCCTGGGAGCCTGGAGGACAGGTCCGTAATCCCTCCTCCACCTGGTTTTCAATTCTGTGTTTCATCACTGTGTGGTTATTTTAAATGTGAATGCAGGGGGAAAAAGAAAAGTCCTTCCTATTTTTGAAGAACGCATTACTGTTCTAATCCAACCACACCCATTACCCCCCCCCATTAGCATAGATGTTATTAAGTAGTGACCGCAGATAGAGTATAAGCGAAATTATTAAATTATTTCATTGTAGTTACTTCCCACCATAGGAATGCTTTATCATAGTGAAGCCTTCTTTTGAAAAGAAACGGAGTTCCTTGTAAGGCTTCTCTTTGGGATGTATATGAGTGTGTACAGATTATTAGATGTGTTTATAATATAATATTTTCCCAGATGACTTCTTTTTTCACTTAGCCTTTCTCGACCAGTATGCTAGGCTGGTTTCTTCCCTTTCCTCCCTCCAGCGCTGGGGCTTCATTGATTCCTCCCTAGAAAACTCAACCCCTCTCCTGCTATTTTTAGCAATGGTGATCTGCTCCAGGAGGCAGCCTGCTAAATTTTGAGCCCAAGTTTTGGCAACAGAGAGAAGGAGGTAGTGGGTTTCAAGGGTTTTCTTTTAAAATAAAGGTGGCTCATCTGTGTTTCAATGTCAAACTAGAAACCCTTTCTCTGCTGACAGTGTTCTCATTCCCATCTTCAAGCCTTACTGACACCAAGGCCAGAGAAGCAAGGACACAGGGAGTGTGTTAGACATAACCAGTTTTGGGAAGGGAGTCGCATTTTTATAGTTTATTTCCATGTAAGTTCAGGGACATGACAATGACCCAGGGAGTTACCGCTGTAGAATCCATGTAACCTTTTCTATTCAGAATTAAAAATTTCTCCTTGACCAGAAGCCCACTGGCCGGGGAAGGCGTGTGGTCAGGTAGCCACTCACAAGGGCTCCTGGACGTGTCACAGACCTCTCTGGATTTCGCCGGTGGCCAGGGAAGCCTGCAGAGAAAGGAGCCTTGATTTCTGCCAGTGCGTGGGTGCACCTCGAGTACTAGGGTGGACAGAAGGATGGCTCCCCAGGCCAGGGTCCCAGGTCCCCCCTTTCGTCCCCTGTCTTCCCCAGGAGATCAGTGGTCAAGGGTGAGCAACCCTGTCACGAGTCGTTGGTCCCAGAAGCAGGTGCAATCCCTTGCCCCCCAGAAAGCCTTTCCGCGGTATGGAATCACCCAGAAAGCAGGTGAGGGCAGCGGGAGCTTGCTCACCGTGGGGCCCTCGGGTGCAGGAGAGAGCAGCTCTTCCTGCGTTCCTCGGGCTTGCAGTCCTTCCATCGGCCCCTTTCCTGCAGGGCCCTGGGCCAGGGCTGTGACCCTGAGGTTCTGTGCAGCCTGATGCAGTCTGCTTGCACCCAGTCTTGGCCTCCAGCATCACTGGGGGCCTCCCAGTTGTGTGCCGCCCCCCACACGTCCG
Organism: Antilocapra americana; assembly: GCA_007570785.1. Lineage (NCBI taxonomy): Eukaryota > Metazoa > Chordata > Mammalia > Artiodactyla > Antilocapridae > Antilocapra > Antilocapra americana. Next base: position 839,409 of record ML663590.1, on the reverse strand, counting down.
GAGTCATGCCCCGTGCTTGCAAAGGAGCTGTCACCGCTTCATTAGGGAACAGTCAGATGAGAGAGGCAGCCCGGGGCTGAGCGGACCTGGGTTCACCTGGCCTCGCTGCCCCGCCCTGGGCAGCTTCCAGCCTCCCCAGGTCCTTCTGCAGCTGTGGCCTCGCAGGGTGTGGGTCCCATGTGATGAGTGCCAGCCCGATGCCCGGCCAGGGGCTGGCTGCTCAGGACATGGGGGTGTTTATTAAGAACAGAACGCGGACGGGACAGGAGCCAGAGGAGCAGCAAGGAAAGCCACCACCCCCGAGCTGGCCGCACCGCCATGAGCCAGTGTCCCCGGGAGTTGGCGGCAGAGCCCGTTACCAGGCCCTCTCGTCCCGGCCCCCTTCTTCTGCAGAGCCCATCAGAGGAGGGAGGGAGCGGGACTCTGAGGGCCGTCCCCCAACCCAGGAGTGAGCCCACTCTGCCCTGCGCCCTCAGCCCACCCACTGAAATGCATCCTCCACCTCCTACTCTGAGTTTGCATTTCTGGGGAAGGACAGCTGGGGGTTTCCCTCACGCCATTCACTCCCACAGCTTCAGGCCACGACCACCCCTTCTTCTCCCCCCACTCTCCGGAGCGTTGTTGATGCCAGGCCTCCCCCTCTGCGGACGCCTCCTCCGGTGGCACTCAGAGGCTGCTGGACACACTTGTGTTCAGGCCCCATTCAGTGTCTGCCCTCACTTCAGTTCAGTCGCTCAGTCATGTCCGACTCTCTGCGACCCCATGGACTGCAGCACGCCAGGCCCCCCTGTCCATCACCAGCTCCTGGAAAGCTTGCTCAAACTCATGTCCATTGAGTCGGTGATGCCATCCAACCATCTCACCCTCTGTCGTCCCCTTCTCCTCCCGCCTTCAATCTTTCCCAGCATCAGGATCCTTGCCCCGCTTCCCTTTAAAACTGGAGCTTCTTACAGGGCACCCTGGGCTGGCAGGGTATGGCCTCAGGCTCCACTGCCTGCCTCCCCCGTTCTATCCACACCCCTGCCTTCAGCCTTCTCTCTTTCTGGTCTGTCCCTCCCTGAGCCTGTGTGGTTGGTCTGTGAGCACCCAGCTGCGGGAGCCCGCTTCCTTTCCAAGGGTAACATTCACCTTGGCCCGCAGCTGTCCTTGGTGGTCACCTCCTTCCCCTTCAGAGTGGGCCCCGGCTCCTGCCCAACCACACCCCCCCCCCCCCCGCCCAAGCTGTGCTGCTGAGGGTGGTGTGGGCTCCTGTGGTTCCAACCCCACCGGTCCTTTCTCCTTGCGTGTAGAATGTTCTGGAAGCAAGAGGGGGCACGCTGCCTTCCCGCCTGGGGAGGCTCGGAAGCCGTGTTACGTTGGAGGGCCTCTGTGAGTAAGCCGGGTCGGGTCTCAGAAGCTACTCAGAAAGCACAGACAGTGGGAAGGCAAGTCGGCCCCTCCCCAGCAACCTGCTCTGTTTATACCCCTCTGGCGCCCCCCAAGGTCATCTCGACTTATCCAGGACTCCCCTGGATTGTATTTATGTCCTTCAAGCGCACGAATTGAGAAAGCCATCAGGAAGGAATTCAGACAGAAAGAACCGTGCTGGAGAGACACATCTTTCTTCCCCAGGAAATATAATTTATTTCCAACTGCCTCCTCACACGTGGGCCTCACATTGGGAAGTCGTGTCTCAGAGTGATTTTCACCCTCATCCTTCACCAAAAACGCTACGTAAGGGCCTTTGGCATCGAGACTCACGTTTTCCTCTCTTAGCCGTTAGTCAGACGTGCTTCTTCTTTGAACCACCGTCCCCCGCCCCCCGCCCCCCAGTGACTGCCCTCAGGAAGCCTGGTGGTTGGTGGGCCTTCAGGGGTGGGCAGGGTCCCCACACACACCTGGCTTGCTGAGAAGGCCGTGGTCTGCCCCCTGCGCTGCCCTGCGCTGACAGCCCCTATGTTGTTCAGGCTTCTGAATCAGGTCGCCCATCAGTCAAGACCTCAGATTCCTTCCGGTTATGCAGATGAGAGAAGCAGGGAGGTGGCGGGGATTGGTCGCTTGGAGTAGATGCACTTTGAATCCCGTCACTGCGAGGAAGTTGGTCCAGGACCCAAGATGCTGTGACATCCAAGAGACAAACGTTGCCACTCAGGGTTTGCAGCCCTGTCTGTCTCAGCCACCTAAGACATCAGTATCTCCAGACCACAGATTTTTTTCCCGTTAGAAAACAAACACTGTCCTGAAATAGATTTTTTTTTAATATGAATAAATTCCCTGTCCCATTTTGAGTGTCTGCTGATTTTAAACATAGAGCAAACCCTCTTTTCCAGTTTGGCTGTTGTGGTTTCGGTCTGAGTTGAAATTAGAGGATGTCTCATCAGCAGGGGATTCTGTAAAACAAGAAAGTCTGTTTTTAATCCTTGACTTTTTTTTTTTTTTGCAGCCCATGTTTTAGACGTATTTCTGTTTAACCTGTGTAGTGGGCACCCTCCCCAAAGCAAGGCTGCCGTGACCGTGAACTTGAAAACCTCTCCTCACCGCGTTCCACTTAGGGTGTGTTGTGTTTTTGTTGACAGCATTTGGTTTGGAGGTTTTTGCCTCTTTGGTTAAAATGTCCTTATCTGAGGCCTTCATCCCATCCAAAAAAAAAAAAAGGCCTTTGGTGCCAAAGAGAGGGCAGGGTTGGGCCAGGCATGCCCAGCAGAGACTCGCAGTGGTCCTGAAGGCTGTCCCCAGCCCTGGGACACCAAGGCAGATGTTGCCTGTGTGCGAGGGGAGGCAGGGTACCCGTGTGAGTGACAGGTGGGCTTGAGGCTTGTCTTCTGTTGGGTCTGACTGGCATCTGTCAAGAAGGACCCCCTGAGGGTCTTGGTCAAGGAGTAGGGGAGAGCTTTGCTCATCCTTGAGCATTTAGGACTGATCCAGATTTCAGACTCAGTGAGCATTCCGTGACCTTCGTCTTGAGATACAGATGAAAGAAAGGAACCAAGCAAGATGCGGGAGGGCTGGGGAATCTTTGGAGTGGAGCAGATCCCCTCAGCACACGCGCCTGCTGTTGGGCACAGTTGCCCCTAAATCGGACCACGCCCCCGTCTCCCTACAGCCAGGTGGCATCCACGCCAGCCCAGAAGCTAATGTCTGGGTGGGTTCAAATACTCTTGTAAAACACAAAGAGTGCCCAACCCCTGGAGGCTCACACTCAGCACTGGCTCGTGGAAGTTAAAAGGGGTGTTGGGGACTGGACGAATGACATCCTGAGCATCCTCATCCTCATGGACGCCTGTGTTAGAAACCCTGAGGGCCCGGCTTCGTGCAGAGACCTTGGTGGGCAGCCCAGTGGACTCGGGGGTGCTTCTGACCGTGTGTTGCGTCACCCTGGGAACAGGAACCTCTCTAGGGGGACGGACACCGAAACCCGGAGCTGGGGCAGCCGCTGTCACTGGCCACGTGAGCACGTCACGCCCCTCCCAGGCCCACCCCGGGTCCCCGCCCCTTCCTCTCCGGACTATTACAGGCGCGCTGATGTGGCTAGGCAGAGGTCCCCTTAGACACTGCATGGCCGTTCGCACATCTTGGTCTTAGAAATAACGCCTCCTCCAAACGTTGAAAAGCAGCAGTTTCTCTCCTCCAACCAGGTTTTTGTGTCTAAAATACAGCAAATTCTTGAGGCTCCTGCCCTCGCCCTGGCTTAGCACCCAAATACTGGCAATGCTGTGCACCCTTGATCAAAGGCAGGCGGGCTGGCGGCCCCGGGCACCAGCCATGTGGGCCCCAGGGAGCGGCTTCCTGCCCCAGACAGACCCCCGCTCTCCTGCCCGTGACTTGGAACCGGGTTCCCATCTTGCGGCTGGGTGTGTTACCGAAAGGGAAGCCTGAGCAGGTCAGAGGTAACGACCAAGAGGCGTTTTGGGGGAGGTCACAGGGAAGGCATGGATGCGGCGCATTCTAGCGCATTTCTCTCTTTCTGTAAATAGCCGTGTATAGAAGATGGAAGAGTAGCCTGGGGTTTATCCAGAGATGGGTTTCTTTTTTCGTTTGTTTTTCCTTTCGGTTGTTTTTATATTACCTCATTCAGCAAGTTTATGTTTCACAATGACTCAATGATGCTTTATTTATATTGTTTGTACTGTGATTAAAACCATTGACAGACATTTCACTTTGCTTGTTATTTCATATGAGCTTGTTTTGATTCAATATGCCAGTTTGTATTTTCCTGCCTTGGGATTTTTTTGTGTCAGCTGTACAGTATTCTAAGGGAAAAAAAAAAAAAAGAAGAAAAACGTGTAAAGTAATGGAGAGAGGTGGCTATAGCGTAGAGGCCTCTTTCTAATAAAGAAATGGAAATATGTCTACATCGCTTCTGTGGAGGTTTTCCTTGGGTTTTGGGGGCTGGAGCTGGGGTGGGGGCGGAGAGGGAGGGGTTATTTGTCATGATTAATTGGACTCACTTACCAAAGGGATTCTCTTAGGGTCAGGCAGCCTCTTGCAGGAGGAAACTGGCCCAGGGGCTGTAGTCACAGCAAGAGATAAAAACCAAGGAGCAGCTCTTGTGACTTTTTTATTTACGAGACACTCTAAGAGGTTGTGGCTCCTCTTCCCGGCAGGGCCGGGAAGCTCTGATGCATCATACGTTTTGGATGTTATCTTTGCACTGGACCGCACTGTGCTAGATGTGTGATAAGGCATCCACAGTGGCTAGGAAATAAACCCATTCCAGCACGATGCTATTATCAATATTGAATGTTCGCCAAAATGTTGGTGGTGTCTCTAATACAGATGTTTGTCTCTAGCATCCAAAAAAAAAATATATATATATATATATATAAATTTCTCCTGCACAATATGTCCTATCTTTACTGCCCAAATCAGAAAAGCATAAAGAAGGTAACACTGACCCCAGATGCCACCACCTAAACATCACCACGGTTAGTGAGTCGAGCACCTTCCAGATGTTTCTCCCCACAGACAAAAGGAGGGCTCCCCCACTCCCCCCCCCCCAAAGCCTTCCAAGTCAGTAAAGACAGAGCCACGCGGCCGCAGGACGTGCTGCTGCGCAGTCCTGTTGAGGTTCCCCCTGGCACAGGGAGCCTGCATCACCACAGAGTGCCCTGCCGATCGTGCAGCAGAAGGGGGCGCCATCCTCAGGAGGGCAGTGTGCCAGCCAGCCAGCCCACCGCGTGAACCCCCGCAGGCCAAATCCAAACCGTTACAAAGCTAACTTTTCTTCTAGGAAATAGCCCCCAAAAGGACAAAGGGAAGTGATGTCGGGAGGAGTCAGTTCCATTTACATGCATCAGTCCAGCTCAGCTCAGTCGATCAGTCATATCTGACTCTGCAACCCCATGAACTACAGCACGCCAGGCCTCGTGTCCATCACCAACTCCCGGAGTCCACCCAAACCCATATCCATCAAGTCAGTGATGCCATCCAGCCATCTCATGCTCTGTCGTCCCCTTCTCCTCCTGCCTTTAATCTTTCCCAGCATCAGAGTCTTTTCCAATGAGTCAGCTCTCCCTAACAGTGGGCCAAAGTATTGGAGTTTCAGCTTCAACATCAGTCCTTCCAATGAACACCCAGGACTGATCTCCTTTAGGATGGACTGGTTGGATCTCCTTGCAGTCCAAGGGACTCTCAAGAGTCTTCTCCGGCACCACAGTTCAAAAGCATCAGTTCTTCGGCACTCAGCTTTCTTTATAGTCCGACTCTCACATCCGTACATGACTACTGGAAAAACCACAGCCTTGACTAGACCGACCTTGGTTGGCAAAGTAATGTCTCATGCATACTGGTTATCTATTGGGTAAAAGAGATTTTACAAAACCGTGGCTTAAATAAGGGAAGACACCTGTAGGAAGGCAGGCCAGAGCTGCCTGGACCATACCAGAAGGCCATCTGGGCCTGGCCACCTGGTCAACCACTTTTGTGGTGCTCATCACTTCCCGGCTCCCACTGAGGGCTAGTCCACATCCACCGTCTGCCTTGCAGGAGAGGAGAAGGGAAGGGGCACCCTAGTTGGCCCTTACTAATTCAGCATCTTTGGAGCCCCACCCGTGGCCACTGACACACAACAGGCCTGACAGCATGGGGTCATTCAGGGCTGCAAGGGGGCTTCGTAGAGCCAGGTCTCGTGATAAGGAAGATGGGGGATCAGCTGTTGAGCGAGCCGCCCTGGCTCTCTGCCTCTCCACCCTTCGGTTCCCCAACATCCAAACACACCCGTCCGTCGACACCCAGAACCCTCCCCAGGGAGCTGTCCAAGGGGCAGGTTGGCCTGGCCTCTGTGTCGCCCCTCAGCTCCTGGTCCGTCCTGGTCTGCCACTTCCTGACCACTCCCCCCTTCCCTCCAGTGCTCTTGCGTCAACTTCAGAGCATCCCTCTCCCCGCTGAAAGGTCACAGCTTCTCCAGCCCCAGGGGTGGGCAGCTGAATCCCTCACCTTGCAGGCCCAAGGAACGTTCTGCCAGGTCAGTAAGGTAACAAAATCGAGACTAAGCACCTAGAACTTGCAGCCACATTTTTTTTTTAAGCAAACGCATACAGTGCTGGCCAGCCTGCCGTGGAGCTGTCCCCAACGCACTGTTGATGGAGACCAAGTACGATAGCATTTCCGCACAGCAACATGGAACTGTGTGCAGAGGCTCTGAAAACCTTTCCTCTGGCCCAGGAATCCAGGGCCCAGACAAGCCTTCATCACAGTGGGAGCTCCATAAATATGTGTTAATTACACGAACAAGTTCAATGTCTAGGAATCTGGCCAAGGAGTAATGTGATTAATTAGACGTTTTTGTGAAAGATGTTCATGGCTACAGTTTTTGTAATTACAAAATCTGGGGGATAAACACAAAGTCTAACGTTTTTATTGAAGTATAGTTGATTTATAATATTGTGTTGGTTTCAGGCATACAGCACAGCAATTCAGGTATGTATATAAATATACATATATACAGAAGGGAGATAAATCACTTCAGGATGTGTTTGTCACCTGGAGAAATGATTTAATATACATTGAAAAATTAGGAAACAGGGTGTATTTAAGACTAATCTATTAAATAAAGACATTCTTTTTTTCCCCTTTTTTACTGTTGTTTCTATTAAGAGACTTTTTCAGTGTAAATAAAGACATTCTTATATCCAGGAAAAAATCCAAAATGTTAGCAATGGCATCCCTCTATGAGGAGTTCTGCATGGTTTCTATTTTCTTCTTTATACTGTCCACCTGTTCTCCATAAGTAAGCATTTTTAAAAAGTTACTTTGAGGTACATTTTAAAGCTCACAGTTTGCCACTAACTTTGAAGAAAATGATTAGGTTTCTTTTAATTAATGTATGTTTTGCTCATACTTAGAATCTTGAGAGTCCCTTGAACTACAAGGAGATCCAGCCAGTCCATCCTAAAGGAAATCAACCCTGATTATTCTTTGGAAAGACTGATGCTGAAGCTGAAGCTCTAATACTTTGGCCACCTGATGTGAAGAACTGACTTATTGGAAAAGACCCTGATGCTGGGAAAGACTGAGGGCAAAAGGAGAAGGGGATGACAGAGGATGAGATGGTTGGATGGCATCACCAACTCAATGGACATGAATGTGAGCAAACTCTGGGAGATGGTGGAGGACAGAGAGGCCTGGCGTGCTGCCATCCATGGGGTCGCAAAGAGTCAGACAGGACTGAACGACAACAAAACTGGAGAAATGATGCGTTAACTGGTTAATAAAGTACGGAAACAAGTTGGTTAAAAATTAGGAAGCTTTCAGGCTCGGAGCAAACTGTGAGACTGAAAATCTGAAGGAACAAAGTTCAAACAGACCCTGCACCACAGTCTCAATGCACAGAGAACCATCCAGAAGGCCAGGCTCGCCCGGGCCTCCTCGCGGCCTCCCCTCCCAGGGTTCTCCGATGTTTCCCCTCCCTCGTCCCTGCCTGCCCACCCCTTCCCAGCTCAGAGCACGGCTACTCACCTGCCCACTGGAGACCCCTCCAGACCCTCCTCCCCACGGCCAGCCGTTCTCCTGGGGACCTGACCTCACCACCCCCCCTGCTCAAAGCCTCTTCACACCTCCCATGGGAAAGCCCGCTGTCCTAACGGGGACCCCGCGGGGTTTCCTGCCCTGCCCCCACCTCGCTCACCCCCGCCTCTTGCCCGTGGGCCCCTCACCCCCGCACTCAGGCCTGGTTCCTGCTCTGGACCTCTGTCCATCTTTTCTTTTCCCTGGGAAGAGCCCCCCACCCCAGCCAACTCCTCCCCATCTTTGGGGTCTCCCACGAACTGCTCCTTCTGCCAGGAGGTCTCCTCCACCTGGCCCCTGCTCTCTCACTGGGCTCCCCTTGACCGTCACCGGGCACCCCCGTGTGTTCGCCTACTCCTGCACCTCGCTCAGGATCCGCGACTCCGCATGTCTGGTGGCCCCAGACTGCTTGGGCTCCGCTCAAATAGAACGAGGGCCCAGGAGGCAGAGACAGCCCTGCCCGGGGCTCTGGGGTGCGGCCGGTCCACCAGCAGTACCGGTGGCACCATTTTCTCTCTTTTAATGTCTCTTGATTTCTATTGAAGTGGAGTTGGTTTATGGTGTGTGTTTCTGGTGTACAGCAAAGCGATTCACATGTGCTGTACATGCGTGCTCAGTCCTGTCTAACTCTTTGCGACCCCATGGACTGCAGCCCACCAGGCTCCTCTGTCCATGGAACTCTCCAGACAAGAACACTGGAGTGGGTTGCCATGCCCGGCTCCAGGGGATCTTCCCTACCCAGGGATCAAACCCAGGTCTCCTGAGTTGCAGGCAGATTCTTTACTGGCTGAGCCGCCAGGGAAGTCCATGTATATCCTGCAAGATGTATGCATCTATACTTTTGATTCTTTTCCATTATAGGTTATTATAAGATATTGAATGTGGTTGCCTGCGCTGCAGAGTAGATCCTTCCTGATTCTTTTAAGCATGGTGGTATGCCGTGTTAATCCCCTATTTCCAGTTCATCCCCCACACCCACCGTTTTCTTGGGTGGTTCTGCTGTTCATAAAACTAAGCCTCATGTCACCGTGAAAGGGCTGAAGGGGAAAGAGTTGGAGGGAGGCGCCTGACCCTTCCGCGGGCCGGCGGGTCCCCCGGCTGTCCCCAGCCGCCGCGGCAGGACCTCAGCCCTGGCCCCAGGCCAGGCGCCCCAGCTCTGCGGTGCAGGGCCGAGCCGGCAGCCCCCCGGCCCCAGCACGTTCGCAGGGCCGCTGAGCCACGATTTATCACCAGCGAGGCCGGTGAGGAGCCTAATTGGCCCATAAATGTGGTCCGATAACCGGACCTGACACCCAGAGACACTGCAGGCAATTAGCACTTATTTATTTGCACTTGGGATTGAGCAGCGCGGCGCCGCCTCCAGGCCTGTCTGCGAGAGGGGCAGAGCTGACTCACTGCTGCGGAGGGCACACTGCACACCCGTGCACACACACCTGCACGACTGCACTGCACACGCCGCGGCGCACACACACCACACAGACACACACAGACAGCACAACTGCACCCCACACGCCACACACACATGCCACACAGACACACACAGACCGCACAACTGCACCCCACACACGCCACACACAGACACCACACAGCTCCTACACACTCAGACCACACAACTGCTCCCACACACGCCACACAGACACCACACAGCTCCTACACACTCAGACCACACAACTGCACCCCACACACGCCACACACAGACACCAGACAGCTCCTACACACACAGCACGACACACATACCACATACACCACACATACAGAACACACACTACATACCACACACAAACCATACACTACATGCCATGCAGCACATATACACACACCACATACACAAACACCGTACATCATATCACACACACCACACACATGACACACAATCTCCTCACATCACAAATACAGCACACACACCCCACACACACACCACACACACTACACACACTACACACACACACTTTACACATATACCACATACACAGACACCACACACACTATCACACCACATAGAAACCATATACTATATACCACACACATCACATATACCACACACATTACACACCACACATACACAACATACACAGTGCACACACCCACACACACCACACATACACGCACCACACACGCTACACTCATTGCACGCACCACACACCACATATACACATCACACAAGCACACACTATACACATCACCCACACCACACACGTGTAAACATCACACACCCATGTACAACATGTGTCCCTACGCTGCTCCTGACCAAGGATCCAGTGACCGTATGTGTGCCCTTTTGAAACACAGTCTGCCACATCCCCATTCCTTTCACCTTGGCTGTGTCAAACCACACTCAGGCAAACGAACACAAAGTGCTGGCCTGGAGGCCAGGTTCTTGGGGGGCTGGGATGCAGCTTCTTGTAGCTCCCAAGCTGGTTGGTGTGAAGATGGAATGCTGCCTTTCGGCCACAGCATGGCAAGCAGCGTATGGGGTTTGGACAGGGACTGTGCACCCGAAGAGCCTGCGCTTTCCAGACCCTCCTGTCTCGAGTCCAAGCTCTTACTGCTCACCGCAGGACAGGCCGATAAATGAGACGGGTTGTCGGGGCAAAGAAAGTGACTTCATTCAGGAAGCTGCTCGACTGGGAAGATGGTGGACTCGTGCCCCAAAGACCATCTTGCCTGAGTTAGAGTTCAGGCGCGCTTCGCATTATTAACAGAAGGGGAGGAAGGGGAGGCAGGCGCTGTCAGTGCCCTCGGCCTCCACGGGGTAGTGTTCCTTTCTCCCCCTGCCCTCGTGCACAGGTGGGCTTGGCCAGGTTGCTCCCTGTGCGCTAGACCTTGGCATCTCAGCTTCATGACCACTACCTAGGAGGCAGGGTTCCCAGAGATGAGTCATTATGTATGATTTTAAGCTTCTAGGCAACATCCCTATAGTGATGAGCTTGTAGTAGAGGGAATTTCCTGGAGGTCTGCTGGTTAGGACTCAGTGCTTTCACTGCTTGCACCCGGGGTTCAATCCCTGCTCTGGGAACTAAAATCCCCAAAGCTTAGTGGCGTGGGCAGAAATAAAAAACCTTGTAATAGAATGCAAAGTTTCTTTCCTATTACCCTCTGAGTGTTCCTCTGTAAAATGGATATACTGGTAATACGTTGGAGGGCTGTGAGCTTAAATAAGTTAATATATAGAAAGTACTTAGAACAGTGCTTAATGAGTGTACAGTATTAAAAAAAATCACACTAGCATTATTATCACAGAAAATCTGAAACATCAAAGTAAGCAACACCGGGGACTTCCCTGGTAGTCCAATGGTTAAGAATCTTCCTTGCAATGCAAGAGGCACCTGTTCGATCCCTGTTCAGGACACTAGGTCCCACATGTCCCAGCTAAGACCTAGCACAGCCAAATTAATGAATTAACTTTTTTAAAAAGTAAGCAATACCACACAAAATATCAAAATCCCCCCTAATCTGTATGCAAGCAATGAACATCTTGCAGGAGATAGGAATCTATTTATAACGCAGAGTTAGAGTTTGCAAAAGAAAAAAGCCAGTGATTAAACATTGCGCGTACCGTGAATTCTCTATTTTGGCCGGAAAAAAGTACACAGAATTACATGTTCCTACACGTACATATTGGAGAAGGGAATGGCAACCCACTACAGCATTCCTGCCTGGAGAATCTCATGGACAGAGGAGCCTGGCAGGCTGCAGTCCCTGGGGCCGCACAGTCGGACATGACTAAACCAGCTCAGCACAGCCCAGCACATGCATACATGCATAGGAACACTCCCAAAGATCCTGCGGCCAGTGTTAACAGGGGTTCTCACTGAGATTATTCACCATTTTAACTTGTCCTCCGCTTATTCGAATTTTCTGATTCACCTGAACAATTATTAGTACTGTCAGTATTTTTAAAATAAGGAAAGAAAATGAAATAACAGCTGCCAACGCCGGAGATGGGGACTCTTATTGTTTGAATTTGTGTCCTTCCAGGCTTCTAAAAACTACAGGTGTACTTTTCCTTAAAAAAAAAAAAAAGCACAAGATTTATTTATTGACTTATTAAAAAAAGTGCTAAGGTCACACCCTGCGGCATGCGGGGACTTAGTTCCCCGAAGATGAAATCCACATTGTCTGCATTGGAAGGTGAGGTTCTAAGCACTGGACAGCTGGGGAAGTCCCAGGTATGCTTTTCTCCTAAACTCTACCCACGCCTTCAAACTGTTGGCAGCCTACTCTTCCCTTTAGATGTTGCTCTGACAATTTTCAAATCTACAGAAAAGCTGAAGAAGAGAATATGCCCGTGAACATTCAGAGATGCCTCGTTGTATTCACCAATTGTTAGCATTCTAACCTATTGATTTCCTATAGATGACAGATGATTACGTGATAGACAGATAATGGACACACAGATAGCAGAGAGACGATGCGTGCGCGCGCGCGCACACACACACACACACACACACACACACACACACACACGACACCGAACCATTTGAAGGTAAATCACCAACATCGTGATTTTTTCACCCTTAAATAAATAAGCACAAGGACTTTCTCTGTCGTAATGACAAGACCATTATCACTCCCAAGATGGTTACCATTGATATGATATAATATGCAGTCCATATTCAAATCTCCTCAATTGTCCCAATAATGTCTTTTATAGCTGATTTTCTTCTCATCCAAGATTCAATCAATAATCATGCGGAGTCCTTAATTGTCATGATAACCTACTTCTTTAAACGTAAATGAGCATGAACAACTTTTCATGTTAAAAAAAAAAGCTCATATGATTTAAACACTCACTCAGGAATGAGGCTCCCTGGTTCCTAGCACGTCACTGGTATAGTGCTAACGTTTTTTTTTTTTTTTTCCAATTTGAAAGGCAAAAAATACGATCTCTTTGTCTGCATTTAACAGTATTGGGGTTGACATTTTCTATGCTTAATAACAAATTGTATTTCGTTGTTGTTTACCCTAGTATATGGGTTTCCCTGGTGGCTCAGTGATAATCTGCCTGCCAATGAAGGAGACAAAAGTTTGATTCCTGGGTTGGAAAGGCCCCCTGGAGAAGGAAATGGCAACTCATTCCAGTATCCTTGCCTGGAAATCCCAAGGACAGAGAAGCCTGGCGGGCTCCACTCCATGGGGTCACAAGGAGTCAGACACAACTCAGTGACTGAACAATAACAACACACTCGTGCATATACTTCACTCACCTTTCTTTTGGTGTATTTACCTTTTTCTTAATGATGTGTAAACTTAGAGGACATTAGCCCTTTACATAGCACGTTTACAAAATTTTTCTCATTGTTTCATTTCTTTTCCAGTTTTATGATTTATTTAATGTGCAGAATTTTAACACTTACATCTTCAACTCAGTCTTTACTTTCAATGACTCTTACCCTTAGAGTGATGCATAGAAAATCCTTCCTCACCCCAGTTATGCAAAACTCAATTTCTCTTGTGGTACACTTCTACCATTTAACAGTATTTTATTACATTTAAGCTTTTCATTCATCTTCCATTTGTGAAAATTTTATCTTTTCCAAATGGCTAGCTAATTGTACCAATTCCATGTATAAAACAATAGGATGGAAGATTTTTTAACACATGACACCTAAATTATGGAATAGCCATATAATAGAATAATAGTAGCCCATTAAAAAGAAAAACGTGGACCTATGTTCTGAGACCTGAGACCGTGGTGTCTCAGCTGGTAAAGAGTCTGCCTGCAATGCAGGAGACCTGGGTTCAGTCCCTGGCTTGGGAAGATCCCCCTGGAGAAGGGACTGGCAACCCACTTCAGTATTCTTCTCTGGAGAATTCCATAGACAGAGAAGCCTGGCAGGCTGCAGTCCATTGGGTTGCAAAGAGTTGGACACTTCATATGTAGTGAAGTACGAAGGTGACGATGATAGACTGTTAATAAGAAGTCAAGTTGCAGGACTTCCCTGGTGTCCAGTGGTTAAGAATCCTCATGCCAATGCAGAGAACACAGGTTCGATCCCCGGTCCAGGAAGATTCCAGGACATACCGCAAGGCCAGTAAGCCCATGAGCCCAACTACTGAGGTCCTTGCACTCTAGAGCCCATGCTCTAGAGAAAGTCCACACCCAGCAGTGAAGACCCCAGGTGGCCAAAAATAAATAAATAAAATAACATTTTGAAAGTCAGGTTGCAGAGCAGTGCAAGGACATGTAGCACATGACCCCCAAACCAAAGGTCTGATTGTGCATGTGGGTGTGTACACAGAGGCTCACACACCCCCCATAGTCTGTGGTCCCTCCTGGCCTGCTCTGCCGGCTGCTCCTCCTCCTTTTTAGATCCCCTAACGCCAGGATGTCTCAGGGCTTGACCTTTGACCTACTGTCTTCTTTATCACAATCTCATCAGAGCCCAGGGCTTTTGATATTTGCCCTTGACTTCCAAATTTATATTTCCTACTTTGTCTCTGCCCTGAGTTCTAGATTCTTATATCCATGGCTGAGTGGGTATTTGGATATGGTATGGTTAGGAATTACTGTAGGTTATAGATAATGGAATACTTGAGTAACAGAGGCTTAAGCATGGTAGATATTTAATTGTATCACGTAACAAAGTATTTAGAAGCAGACAGTCCAGGCCCTGTGCTGTGGCTCAGCAGTATTTTGGTTTGTTTTCTTAATTCAGTTTCTTCCATGCTGTTTCACTGCCTTAGCAAGCTACCTCACCATTGGAAGATGGCTGCCATAGCTCCAGACATTGCGCTCATGTCCATGGCATAAAGTGATGGAACTAGCCACATCTATCTTTTTTTTTTTTAATCAAGAAAGCAAAAGCATTCCCAGATTTTCCACCATCCTCCAGCAAACTTTCCCTTTACAACTGTCTCATTGGGCAGGACTTAGTCACATAAAACAAATATCTATTCTTTCTGGCCTCTGTTCTGTGGGTGGAAAAGCAGAAAATGAGGCTGGGGATGGGCGTTGGGGTAGCCAATTAATAGTGCCTTTGAAATCTAATTGTCATCTCAAGTGCATTGTTTTTAAAGCAGAAATTAATTTTTCCCTTCTCAATAGGCCCCACATTAGTAAACGTCAGCTCGCCCTTGCAGATGTTTGTCCAAATGTACAAACATTGGCCAGGACTTCTTATCACCTGTCCTCTCCAAAAGTACCTCCCAGAGCTGACCACGTTTCACTCCTCCAACACAGCACCCAGATCCAAGCAATGAACACCTCCAAGACCAGGCTGCCTTCCCTGCTTATTCTGCTGCTCCTTTTCTTTACTGTCTACCAGGAAGCCAGATCACTGTGGTTCAGCTGTTATGTCATGCCCAACTCTTTGCGACCCCATGGACCGCAGCACAGCAGGCTTCTCTGTCCTCCATTGTGTGGAATTACATCACATCTTCATTATCAGCTGCTGAAGTCTGCACCGCCCACTGGAACACAAGTCTGTTGAAGGGCAGGCCCTATGCATGTCTTACTGAACACTTTTCCCAGCACCTAAAACAAGGCCTTGCATAGAGTCACTCACTCACTTCAGTCGCTCAGTCATGTCCGACCCTTTGCGACCCCATGGACTGCAGCACACCAGGCTTCCCTGTCCATCACCAACTCCTGGAACTTGCTCAAACTCATGTCCATCGAGTCGATGATGCCATCCAACCGTCTCATTCTCTGTCGTCCCCTTCTCCTCCTGCCCTCAATCTTTCCCAGCATCAGGGTCTTTTCCAATGAGTGAGTTCTTCACTCAGTCCAAACACAAACCACCGAGAGGCACTGTCTGCCCCTACCGGGGTAGGGTGGGGTGAGAACGGGGCATGTCCAGCCAGCCTGCCCCTGGCCTGCTGGTGAGACCTCAGGAGAGAGCAGCCTGGAGCGGGTACAGATGGACACTCAAGTCCAGCAGACAGCTGTGCCAGCCACACAAAACCTACAAATGATAAATACTGCAGAGGCTGTGGAGGAAAGGGAACCCTCTTGTACTCTTGGTGGGAATGTTAATTGATACAGCCACTGCGCAGAACAGCCTGGAGTTTCCTTGAAGTGAAGTAACATGGAAGTCACTCAGTCGTGTCCTACTTTTCACGACCCCGTGGACTATACAGTCCATGGAATTCACCAGGCCTGAATACTGGAGTGGGTACCCTTTCCCTTCTCCAGGGGATCTTCCCAACCCAGGGATCAAACCCAAGTCTCCCACATTGCAGGCAGATTCTTTACCAGCTGAGCCACCAGGGAAGCCCTGGAGGTTCCTTAAGAAACTGAAAATAGGGACTTCCCTGGTGGTCCAGAAGTTAAGGATCTGCTTTGCAATGCAGGGCATGTTGTTGCGACCCTTGGTCAAGAAGATCCCACATGCTTTGGGGCAGCTAAGTCCAAGTGCTACGACCAGAGAGACTGTGTGGGCAATGAAGGATCCTGCATGATGAACTAAGACCCGGTGCAGTCAAATAAATACTTAAAAAAGAGAGAGAGAGAGACCTTACAATAGAGCTACCACATGACCCAGCAATCCCACTACTGGGCGTATACCCAGAGAAAACCATAGTTCCAAAAGACACATGCAGCCCAGTGTTCACTGCAGCGCTGTTTACAATAGCCAGGACATGGAGATACACACGATGGTGGAGTAGAAGGACCTGCGCTCACCTTCTCCTGCAAGAACTCCAAAATTACAACTCGCGGCTGAACAGCCATCAACAGGAGAATGTTGGATCCCACCAAAAAAGATACCCCACGTCCAAGGGCAAAGGAGAAGCCCCAGCAAGACGGAAGGAGGGACGAAATCGCGTTTAGAATCAAACCCCATACCCGCCAGAGACGCTTGGAGGACTCAAACAGAACCCTGGGCACACCAAGACCCAGAGAGCCCACAGAGAGTGAGCCAGACCTGCCTCTGAGTGCTGAGTGTCTCCTGCAGAGGTCCGGGTCAGCAGTGGACTGCCGCAGGGGCAGAGGCTCTGGATGCAGCAGACCTGGGTATGGCATAAGTCCCCTTGGAGGAGGTCACCATTAACCCCACCATAGAGCTGCCAGAACTTACACAGGACTGGGGAAACAGACTCTGGAAGGGTACAAGCAGAACCTCGTGCTCCAGGACCCAGGAGAGAGGAGCAGAGACCCCACAAAAGGCTGACCCAAACTTGCCCGGGAGTGTCCAGGAGTCCCTAGCGGAGCATGGGTCGGTGAGGGCCTGCTGCAGGGTCGGGGGCATTGAGTGAGGCAGTGTGTGCACAGGAGCTTTTGAAGGAGGTCAACATTATCTTCATCACCTCCACGGTAGTTTGGTCACAGGTCAAACAACAGGGAAGGAACACAGCCCCGCCCAACAACAGAAAATTGGATTAAATACTTACTGAGCATGGCCCCGCCCACCAGAACAAGACCCAGTTTCTCCCTCAGTCAGTCTCTCCCATCAGGAAGCTTCCATAAGCCTCTTATCCTTATCCTTCAGAGGGCAGACACAATGAAAACCACAATCGCAGAAAACTAATCAAACTGACTGGGTCGATTGCAACAAACTGTGGAAAATTCTTCAAGAGATGGGAATACCAGACCACCTTACTGCCTCCTGAGAAATCTGTATGCAGGTTGAGAAGCAGCAGTTAGAACTGGACATGGAACAACAGACTGGTTCCAAATTGGGAAAGGAGTACATCAGGGCTATTTATTGTCACCCTGCTTATTTAACTTATATGCAGAGTACATCATGAGAAACGCTGGGCTGGAGGAAGCACAAGCTGGAATCAAGATTGCCCGGAGAAATATCAATAACCTCAGATATGCAGACGACACCACCCTTAAGGCAGAAAGTGAAGAGGAACTAAAGAGCCTCTTGATGAAAGTGGAAGAGGAGAGTGAAAAAGTTGGCTTAAAGCTCAACATTCAGAAAACTAAGATCATGGTATCTGGTCCCATTGCTCCACGGTGAATAGATGGGGAAACCATGGGAACAGTGACAGACTTTATTTTCTTGGGCTCCAAAATCACTGCAAATGGTGACTGCAGCCATGAAACTGAAAGACGCTTGCTCCTTGGAAGAAAAGCTGTGCCCAACCTAGACAGCATATTAAAAAGCAGAGATATTGCTTTGCTGACAAAGGTCCGTCTAGTCAAAGCTATGGTTTTTCCAGTAGTCATGTATGGATGTGAGAGTTGGACCA
Source organism: Antilocapra americana (assembly GCA_007570785.1). Taxonomy (NCBI): domain Eukaryota; kingdom Metazoa; phylum Chordata; class Mammalia; order Artiodactyla; family Antilocapridae; genus Antilocapra; species Antilocapra americana. Next base: position 821,286 of record ML663590.1, on the reverse strand, counting down.
CAAAGAAAGCTGAGTGCCAAAGAATTGATGCTTTTGAACTGTGGTGCTGGAGAAGACTCTGGAGAGTCCCTTAGACTGCAAGGAGATCCAACCAGTCCATCCTAAAGGAAAATAGTCCTGAATATTCATTGGAAAGACTGATGCTGAGGCTGAAACTCCAATACTTTGACCAGCTGATGCAAAGAACTTCTGACTCCTTGGAAAAGACCCTTTGACTAGACAGACCTTTGTCAGCAAAGCAATATCTCTGCTTTTTAATATGCTGTCTAGGTTGGGCACAGCTTTTCTTCCAAGGAGCAAGCGTCTTTCAGTTTCATGGCTGCAGTCACATTTGCAGTGATTTTGGAGCCCAAGAAAATAAAGTCTGTCACTGTTACCATGGTTTCCCCATCTATTCACGATGGAGTGATAGAAGCAGATGCCATGATCTTAGTTTTCTGAATGTTGAGTTTTAAGCCAACTTTTTCACTCTCCTCCTTCACTTTCATCAAGAGGCTCTTTGTTCCTCTTCACTTTCTGCCATAAGAGTGGTGTCATCTGCATATATTGAATTGTTTGTATTTTTGGAAATTACTCCTTTTGTTGGTGATATTATTAGCGAATATTTTCTCCCATTCTGCAGGCTGCCTTTTCATTTTGGAATTATGGTGGCTCTTCAACTTCTATTTATTGAATGGATGTACTTCCACAAGCCACGAATGAGCATCCACCCCCCCTACACCATGTCAGTGTCTGATCTTACAAATTGTTTTATATTCTAAATTCTTAGGGGCTTCCCAGGTGGCGCTAGAGGAATCATATAAATTTTTATGTTATTTTTACGTTATAAACTTTACTGATTTGAAGAATTACCTTTGTACTTCATTTTGATTTTTAAGTGTTATCTCTTTGGATAGTTTTATATGCTTATTTGCAATTAAAGAAAAAGTATGCACTCCTGTACTCTAACCCTTCCAATGTCTTGCTGTATCAGTTTAAATAAAATCCAAGTCCTTCACAGAGCCTCTAAAGCTTTCCACGGCTGACTGTCTGGCTACCTCTGCGGCCCCGTGCTCCCATGGCCCTCCTTGCCGGTTTGCTCCAGAAGCATCAGTCTCAGTGCTGCCCTTCTGCGTGGGATGCTCTACCCCCAGACCTGTGCTTCCTTCTGGGAGGTACCCCATAGCCACCTTATCATCTAGCTGGTCCCTGACCCTCCATCTGAAATAGCACCTCCCACTCCCCATCTCCTCACTCTGCCTTATACTCCTTCGTGCCCCAGATGTGTTTTCATGACACCTGGCATCAGGTCACATTCATTTATTGGTCTATTTCATGTCAGTCTCACCCCATAGAAGGCAAGTTCCTTCTCAAGACCAAAAGAGGGTCTCATAAGAAACACATGCTCCACAAATGTTTATGAAATCAGTTTGCTTTTTCCTTTCCATGAATTGTCCTTCTCTGCTCTTCCCCAATCTCCCTTAGATTCTAGTTCTTCACATGGAAACGTGTTAATCCACCTTGTCATGTTTCTGACAAGTGTTTTTCCCAGTTGTTCCTTATACTTTTAATTGTTTTATGATCTTTATAATGAACAAGAGCTCCAGTGTTTTTATGTAGATGGATTTGCTATTCTTTCCTGGTGTCCTCCCCACTCAGCAGATAATTATTCACCTAATCCTCTTTCCTAGGTCTTGGAGGTGTCCTTTTATGCATTGAACTCCTTAATCCATCTGTAATTGATCTGCAGTAAAGGTGGGAGGTGAAGATGTCTCTTCCCCTAATTGGCCAGTTTTTCCTAATGCCACGATGCAGCTATTCTTCCTTTTCCACAAACTTGTGGAGCTTTCTTTATCACAGATCACATTTTCATACATTCTGGAGTCTAATTCTGAGTAATCTGTCAGCTACATCATATCATCTTATGAGCGCTAGCCCTGAAGCCAGCGTGTCTGGGTGTAATTCCTAGATCTACCAGTTGCTAGCTGTGTGACCTAAGGACAGTACTTAACCTCTCTGTGCCCTGTGTTTTTTAATCCACAAAATGTGGATGACAATAATACAAAATTGCCTCTTTGCAGATAAAAAAATTCTAGCACGCACCAGCAGTTTCCTGTGGTTAACTGCAACACATAGCTCAGAGGGCTGTTGTGAAGATTCAATTAATTGATCAATGTAAGGGCTCAAAAGAGGACTCATCCTTCAGGAACATTAGATGTGTGTTTTATCAAAGTGCCCTCCTCGTTACGCTTCTCTTTAAAAACTCCCCAGCTACAGAGGACCTCCACGGACATTTCTCCAAAGATGACACACGTGTGCCAACAGGCACATGAAAAGGTGTTCAGCATTGCTAATTATGAGAGAAATGCAAATCAAAGCTACAATGAGGTGTCACCTCGCTCTGGTCAGAGGGCTTAACAGAATGGAGGCTCTTTGAAAAGCTAAACGTAGAGCCGCCATATGATCCAGCAGTCCCACTCCCCGGCATGCATCCGGAGAAGATGAAAACTCTAATTTGAAAAGACACGTGCATCACAGTGTTCATTGCAACACTATTTACAATAGCCAGGACATCGAAGCGACCTCAATGTCCACTGACAGATGACGGTACAGAAGATGTGGTGTGTATGTGTGTGTATAATGCATATATGTGTGTACACATATATATGCATACATGTGTATTTATACAGACACACATCTATAAGAAATGGCCACCCACTCCAGTGTTCCTACCCAGAGAATTCCATTGACAGAGGAGCCTGGTGGGCTCCAGTCCGTGGGGTCACAACGAGTCAGACACAGCTTAGAGACCAAACGACAATGCACAGTGGACTACTACTCAGCCACAAAAAAGGAACGGGATATTGCCACTTGCAGCAACTTGGGTGGACTTACAGATTATCATCCAAAGTGAAGTGAAATCGGATAAAAACAAATATTATATGATAGCATGTACATGTGGAACATAAAAAATAATACAAATGAATTTATTTACAAAAAAGAAACTGACTCACAGACATAAACAAACCTACAGTTACCAAAGGGGAAAAATGCGGGATAAATTAGGAGTGTGGGATCGACAGAGACACACCACTATATATAAAACAGATAAACAACAAGGTCTTATTGCATAGCACAGGGAGCTATATTCAGTATCCGGTAATTACCTATAATGAACAGGAAGCTAATATATGTAACTGAATCACTGCTGTACATACTAACACAATATTGTAAATCAACTATATATTTTTTAAAATTTATTAACAGCAATAAGTCTTTATTGAGGTTTTTTTAAACAAAATAATTTTAAAAACAAAAAGCCCCACATGTAAACAAGGAAGTAAATAAAGTTAGTTGGCATCATTATGTCCACCCAAAAATCAAAACAAGTCCTGTGTTAACATTCCATAATTGAGTAAAATGTTTTGACCCATCAATGTTCAGGGCAATTGTATTTAATATTATCAATAATGGAATCTTATCTTTGAACATTATAAAATGGTTTATGGATTATAAACTATAAAGTTTAGGTTTTCATTCCTTATACCATACGTCCACTAGCCCTAAAACATATTTATGTTGTCCATATTCGTCCAAAATATCCATTGCCCGAAATTAACCAGGTTACAGCTATTTGATCTCCTCCTGAAGAGTTTTTAAAGGGTGGTATGTGCTAAAATCCATATATAACAACATCGTTTTTCTAAGCTAACCTAATTCTAAATTCTAACTAATCTTCATTTCTTCTCACTTTCTATTCATACACTAAATGCCATAGCAACTTTCCCTTAAAAAATGAAGTTAATACATGAATACACATTCAGGCAATAATTTTTGACAAAGTTGCAGTTTATTTCTATATTTCAATAAATAAATAAAATGACCAAAAGTAATTCCCCAGCTACATCCATCTATCTCTCCATCTTCCAGAGATACTCTAGAATCATCTGGTAACTTTTCAGATCATCCTTCTGGGATTCTGATTGGGATTGCCTGGACGTCAGCTGTTAATTTGGAAAGCCAAGACATCTTTACCACCCCTGTCCTCTCTCCAGCCATGCGCTGGCCTCCCATGGACTCCAGTCCCCTCTGACGTCTCTCAGCAGAGTTACAGGGAGACAGGGAGAGGAGAGGGAGGAGCTGGAACTCTCTCCATCTGGGCTGGAGGGTCTGACCCAGGGGCTAGAGGGGACATGAGCTCATCTTACTAAATCCAGCCAAGAAGGGATGGCGTCAATGAGAACATTACTGGAAGGACCATCGAAGTCCTTCAGCTGAAGCGATGGCAGCGCCGGGGTGTCAGCAGACAGTGGGCTTGGCGGACAGAGTTACACGAAAGCTGTGGTCTCTAGTCTCACCAATGACTTCACTAATATCTCCACGTTCCCTCCATTTCTTTGGTGACTGGGTAGCATCAGGAGAAAAGAACGATTATTATTAATAATTACTATTATCATTCATTCATTAATTTTGAGGAAGCTTTGGAAAAGCCCAGGAGGAGAGTGAGGTCAGAAGAGCCCCCTCAAGAGGTCTGGGCTGCCAGGGTGGACCCCCGTGAAGGTCTTGTGCCCCCAAGATACACAGAGCCCAAGGGATGGGACGCAGAGCCACAAAGTGCCGGGTGACCTCTGCAGAAGGAAGGTGACTTGGGAAGAGAGAACTCCCAGGGGTGCAACTGCCCAGGTTCACTGTCAGCGCTCAGCCCCGGTGCCTGGAGCGCTGAGATCCTGTGTGGCTGTCCCCAGCTGCGGTTGGCTGTGACTGCTGCGTGCAAGTGACCAGCATCACTCTCACAGCTGCAGAAGCTGACCCTGGAGCCCAGAGGGCACCCGAGCAGCGGAGGAGCCAGGCGAGCCCTCAGGGCACTGAGCCGTAGGTGATGCAAGCAGCGCTGAGTTGGCTGGCAGCCCTGGGGGCTGGGGGCAGCTCCACCGCAGGCCCTGGTCCCTGCCCGCTGGTGGGGCAGCCTCCGCCCAGGGTCCTCTGCCCTGTGTGCCTTTCTGGCCCACATCGGCTGGGGACGAGGGTCTTGCCATGAGTTTCAGGGCACACTGGTCTCCCCGCACTGGGACAAGCTGTCTTCCCCTTTGGCACCAAGTGCCCAAGGGTGGGTGTCTCACCCAGGTGCCTGTCAGGTCCCCTGCCTAGGAGAAATGTTCCTGTCTAGGGACGGCTCCAGCCTCCGGGAGGGCAGTTTTGGCTGTCATTTAACTGGGTCGCATCTCTGACATTCGTAGGACAGTCCATACCACAAAGAACGACCTGGTAGTGATGCCAGCCCCCCGAGGAGAGATGCTCTGGCCTGTAGGTGGTGCTGGGGTAAGGAGCAGCATTCAGAGATGTTCTTGGGAACTCAGGATACCTCTCGGGTCCACTCACGTCGATCCCGGTTGGCCGCCACTGGACTGCAGAACTGCCTTCTGGAGGGAAAGCGTAATTAGAGGGAAGAATGGAAACCTCCTGACTTTACAAATGTGACTTTGCAAAATGAGGCAGGAAGACAAATTTGTCTTCACTATTATTCATGAAGGAAAGTCCTTTGTAAATCCCAAATTAACAATTTCTCATTTAAAGATGGGCGATTATCATTCTTTTCTCCCAATTTATGGCTTTCAAAATCCTGAAGTATGAAAATTATTGGGGGAAATATTTCCAGCCATGGTCATGGAAAATGGAAATCCACTTCAAAACTACTGATAAGCGTTTTCCAATGATCCATAGTTGAAAACTAAAAAGTAATCATCCCATACGTGTACATGAAATGACAGCTTTGGTAGCACAAATATTCTGAATGATCACATGAAGGTCTGTGATATTTCTGTATGTGGGTGGCCGAGTGCCCCCAAGTTACTAGAAAGTTAAATGTTGAGTGTGGCTGGATTTCACCCAACTCGGGGATTCTCTGATTAAAGATGGTGACAACAATGCATTTAAGCTTATCTTCGCTTTTACAGGGCTCAGGCTCCTGGCAGCTTTCTTAATAATCTCACCAGGCCCCTCTGGAGGGAGATGAGCATCTGTGCCAAGGAGGAATCGTGCAAATATGAGGCATGATGAAGGCCCTTCTAAAGACGTCATGTCGTTATTTGTAATCAACACACCTGCTGAGACCTCCAGTGTTGGGCTTTGTGCAGAACAACTAGAGCTGGACTCCTGCCTCCCCCCAGGCCCACCCCAGGGACCCCCAACTTCAGGTCTAAGTTGTCGCTTAGCTGCCATAACAGCAGATCCCATCAGCTAGCACGTGTGGATCACTGAAGCCATTTGGTTTCATGGAGGAAGTATGAGTTGAGACTGTCTCCATGGATGAAGAGGCACCTCCTGCCCCTGGTGGTCCCCAGCCCAGGCAGCTGTCTCCCCACCATGGACTTTGGGCACCTTGAGGGCAGAAGGCACCCGTGCAGGACGTAAACCTGTTTTGTCAAGTGAGTGAAGGTGGAGCTGCTGGTTCCAGGCCATCTCCACAAAGGACAGGATTGAACAGTGAATGGTCTTGCCCGTGGTGGGACTAACCCGGGTTGGGCAGGTGAAAGGGGGCTCACTGAGGCACTTGAGGTCACCCAGCAGAGGGGCAGCTGCAGAAGCAAACGTTTCCACACAGCCCTCGGTTCTGTCTGGCCTTCAGCTGGGGAGCCTGTTTCTGTTCCAATAAAAATGGAAACAGTGGCTCATTGTGGCCAACTGTGTGCCCCACGCTGCCCAGCACCCTGAGCCCGCATCAGGCCCTTGGATCAGCCCCGCTGATGCTGACCGGGAAACTGAGGTCAGAGAGTTAAACCTCCAAGGGTGGGAACCCAGGTGGTCTGAGTTCAAAACTGCACTGAGGCCCCAGGCGGGCTGCTGCTGTGGCCCTGAGGTTACCACACACATCCTCTGGGCTTTATCACTAACCTCCCCAGAAACCAAGATGTCCTGAAGTCTGGAAACTTGTTGTGGTCATCAGGTGAACACAAAGGTGCAGATGTGGGGGTAGAGGGGGGTGTGGGGGGTGGGGGGAGTAGGAGGTGGGAGGGGTGTGCTGGTCTGGTCAAGGTTAGCTAGTGAAAGAAAGTGAAAGTGGCTCAGTCGCGTCTGCCTCTTTGTGACCCCATGGGCTATACAGTCCATGGAATTCTCCAAGCCAGAATACTGGAGTGGGTAGCCTTTCCCTTCTCCAGGGGATCTTCCCCACCCAGGGATCTAACGCAGGTCTCCCACATTGCAGGTGGATTCTTTACCAGCTGAGGCACCAGAGAAGCCCAAGAATACTGGAGTGGATAGCCTATCCCTTCTCCAGGGGATCTTCCAGACCCAGGAGTTGAACCGGGGTCTCCTGCATTACAGGCGGGTTCTTCACCAACTGAGCCATCAGAGAAGCCCAAGGTTAACGAAGGGCGTTACCATTAAGATCCAGTGTTCTCTGTGCTGCTCTGCACCCCCTCTCTGGAAGACCTACCCAACTTCTTCCTTGTCATCTGATGGACTCTTTACTTGAAGAAAAAGGAAAACTCAAAAAGGGGGTCAGGCGTCTCCAGCCCTGCCCCCTCAACCACCCCTTGTCCACCAACACGAGCGCTGGAAACTCTGTCTCCCTAGCACTTTCCCATCACCAGCCTTCCCCAAAAGGCCAGTTCTTGCTCCCTGGCCTCTGATCCCTGACCCAGGAGGCTGGGTGTGTGTGCCAACGGACTTGGCCTCAGGGCCCAAAGCTTTTGGAGAGAGAGATCAGGTTTTTGAGTGATCCAGGCCCCACTGCAAGGGCCTCCCTGACCGAGGCCACTTCTCCAGTCTGCTCGTTTGGCCTGCAGACCAGGAGGGTCGCCCTGTGGTTCCCCAGGGCTGTGTGATGAGCAGACGGGGGAAGCCCTGGGTGCAGGGGTGTGTCCTTCCTGTTCCCACTCGCACCCTAGGCCCCAGCTACCCTGCTGGCCCCGTGGGAGAGATGCTCGGGGAAACTTCCATCCAGACCAGCAGGCCGTGGTTTCTGACAGCCTGGCTGCAAACCCCCACCCCCACCGGGCCGCAGGGAGGCCCCTCCAAGCCTGCCGGGGGCAGCCGCTCTCGGTTTCCCTCCGCGGGGTGCCCGGCCTCGCTTTGTCATTCAGAGCCAGGCCGCGCTCCTTCCCTGGGGTCAGGCGGCCACTTCCAAACCCCTAAAGCGCTCAGGGGGCTTCAGGGTCCCCGTTGAGCCAGGTGCGCGCTGGCGGAAGTCGGGGTGGGGAGGAGGAGAGGGGGACATGCGGGGGTGAGGCCACCGGAGCGCGGGCCAGTGGCGGGGGTCGGGCTTCATGGGATCCGGTCGGTGTAATCCCATTTCGGCCTTTGTCATTCAGGCGGCCGCGGAGCCCGAGCCGGGGGGCCGGGCCCTTTAAGAGGGCGTGCGGCCACACCAGAGCGGACAGGCCTGACAAAGGCGGGGGGCGGGGGGGGGGAAAGGGGGGGGGGGGGGGGGGGGGGGCCGCCCAGCGTGACATCGGCCTCCCTGGCCGGACTCTGCCCCAAGCTTTGGCCAGGGGCCCTAGGGGGCTCTCCAGCCTCCGCCATGCTTTGGGCAGGGGGCATCCCTCCAGTTTCTAGTTCTGGACCCAGGAGCGCTTCCCGCCAAGGTCGCTGTGGGTGGGGGTTGGCATCCTGGACCCCACAACCCCCACCACCTCCCTGCCTCCTCGAGTCCGGATCCCAGCCTCCTTCCTCCCTCCCTCGAGGCCTAGGGCCTCCTCAAGGTCTAGCAGCGGCCCCGGGCCCCCTACCCCCCACCCCTGTTTTCCTCTGCCTGGCTAAGTGGGCGCCGGCTCCGGGGCGGGGCTGCCCCAGGCGGTGGAAGGGGAGTAAGCCAGGCACCGAACTTGTACTGGGGGGAGCTCCCTGCGTTGGCTGCGAGCGTGGATCTCGGGGGTGGGGAGGGGAGCAGCCCAGAGTCCAGACTCGCTGGGAGACCCCAGAGGCGGAGTGGGGGCAGGGGAAGGGTGACTGGAGGAGACCAGAAAGGGGGGCACCGCACAGTGGAGCTTGGCTGTCTGGAGGGAGAGTGCTGGAGGGTGGAGGTGGGGAACCCAGACCAGCTCCTGGGGGCCACCACGTGGTGGGACAGGAGTCGGGTGGAGCTCAGGGGCGCAGGCCCGGCGTTTATAGGTGGAAGACGCTGTGTGCCAGGTGCCTGGGACCAGCTTCTGAGACCTGGCAAAGCGGGTTAGACGTGAGAGGGAAACTGCACACCTGCACACTTATTAACACTTCCACGCTCACAGCTGCCTGCACACACACCCTGCCCATCATGCTGCTAATTCCTCGGGGAGGGCGGCCCTCGGCAGGGACCTTTGCATCCGAGTTGGCAGTCTGAGTTGGCAGTCTGACTGGGCAGCACCAAGCACCGGGTGCAAGGGCGGCATTCCTTGGTGCGGTGGAGAGGCCAGACCGACCCTTGATCCCCATGGGCACCAACCGGAGAGCTTCCAGAGTTTCCGGCCTATCCCCTCCTGACGGCGCAGAGCCTGGGGTGCGTGACCCCCCTCCACCTAAGAAGACCCGTCCACAGCCAGCGCAGGCAGGAGACCCTGGGCCCAGGTACCCTGGTCCAAAGCCATGTGCTCCCTGACCTTGCCCCAAAGCTAGAGAGGGCGGAAGTCAGCTTAGGTCTTTCACTTCTGAACTGTTCAAATAGGCAATCAATTTTTATGATGTGATTTATAATTGATGCAGGTTGTCTTCATACATATGGTGTTGCTTTTGTGTGTCGGAGTTTCAAGCGCTTTATTACTCTGACGGTGTGATTTGCATTCATGTTCGGTTACCAAGATCATATTTCTCCTGTTTACACCATAAGGGCCCAAAATGAAGATTAATGCCACCTCCCTTTGCCCAGGCACCTCCTTCCTGGTAGACCCCAGACCTCGGCTCCCCGCTAGACCCCAGAGTCTGGCATTCAGCTTTGGCAGAACAAGGCCCCATTGCGCCCTGCCTGTCTGGGAACAGTTGGCACATCAGAGGGTCCAAGCAGACTGCCTGCTGCAATCATGAGTGCCTGGGCAGAGGCCTGGGGTCTCCCGGGGCAGAAATAGGGGTGTGTACACAAGAGCATCCTCTCCAGGGAGGCTACGGCTGGGTGCTAGCAGGCCACTAGGCTGTGTGGGTCACCCCAAGATGGACACCACCACCACCAAGGCCACGGAATGCACGCTGCTCCAGCCACTCAGGACCTGCCCCCCCACTTACCGCTCAGGATTTCCACAGGAGCTGAGAAGACCCCGAGGCGAGAATCAGGTGGCGACCAGATCCCAAGGCTGTCAGAGTGTCCCTGCTGCCTTCTTACTTGCCAGGGTCCCCTGCCAAGTGAGGACAGAGATCATCTCCGTGTGGGACAGGAATGGGGCTGGAAGGAGCAGCTGCAGAAGCCCATGCTAGGCTTGCCAGACACAGTTGAAATGATTAAGCCAATTAAGTTCGAGCAAACAGATGCAAGAAGGAGCAGGTGCTGACCCCAAGAGAAAGAACATCTTGGAATGCAGGTACTTGGGGCAGCTACCCACCTAAGGTGGCCGGGCCAGCACGTGGAGAATTATGGAATCTGGATGGTCCAGCCAGGCAAACATGGTCTCCAGAGGCCTGGGAGGCCTCCCCTCCCACCCCAGCTCACCCTCTTTAGCTGAAAAGGCCCTGCCAAAGAACCACCTTGGGCCTGAAAATTGGAGGGAAAAACTGGACACAGAAGCCTGTGCTGAGTCTCCAAAATTCCAGCAAGGGCTGGGGTAGGAAGATCCAAGCACTGGTGGCCCAAGGCGCTGCCTCAAGGGGTACTCCCAGCCCCTGCCAGGCAGCATGGGGAAGGTTATTTGAGGCCTGAGACCAGTCTAACAGGGCCCTGCCCCCAGAAAATGGAGATGTGACTTCCGGTTTTCAAAGTACCCTCGGTTCTCCAAAGGCCAGGGGTACCCAGTTCTCTGAGGGGCTAGGGCTGGGGTTCATCCCATTTGCTGTTTCTTCGTGCAGCACCTCCCCCCCCACTTCAGACCCCTGCCCTGGCTGGTGGACCCAGGGTGCAGACAGCTCCCAGGAGCCCTAGCGCAGGGAGGGGTAGGGGGCGCAGATCTTTGGTGCTCCCAAGCGTAATTATTTGATCTGCAGATGTAAGTGGAATTTATTGTAACAACAAATATAGTGATGTCAAAACCCAACCTTGGATTAAAGCCGGCAGCCAAAGGGGAAGTGTATTAATTTCCAACAGCATCTCAGGCCAGAGCCTATTAGAACAAGCTATTCTTCAGGCCCCCCCATCAGAATTAATCATTGGGAGTTAATTTGAAGCTCAGACAAGTTGCTGTTAATTTAGTGCAGGGAGGACGGGATGGAATAAAAAGCGGAGGTGCTGGCCGAGCCTCGTGGGTCTCATTAATCAGCCAGCTGAGACGGCCTGGCTTGATTACAATTTGCAAAAAAATTCATTAGGGCCTGGGCGATTGACAATTTTTCTCTCTGCCTGTGATGTGACTCATTAGGCAGCCAAATGAAAGCCTTGATGACGGCTATGATGACAGGGGCCATCAAGCGCTGCTTGTTTATCTTCCTCCCCTCGGCCTGTCTCTGGGGCCTGGGCCTCCTCTGGCTGGGCTCTCAGGGGGCGCCCAGCGTCCTGGGGTCGGGGAGGAGGGGGCGCCGAGCCCAGAGAGGGCAGGGGGCAACCCTGCAGTGGTGCGGTGTCTGCAAGGCTGGGGTACCCCCAGGCCATCCACTCCTCCGGCTTCCAAAGGCCAAGGACCAGCACAGCTGAGGGTGGGCCTGGGAGCTTGAGCCCCTTTGTAGGGCTCCCCAGAAGGTGCCCCCCCAGTTCCTAGGGAGCCTCACTCCCCCTCAGGTGTGTGAAGCCAAGGCCAGTGGGTCCTTCCCCTCTGTCTCCCATCCCTCCCATGAGCTTTAGGGAAAGGTAGACAGGGTGTCACACCTGTTAAGGTATATGGAGGGGAGTGCCCTGCTCTCAACACCCAGGGCTCCTTCCCCAGGGCCAGAGTGCCAGGCCCCGCCTGAAGTCCCGAAGCTCCCCTGGCCCTCAGGCCCGGGAATCTAGGCCACCGGCCACAGCTGTGCCGGGGCACCTATGCAGCCCGGGAACGGACTGCCCGGGTGCGCGGCGTGGGGACGGCGTGTCTCCAGGGGCCTCCATGGCAGCGGCAGCGGCCTGGGGCCTGGAGGGCCTCCCCGAGGAGATGACGCCAACGGGCCCCCAGGCGCGCTCACTGGCATGCGGCCGGCGGGGTCGGCGGGAGCGGCCGGGGCCTGCCCCTCCACCACAGGCCCAGGCGCTGGCTTCGGGGCAGCCAAGAGCCCCCACGGCTCTGCGCGCCGCCAAGAGCCGACTGAGGCCCTCGGAGAATGTCCACGCCACATCACTTGCGCTCAAAAAACCAAGCCGGGGCCATTTTCTGTCCCTGGAAATCTTGGGGACGCGGCTGGAATCGGGGTCTCGCCCTGCGCCTTAACTTCGGGCTGAGACCGGGGTCCCCAGTGCCCCTCCGCCGCGGAAAGGTGGCGGGTTGAAGGCCGTAAAAATTAAGTCAGTATTCGTATTGATCCACGGCGATGGATTTCGCCTCTTGAGCTGAGAACCGCGGTGACTGCGGCGCCAGGCGGCTTCTCAAACCCGCTCCCCAGCCTCCACTCGGGAGGCTGAGGCTGGCGAAGCCACGGGCTTCTCTTCGCTCTCCCGGCGGCTGGTTCGGCGGCCGCGAGGGCTCGGTGACCGCGCTCGCCCGCTCCGCGCCCCTGGGTCACCCCCGGCCTGTCCGCTGCCTTGTCCGGCCGGGCCGGCCGCTCGCGTCCCGGCGGGCGCTTGGGGTCGGAAAGGGGGCCGCGCGTGGAACGGGCCGGGCTCGGGGGCGCGGTCCGCGGTGCAGGAGTGGGCCCGGGGTTCCCACCCGCCCCTCCCGCGCCCGGCGGGCCGCATCCCACCTCCGAGGCGGGGAGGTGCCCACGGCTCACCCCCGACCGCGCACCGGCCCCCCCAACCCCCGCAACTGGCCGGCGTTCCTCGGGGTGGGGCGGTGGTCGGGTCCCGCCCCCCTCCGACCCCGCCCGGAGAGGGAGGCGCCGGCCCGCGGGCGTCCGCAGCCCGCCTCCGCCTCCCACCCCGGCACTGCCCAGAAGCCAGCTCAGCTAGCTGCGTTTCTGCCCCTGTCGGGAAGATCGCGCCCCGAACCCGATCTCTGGGCGCTCGGCACTACGCCGCGAGCGGGCACCGCTTCTTTTCAGGTCAAGGGATGCTTGGAAGGAAACGCGTCTCCTCCCCCGGTGGTCGTCGATTTAGGGAATGAAGACTATGCAAAGCCACCCATACCCGCACTCACTGACCCTCCTCCGGCGCCCGCCTCCTCCTCTGGCCAAAGTTTGCCAGCTTCCCAGATACTGGTTAGGCTGAACAGAAGGGAAGAGGTTAGATGTCTAAGGTGGAAATTAGGGTTTCTCGAACTGGTAACCCAACTGGAGCTATTGCTCTATTTAAAACCTGGTGAGCTGCTGGATGGTTTTGGTCGCTCCAGTTTGAGGAGGCCCTGGACACGGGGTGTTTATGCGGTGCTGGTCTCAGACCAGCTGCTTGGCCACGGAGGGCAGGAGGGTCCCTCTAAACAGTCAAATCTGGACATACTGATAAGACCCAAGAATTGGTCTTTTCTCTTTCTCGCTCCTTTTTTATTCACAAGACTGAGATTGTTTTAATGTCATAACTTATAGGAAAAATAAACTACATTGAAATAAATTAAACACAACGGAGACGTGCTTCAGACAGGGCTCATAGGATATGCAACCCCAGGAAAGAAAGCCAGGCAAAACCAAAGCAAAGCGAATTTCCAGGCTGCCCCCCAAAAATGCCTGCTTCTCAGTCAGAAGCAGAATAGAATAGAAACTAAAATCAGTGGTGACCGCAGTGTTTGTCCTTGCATGTGATGTTTACCTTTGGAAAAGTGTGGAAAGGTGGCTGCTGTGCGTGGCAAGTTGCAGCAGAGGCTTTGTTTTCTTCGGGAATGTAGGTGGAGGATGTTACTGGGCAGTTTGGTCCTATAACTTTCAAAATACGGCAGCTGAGATCCAATCTATATAGATATTTATGTACAAAGTAGGATAGTGTAATAAATATTTAGTGTGTCTTCCAGGTGTAGCTGTAACTCCTTCAAAGGCAGTCTTTCAAGCTCGTTAATGGATATACTCTCAATTTGCTTGGGATGTCCAAAGTTGGGGGGGGTGACTCTGAGTTTTGCTTCAGACATGGTGGAGTCCACCATGGGTTCCCTCCCGGCAGCTGTGGCTTCTCCACGGTGGTCCAGGCCTCGGCCAGCCCTGGGCCCTCAGGGCCGGGCCTGCTCCAGCTGCTGATGCTGACTTCTGATGGCGAACCTACTGACATGGACGGGAATGGGGACGACGATCTTGGGGTTCCTGGAGGGCTCCCCTGTCTTGGAATTGGCATTGCCGGCCTTCACCCGTTTCCACTTGGCCCGGCGGTTCTGGAACCAGATTTTCACCTGCACCTCGCTGAGTTTGAGGGCGTGCGCGATCTGCGAGCGCTCGGTCAGCGAGAGGTACTTTTTGCAGTGAAACTCCTTCTCCAGCTCCAGGAGCTGCTCGCTGGTGAAGGCAGTCCGCCGCCGCCGGTTCTTGCCGGTGGCCGTGGTGCTGCCCGCGGCGCCGCCGCTCGGCGGGGTCTCCTCCAGCGCCTGGCCGGGGTCCTCCTCCTTGTGAGCCGCCTGGCCAGTCAGATTGTCATCCGAGCTGTAGTCCAGATCGCTCTCCAGCGAGAAGCTCTCCTCCTTGCCCTTCGGGTCGTCTTCCACCTTTGACTCGTCTTTCCCTTGCCCTCTGACAGCCCCGACTGAAAGCAAAACCAAACGGCGTTTTATTACATTTCGCACACTGGCCTTCCTTGCCCGTTCCCACCGTCACTCGGGCAGTCCCCCACACCCCACCCTCCCCTTAGCGGATTGTCTTTCTATGACATTAACACATTGTGATTTCCTGGCCTTTGAGGGGTTGTGAGGGGAGGGGAGGCGTGAGAAAGCTCAGGGGAGAGGAGGCGACAGTACAGGCGACGGCCCTTTGCCCAGAACCATCACTCAAGGGGCCGCCGGCCGCCTCCGCACCCTCCCAGTCTCCCGCAGCTTAAGGCAGAAGTTAGCAGGCGGCGTGAGGCCCCGAGAGCGTCCTCTTTGTCCCCGGGGAGGGGGCTGGGTGAGGGCTGAGAGGGAGTTCACCATTCATCCTGCCTCCCCCCTCTCTGCCCACCCTCCTCCCAGCCCGAAAATTCTGTGAACTTCAATTTCATCGCACCCTGTGCTGGGGGGAGCAGCAGAGGGGTGCAGACCCCAGACAGTATCGGGTTTGGGGTCAAAGAGAAGTTTCGAAGCCTTAGGAGAAGTTCCCACCAGACACCCCAGCACACTCATGCCGTTCCCGCAGGCAAGCGACAAGCCCGGTAAAGAGGGTTAATAGTTCTGGGCGCCCTCAGGCACAAGCCCTGCAGAGATGCGCAGCCCAACCCTCTTGCCCTCGAGGCTGAAACCTACCCGGGACCCCAGGTCCCAGCGCCGGGGGCTGGGCGGCGTGCAAGACTCCGCCAAACTCGCCGGCAGAGGGATTGCGGCTCCGGGCAGCAGCTGGCCCCTGGGGGCTAAATGCACGCCCCTCTACCCCCACCCCCCACTTATTGCGAGGCTCTAAAAGACGATCCCCGGTCCCCGCGGAGGCCCCGCTGGCGAAGCTCGGCCTCATCTTCCCGTTCCTCTGGCCCGGGGAGCCGGGGGCGGGGAGCCCACGGGGGCATGGCCCCATCCCCTCGGTCCCCCGAGGGAATCTGGAGCTGGCGCGCCCCCGCGCCCGGGTCGCGCGCGCCGCCGACTCACCGAGCGACGCCTGCACAGCCTCGGCCGCGGAGAAGGCCAGCAGCGAGCCCTCCTTGGCCAGGAAGCCTTTGCCGTCCTCCGCGTCGGCTTGCAGCGCCTCCGCCTTGTCGAAGTTGCCGCCGCCGCCGCCGGGCAGCTGCTGCGGCGCGAACTTCCTGGCGGCAGCCGCCTCCTGGTGCTGGGGGGACGCCGAGAAGCCGCCGGGCAGCGTGGCCATGAGCGTGGAGGTGAGCGCCATGCCCTGGGCCAAGCTGGAGCAGAAGCCGGTGGGCAGGCTGGGGATCTGGTGGTGCGGGTGCGCTGGCGGCAGCGCCGGCTGCAGCGCGGCCTGGGGGAGCGCGGGCGGCGGCGGCGGCGGCGGCGGCAGCACCACCGGCCGGTAGGGCATGAACATAGGGTAGCCGGTGTAGACGAAATGGCCGGGGCTGGGCTGCGGCGGGCTGCCGATCAGCGAGTCTATGCTGAAGGCGGTGCTACTCCCCAGCGGGCGCTGCATCATCATCAGCGACGGCGGGAACGCTGCGCTCATAGACGCGCTCGGGAGAGGCCCGCGAGAGGCGAAACGTCCCCGCGCCGCGCCGCCGCCGGGAAGCCCCCCGGGCGCCGGGAGCGCAGCTTGGGCCGAGCCGGACCCGGAGAGCAGGTGCCCCCACCCCGTCAGTCCTGGGCCCGCTGCATGCCGCTGGCAGGCGCGGGTGCGGGCGGTGCGCGGGGTGAGGCCGTGCGCCCCGGAGTGCAGCGGAGGCCCGGGCCCTCCCCGCGAGGGCTTCCCCGGAGCTGCTGCCCGCCGCGGGCCCCGCTTCCGGAGCCCTGGCGCGTCGCTCCCGCGGCCCTCGGCCCGGGCCCGCAGCCGTCGGCGCGTCCGTCTGTCTGGCCGGCTGTCGGTCGCCTCCGGCGAGCCGCTGGGGGAGCGCGCGCGAAGCCGGCGCACTTGTCCTCCGCGGGCGCCGCCAGCACCTTTAAATCGCGCTCTTCTTTCTCATTCACATTTTGCCTGCTGCAGGGCCCGGCTCCGCTCACGTGGGGCCTGGAGCCGCCGCCGATTGGCTGCCACCAGGAGTGGGCGGGGCGAAGGCGGGACCCCGCCCCTCCCACCGGGACTGGCCGCGAGCTGGCCGTGGGCTCAGCCAGCGCAGCGCGCGGGCCAGCGAGCCCGAGCCAGTGCGCCCGGTCCGCGCCGCGCAAACTTGAAAGCGGCTGTTGGCACCTCCGAGACTCGAAACTCGGCTCTCGGCGGCATCATCCGGGGGGGGAGGGCCTCCGAGGGTAGCATTCGCGGCTAAACCGCGGGTTATTTTCTTTCTTTTATACGTGCCTGGGAAGGAAACCTGCTGGGTGCTGCTGCTGCTGCTGCTGCTGCTGCGCCCGGGGTTCTGGCTAGGTTCCCGGAGTTGGGGGCGAGGCCCTTGCCCTTTCAAATCTGCCCCCTAAGGCGCCTGTCCCGGAGCTGGCAACCCCTTGCCCGCTGCGGGGAACCTTCCAGGTTGCTCACGGCGCCCCGGCATCCCCAGCCTCGCGGGGAGGTTGCCGGTTTCCCCATCCCGAGCCGGGCCCGCCCGTGAGCGATCCCTTCTCATTTTTCATGACATTCTTAATCATCACACCTATTTACACACTTTGCCGGCGCGCACCAAAATAACAGCCACGATAATTATGATAATAAAGCGAGTCCTTTATCTGCTCCATCCTCGGGGAGGAAGGGGGGAGTTGCTGCGCCGCCGGATTGTATAACGTGAGATTATCCTGATGAAAGCTTTATGATGTTTGCTCAAATAAAAGCTGCGTTTTGTAAATAGGCGCTAATTAAGCACGTTGAGAACGGAGGGAGCGCTCACCCCGGCGCCACCGCCCGGTTTCCAGCGCGAGGACTCGAGGGCGCGCGGTTCCCCTCTGCCTACTGCAGGATGGAGCCCGTTCCCTCAGGATGGTTTCCCTGTCTCAACAATGGTAAAAACAACAACAACAACAACAAGAGCAAACAAACAAAACACCCAGAATTTGGGAGTAGGGGAATTGGCGGGGAAGGCAGTGGGTGCCAGCAAAGTTCTTATCGCCTTCAGCATGGTAAAAACAAAAACTTTCAGCTCTTGTGTTTCCTTTTAAAATGTAATCGTTTCGTGGCAAGGGTAGACGTTGCAAAGAGCGCCAGCACGCCCGGGGCTTCCACGCGCCTCCAGGGCCTCAGCTCCTACTTCCCGGGACTAAACGTTTGCCCGAAACGGCCGACAGGCCCCGGACCCCAGGAGGAGAGGAGAGAAGGGCATTGTTACGCCGGTCATTAAAAATCAGCTCACGCCAAGGAGCTAGTGGTTGGGGAGTTGGCCCGTGTTGGACGTGTGGTATGTATCACTTACAAGCACATTTAATTGGGAGATAAAGATAAATCGATCTTTATGAATTTATCGACCCGATTCTTTGACGCTCTTCTTTCTCCGGCTTTAACTTGAAGGCCCCTGGGGCGGGGGGCGTCTTAATTCCGGGCCACCATCTCAGCCGGGAGTCTGGTCGGGGACCCGCTGCCCACCCAAGGGGCCGGGAAGGAGCGAGGGGAGAGTGCCTCCTCAGCGCCCCGGAGTGCTGAGAAAACTCGCTGGCCCCTTTGCCTGCCGCCCTCCTCCTCGCCCCCGCCCCCCCGCCCCACCACCACCCGGACAAAGACGTCTCCGGCGCGTTTCCCCACTCCAGGCCGCAGTAATAGATGGCTCCGGCAGCAGGCGGCTTGAAAGGAATTCATTAGGACGCTGCCTGTATTGCCTCCACTCCCTTCACGCCCAGACCCCGAGGTGGCTTAGGCGGAGCGAGGGAAAATGAATTCCCCTTGGGATGGAGGCACGGGGAAGGAGGCGTGTGTAGGCTCTTGTAGGCACGTCCTTTCTTCACTCCTGCAAAAGAAGAACCAGAAGAAAAGAAAAAATCGAAGCCCAGGGCAAAAGGCTGATTTCTTTATGAGCATAATAAATACTGCCTCTCATTATGAGATATTTAACCGACACACCGTCTTGGGAACGGGTTACCTTGTTTTTTGAATGCTATGGGGAGAAAACGCCCGGACTCCTTGCTTGTTTTACGTTGATACAGCCGGGTCCCTTCGCTGCTTGACACTGGCGTGTCTGTATAAGCTGTTGCTTATTTTAACAAATTTGCCATCCACTTTCCTCTTTTGGCATAAAAACGTTGATCTATGGACTTCCGTCTTTTGATTACCCTCTCAGAGACAGAGGTGCCTTTGATTATTTTGGTGATCATTATGCCTTTAAAGTTCAGCAAGAAGATTTAGGTCCTTTGAATTATAAGTCCACTTGAAACAATTTGATGGTGTATTATTTGCCTTCATAAATTGCCGTAGAAAGTATTGACTACAGGGGTTACAATACTAATCTCCTTTTATTAGTGAGTTCAGAGAAGTCTCATCGATATGAATTTTTATTTACTAGTGTGCTTTTTCTGGAATGCAATGCAGTCATATTTTCTCATCTAATGCTTAACTGCTTAGAAAACGACTGTTGGCGTCATAAAAGGATCCCTGTGTTTCACCGTGATTAACAAGATTCATTCGGGGCACCTCAGCAACCTGCAAAGCGTTCAGAGCACGGGGACAGTGCATAATAAAAGCCTGTAGAGTTTTCCCTCCGCTCCGTGGAGAGATTTATGGGCAGCGAGAGACAGGTACATGGCTTAGCCATCCTTCGGATTTCGACCTGCCTAGCTGGCAACTGCCTCAACCTGCAGCGCCCTCGGTAATTCAGCGGCCCAGGCTGCGCGGGAAAACAGTCCGGCACACATCTTTGCAACTTTCCTGTAAGAGTTCCTCCCCCCGCCCCCCGCCCAACTTTCTCCTATAAGGAAGACTCAAAGATGCTGCCGTAGGGCGATCCGGGTCCTCCAACTGCAGTTAACTTCGGCGAACTTCTTTTCCCGGGGAACCTCCCGCCGGGATGAAGTTGGCCCAGCCCCTGGACACTTTCCTCGGCCGGTGCCGAGCTGGTGTCAAGACCGTATTAGGCCGCTTAAAACATCAGACGTCAGTAAATGCCATGGTAATTAAGTTGTCGCCACGCTTCGGGGCTGGCCCAGTCAGCTTTTCCACGCAGGTGTATGGATGGAGCCTGAGTATAAAATGCTCAGTGCACAAGTTAAATGAATATTCATGCCGCCGACTTGCGGTGGCCGGCCGAGTCCAGCCCGGAGGAGGAAGCACCGCGAACCGCGCGCTGCCACGCTGCCGCCAGGGTCGAGGTCGCGGGTGGTCGTGGAGAGAAGGCAGTGGGAGCCCCAGGTCTCCGAGGGAGCAGAGAAGCCCGCGGGCCTGGCGGGCAGGGCGCTCCCGCCCGGCGCCCAGTCCCAGGCCACAGGCCGGTTTCTCGGGCAACCAAGTTGTTTTTATTTATAGAGACTTGGAGTGGCCCGATCATTTGGTCATTGCCTCAGCCCTTGCTCCTGGCAATAGTTGGGAAATAGCTTGGGATGGGTTTTATTTATGGAAGGGCAATTGGAATTCACACCCAGCTAACCCAGAACAGTCCCTTCCCAGCCCAAGACGAACTTACAAAGGGGTGCTTGTGTAAAATTCCCCATCAGACACACCAATTTGCAAGTAGCAGAAAGCATTGAAGCCTCATCTTTTTTAACTATTTTATTCAGCTTTTTTTTTTTTTTAAATCTGAAAGCCCAAAATAGACTCCATGTGGTTCTAAGTGAAGTCAGCCCTTGGCTGGCTTTGAAATAGCTCCTGCAATTATGTAAAAGAGCCATTCACCAACAGGACGGAATTAAAAGGGATCTCGCCCGCTTCCCTTTCATTGCCAACCTCTCATGTTTGGCTTTTCAAAGCACTTCCAACACGATGTCTTTCTCCAGGACAAAAGGCAGAACAAAAAAAGTCCCCAAACTTGTAAATTGAACGTCAAGGGAACTTTAAACAATTTAAAGCCCATAAATAATGATAAAGGGGACTGGCAAAAAAGGCAAACCCATTCAATTAATAGAGTTTCCCAAGCAAAGATCAAGTGGTTTATAAAATAAAAGTCTTTGGTTTCATTATTCTGCTCCTTGGCCATGCAAAAAGCAGGACGGTTCCTCCCCCCCCCCAAACACCCTGAAGAAGAAGCTCTTTACAGGATTGTGTGTGCAGAGGCATTCTTAGGTAGAAAGTTTTGCTTTGTGTCCCCCCACCTTCAAAACTGCAGAAACAAAACCGCCGACCAGAAACATGAAGTCTTGTTTTTTTTGCATATTCTTGCAAGAGTTGAAAATTGTTCCCCGTGGTCCTGCAGGCAGGGAAACCTGACCCTCACACCTGTGCCGCCCTTCCCACCCCAGCGCGGAGCCACGGCCTCGTGGCCCTCGAGCTGAGCCCGGGTGGGATCTGGGGACCAGGGTTGGTTGGGTGGGGGGGCTCCAGCGCCTCCCGGGAGCTCCGGGACTGTGGGCGCCGATGCGCCAAAGGGGC
Organism: Antilocapra americana; assembly: GCA_007570785.1. Classification (NCBI taxonomy): domain Eukaryota; kingdom Metazoa; phylum Chordata; class Mammalia; order Artiodactyla; family Antilocapridae; genus Antilocapra; species Antilocapra americana. Next base: position 799,998 of record ML663590.1, on the reverse strand, counting down.
ACCCCGGCGCAGGCTGCGAACGCCTGGAGACCCAGGTTTCTCGCACCCCACGTCGGCCTAGGCTCCAGAGCCAGGGTCTCGGGTCCAAGAGCGCAGGCAGGGGTCCGGGTTCCTTTTTCGGAAGAGCCCTGAAGGTTGGAGTGGGAGTCTCCTGACTGCCAAGGGGGTTATGGATCGCCTGCCACGCTGTCCCTGGAAGCCCCGCGCCGGCGCATCTCCGTGGAAGCACCCTAGCCGGCGCAAAGGGGCCGGCATTGAATCCGGCCGGCCCGGGGTTCCAGGCTCTGAGGACGAAGCATCGGGCGGAGGCCGGCCCGGGAGCCGGCCCGAGGGCGCTGCTTTGCGGGGCAGAAGCCTGGGGCGCGGGAGTAGAGCCCGCTTGGGTTCCCCGGGGGCTGGCTCCCGCCGCAGCCGTCCGGAACCCCAGGCCTGGGATCTCCGCGAAGGGAGGCGCAGGCCGCGCGGCACTGCTCACCTGCCTTCATCTCCACGCAGCCCGCCCCCCCACCCCGATCCGCGCGGCCCCACCTTTCGGGGAGTTCAAACGCGCCCCGCCACCCGGCGCCGGACTTTTCATCTCCCCGCACAGGGGGGCATTGTTTGCGGGGACTTCACAGAGATGCTAATCCCTCGGTCGCAGAAACGGCGGCCCGGGGAGGCGGGCAGAGGGCACCAAGGGGTGGGAAGGTGCGCCAGCCTAGGTTGAGAACCACCGGACGGGCACCCCTCCCGGAACGCCGGGGTCAGCTGCTGTCCACCTCCTGTCCCATCCCCTCCCAGCCCTCCCGCCTTGTCCTGGCAGGCGGCGGACACAAGTGATGGGCCTGGGCCGGGCCGAAGCCAGCATCCAGCTGATGCTCAAGTGGGAAGCCTTCGATGGCCAGCGTGCCCTCCGCTTCCAGCGCTCTGGGGGAGCCGGTGTGTCCCAGGAGACCCGGTCCAGGGACTCGGGACTAGAGTCTCTGGGGCCTCCAGGGCCTCCCAAACCCTGGCCTCAGCTGCCACCCCTCGAGGGCCCCAACCCCCCGCAGGGGTGTTGTCTTTTAAAGGGGACCGAGGTTTATCTAGAGTTCATCCATTTAACCCTTTGGAAATCGCATTGCAGGGAGCAAGGGAGTGTTTGGATCGACGGCCAACCGCATCAAGGGCGCCGCTCCTGCTTCAGCTTGTACAGGGACCGAAGGAAAACCGGGGATGCTCCCAGGCGGAACTTGTCTCTCCTTTTCTGCGGAGAGAGTTGCAAAGCAGAGCGGTGTTTCCTCTGCTTGCCGCCCCCTTCGATTGAGGAATGTGACCCAGAAAGGATGTCACAGGACGGGGCAGGGCACTGGCTGTAAACAGAGGGGAGGGATGTCGGCTTAATGGGGAGGGAGACTTAGCACGGCCTCTGTCCCTCCCAGTGAATCCCTCCCCTGGATTTCCAGAGGGGGGCAGCAAGGGAAGGTCATTGTAAAAAAGTCTGCTTATCAGTAAGCTCATCTTGGAACCTCCAGGGTAGACACGTCTGTAACTGACCCACCCAGCTCCACTGAGGTTTTCCAGAAGGACAGCTCTGACTCTCCAAGGTCTGCCATAAAAGACAGACGTTTCCCACTTGATAGGAGAGGGTGTGGGAGAGAGCTGTTTGATTATAATCAACCATTAAATGGCGACAACGCAGTAGATGCCGAGGCCCTCGGAAAAGGTAACAAGAACACCTCACTAACAGTAGGGCACCCCACTTACAGGGCCTGGAAGTAGGAGGGCTCAGCCCCCGCCCAGCTGGAGTTGGACCCTTTCCACACTGGAGGAGAAGCCCCGTGTAGATCTTTGACGCGCATGTGAGGGGGGGACTTGGAAGCCCCAGAGAACCAGAGCCCATGAGAAGGGCAGTCTGTGGAGGCTGGCCACGGGACTTGACCCCAGCTCCCACCCCACCCCCACCCCTCAGACTCTGAACCCTCACTTTCCTGGGCTCCTTTGCTCATCGACCTGAGAGTGGGTATGTCATGGGCCCCAAGAGGGTGAGCCAGTTTCCCTGCATCTGCGTTTGTCAGGCTGGGACAAGCCCACACTGTTTCCTGGTGCACAAACACACACACACACTGTCCTCATCATGCACATACACATACACACAAGCCTACACTGTTTCCTGGTTCACACACACACACACACACACACACACACTCACACTGTCCTCATTGCCATGAGCCACTCACTGCCTGAGAAGGCTGGAGTGGTACTGGAAGGAGGCAATGCTTGTTTGCAGGTCTCTAAACAATCCTCTACAACCTGCCACCTCACGTCCCCCCAATACGCACCCCCTCCTTGGTGGGGATCCAAGAGAGAACTGCAAATGCTGATCTCCTAGGCCTCTGAAACAGAAGCATCCCTTTGAGTTTCCTCCATTGATCATCTGAAAACATACAGAGCCCTCAATTTGCATAAGTTTGCTATCAGCAATTATATTTTCCTTCGGGGTGCAGTCTGCAGTCGGCAAACTGTAGAGAGAGAAGGAACCAAGCGGCAGGTTAGAGGGCAGCCCTGCTCGCCCCGCCCGGTCCCCAAGCCCACCCCAGACAGGAAAATGAGGGGGAGAGAGTGGGGTTCTTTGAGACCCGGTGGGAAAGACCCAGGACACTTCGGAAGGCTGTCCCCAAGCCTCCCTAGGGGGCATTCCTGCATTTTGCAGGAAAGGAAAGTATTTTTTATGGGGTATGTTGCTCCTTGCATGTGTGGGTTTGTTGAAAGAGTGTTTTTGAACGATGAACGGTATTAAAGACAGGCTGTTCGTACCTCACTATGTTGTATTTATCCTGCACAACACCACCCCCTCGGGCTAATTTATTCTTGAAGCTCCTTCCCAGCCAGGTACTGAGGGGCCATGCTGAGGCTACTGCCCCTTGCAGGGGCCTTGGAGGCCGCTTCGGGGGGCCTCCACCAGTGTCCCTCGCCTGCTCCCACCAGGCCACAGTGGAGCATCCATGGAGGACCGCCACAGACCCTATAGCCTGGCAGAGGTGAAGGCTGGGCGCATGAGCCCCTTTCAGCCATCTGCCCCTCAACTCTCCTCCTGGACCCTTGGGGCTACTTTATCTTTTGGTTGTAATCATTTTCCCTGTCCTCAAGTTTCTCTCCCACCCACGTAAACTGCAACCAGAATGACACTTAGAGCACGTAGGAGATGGGAGACTTCTTAACGTTCTTCCTAGCCCCCAAGCCCTTAAAATTCAATGCGTTCAGCATATTGTAAGTTGTTTGGAAATTTATGCTTTTACGTGTAAAGAAGTGAGTAATTTATTGTGGAAGCAAATTTTGCATTGACAATTTAATTTTAATAACCCAACGAGGTTATTTTATATCTGCAAACAAGTCAAAGAAGTATCACATATTTAATAAATTCACGAGGAAAAGGCAGGAATCAGTTTTACTTAAGGCTTCAAAATTTCAAACGTCGTTAGCCCGCAAAACACCTCGAGTGAGCAGAGCGCTCAGGGATCTAGAGCGCCGCCTATGGGCCATGAGGATAATGACATCTGCTTTAGGGCTTGTCCGGGCTCTTGAGATTCCAAGGGAATTGAAGGCGGCTCCCCTTTGGCAGGATTAGAAGGTCTGAGAAGTCTGTATTTTTCATATCTACAGTTGCACAAGAAAAACTCTCAATTTCTTTCCATTTTAGACGTCTAGGCTACGAGAGAAAGGTTTGTCACAAATGAGAGGGGTAAAAATCAGACCTCCGTGATTACACAAGGCATTCAGAAATACGATCAGATTTTGGACATGATCACAGAAAACCCACGTTGGCTCTCTTTAAAGTCCATGTAAAGTTCTCCTGGTTCTTTGACTCACCCAGAACAGGGCCTAGAAGCGTAAAGGATAAGAGACCCTCTGACATCTGGGCCTAAAGGGTCTGGGTGCACCTCCGAGCCCACCCTGGCCTCTGTTTTTCCATCTGCGTAATGGGCGGGAACGCCTGCTCGGTCTCACCAGCGGTCTGACCGCGTCCCTAAAGCGCAGATAATTAATAGATTGCTTTTGTCACGGGTAGTCGTAGGGACCCAACTAGATCACGTAGCACACGGTGGCAGGGCGCCAGGCCCGGAGAGGATGGTGGGGGATGGGGTGGGACGGTGTCTCTAAATTGCAAGCACGCCCGCCAGCCCCGGAGTGATGTAGGTGCTGGGTGCACGCAAGCCTGTGCGCTCAGAGTGACAGTCTCAACTTGGGGCAGTCTCTGATCTTAAGACCTGAGCGTTTAAAAACAAAGCACAGGCCACCAATGGATCAGGACGCAGGACTGTATTTAAGGACACAGGACGCCTGCCCGGGGTGGAGAGATGTTCCGAAGCGCCGCCCCTGGGTCGGCAGGCCGTCCTTCTCTCTGCAGAGGCAGAGGCGAAGGCACCGACAGCCCCGGCCCTCGGACGGCCCCTCTGCAGGGCGCGCTCATCACGAAGTTCAGCGTTAGGAGGGCGCGCTGGGCACCGCCTTCCCAGGGAGACCAGTTCTCGTCGTTTCCGATTATTTCATTTTAAATAAAAGGTCTGTAAACTCCGTGAGCTAAATGAACAAAGCTCAAACACATTCCTCTTTGGGGGGAGTGGGTAGGCAACCTGCGAGAGACTCAGTTTCGATCCCTGGGTCGGGAAGATCCCCTGGCTACCCACTCCAGTCTTCTCGCCTGGAGAATCCCATGGCCAGAGGAGCCTGGAGGGCTACAGTCCATGGGGCCACGAAAGAGTCACGACTGAGCCACTAACACGGAGGCGAACCGAGTATCTTGGCCTCTTACTTTCACCCAAACGCCTCTCCCCAGGGCCCCATCCTGATCCCACCGGTAGGGGCAATGAGGTGGACGGAGCCGCCCGCCGAGGGCCGAGGGCTGACCCGCGCTCTCCGTCTGCTCTAGCCGCAGGAACCTGGCTCTAGCGCGCTCCCTGCGGGCCGAGGCCGGGATCGGCCCCTGGGAACCCGGGAGCCGGGCCGCCCAGACTCGGGGGCGAGGGTCGCCGCTTTAGGGCCTCTAGGGAACCAGCTCCTCGCACTTACAGACGTCCGTTCTCTGAGCAGCCGGAGTCTGATCGCCTCGTTTCAGGTGTGTGTGTGTAGGGGGGGCGATCTTTACCGCCCCCCAACTTGATTTTGGGGGGGTGTGGAGAAAGGAGCAAACATCTCCAGTTTTAATGTGGCCCAATTATCTCGTTTGCACGACTTCAAGTGTTTCTCTTTAATTCATTCCAATCTAGTAAATATGCTTCGGCAAGTAGCTAATTTCTTAGGGATGGCTTCGCTTCTTCATTTGCATATAAAGCGCGTCGGAGGCCGCCCCCATTTCCTGGTGCGCGCGGGTCGCAGCCAGCTGGGCCACCTCCTCCGGGAGGGACGCCTGGGTTTGGCCAGGGAAGTCTCGCAGGCCGTGGTCAGTGACGGGGCCCGGGGCTTGGGGTGGGGCTGGAGAGCGACTGGGCCCCGGGGGTCAGGGAGGGGACAGGCCCCTCCCTGAAAGCCCCCCTCCGCTGGCGGGCCACCGCACCACCTCCAAGGCCCCTCCGCTCCTATCTCGGGATGGGGCGCCCTCGGTGGCCACATGGGTGCGAGGGTCGGGGGCCGCATTTATCCCCAAGTGCGGTTATTAAAACGCGTCTGGAGATAGATGGACGTGGATACCGCGGCGGGTATCGCAGCGCTCAGTTGAGCGATCTTCTGGCTTTAAATTCCGAATAAAAGTCTCAAATATTCCCGGGTCAGGGGGGCACTGTCTCATTAAAACCACTCTCGTCCTGAAACTGCAATGCAGACATTAAAGTGCAGTATTTTTCAATTAGAGCTGACGAATTCAATCAAAATTCCATAGATTAGGATGAAATGAGGCATGGGTCATTTACAGGGGAATTTAATTGCCGAGCCATTAGACAAATAGTATATTTGCCATTCCCGCGTTATCCATCATTTTCGACATCAATACCGGGGCCGCGTCTCCCCGTCCCGCAGCCGCCCGGCGTCGGCTGTAAACACTCCCTTCCCTGTATCTTCTGATTATATCTGATTTCATTTAGGGCCATGGGGGATTATAAATGTTCACGCAATCAAGTTCATTAGGACTTCAAATCGCATTTCTGATTGGGATCGCTCTGCCGCTGTCCTCGGAGCGCCTTTCAAACCCCAGGACGAGGCTTTCGAAAACATCTTTTTTTGAATTTAAAGCTTCACAGCCTTTTGTCTTCCAACGCCCCCTCCCGCCCCCCTCCGGGGGGCCTCGCGCTCCTCCGGCCTCCCTTGCAGGGGAGCGGCCCTGAACCCAGAAGTCCCAGGGCGGGGGGCCCCACGCCCCCAGACTCTCCTGGCGGGGCTGGGTGGTGGGGGGCACTGCGAGCTGCCCAGGCAGGTCTCCCCCCGCCCAGACACCCCCTGCCCGTCCCGCTAGGCTAAGAACCCCCCGCGCGGTCGGCCGCCGGGCACTGCTCATCCGGAGACGAGGACCACCGGGCCCAGGGTGGGGGGCCCCGCGTGTTCGCGCATCGCGGGTGGGCGCGGGGTTCCGGGTACCCTTCGCCCCCGGCCGCGCGCCGCGGGTTTCAAGTGGAGCTCTGGGCATGTTGGAGTCACTCGGCCGCAGGCCTGTGGGCAGTACTGGGCCCGACCCGGGACCCCTTTCGGGCTGGGCCCTTTCGCTCCAGAGACCCGGGTGGGAAGTGGGGGGCGAAGCCAGCGAAGCAATTCTCTCTTCTTACTAACAAACCCAAGAAACAAAGGAGCAGCCTCTTCCAGGGAGAGCTCGACAAGAGTCGAGATATCCCTTCCAGCGCAGCTGAAAAATAATGGCTTAATATTAACTGCTTCTCATAAAAATATACTTTCACAGAGATACAGTTACAAGAAGAAAACCTTCATTTTACCCCCGTACTCTGTGCTCATCGCTGTTAGCTGCCTCAGTAATTTAATTGGAATGTAACGTGAGAAATGTGTCATTTTTGAAGAATTTATGCATCACTTCCTAGAAATCTCATTGTGTTAACTAGGAGCCCACTGCGTTCTGTTTAGAACCCATAATCACATTTTTATGTGTCTGTACGCGGAGTTAATGTGACCTCCTGTTTTTAGCAGATAAAAGAAAAATGTCTTTTCCTGTAACATCTGTATCAAACTCCTGCTTGCCCAAAGTGGGAGGAAGTCCTGTTGCCCTGATGTTTTCCCAACTTACCAACTTTTTCCAGATCCAGAGAAAAGATACGTGAATGGGAAAAGCGCCTACCAAATGAATAATTACACAGCGAATTAAAACCCTGCATTAAACATAGTCGACAGTGCATACTGCATTCTCAATCATGTTTATTGCTTACAAATTGCATTACAAAGAAATCTACTCTTTTTATTGGAGTGATTAAGCAGAGTGTTAGGACTGAAGAAATACCATTCTGGAAGATGAGATGAAGGCTGAAAACCCAGCTAGTTACCCTGCAGTGGTGAATGTATAATTTTGTTAAAGGACACGTTGAACACACAAATGAGATTGGGATGTCATTATGGCGTCATAAAAGAGTCAACTTAAAATTATATTTATTTAGAAACACATTGCCTATAAAATGCGCATATTTAATACAAAGGAAGTAGGCAATGCCATAATCAATATTTAATTACGGATTTTTAAAAATTATAGCAGCACAATTCTATATGATATGTCACGATTCTATAGCTTTTCTATACCCTCCTCCCCTTTATCCTGTGAGTCAAAATCTTGTTTTCTTCTCTTTAATTCTGGGGAGAGCCGGTGGGTGGGCAGGGTAAGACCGTTTGCTTATGGCGCCACCTGCAGGACTTCACGAAAATAAGTTTCAAGGCTGGAATCCTTCCACCGGACCCTAGAAACTGACCTTAGGCTTATTTTAGCAATTGAATGAGATTAATTTTCGTTTTAAAATAGAAAGATGCTGACAATTTTAAGACAAGCCCCGGGGTTTGAAATGCCTACTGAAAGCCAGAAATAAGATGCAGTATTGATCCTAGTTGAAACTTTGGGACTTTTGAATATCCAGAGTGCACATAGAAAATTTGACTAAGGAATAATTAATTCTTGAAATAATGGAATAAAAGATGCAATATTCCAGGTTTATCACTTGGTCCTTGGGCAGCCCTTAAGAGATGAAAAGCACTTGGCAAGCTAATAACATCCACAATTGCAGTGATTAAGCTCTCTCAGACGTGGGCGTCAGGACCGGTCAACTGGAGCAGACCGGCTCATTCTCCAAGCCTGTATTTTACACTGTTTCTGTAGAGGGTTAAGTATCCTTTGCCAAAGTTCAACAGTCTGCTCCATCAACATGAAAGCATAAGGTTTATTTCGAAGATGGAAACCGTGGTGATTATATACAGTTACTAGGATTTGCAAATGCTTCCCAAAGAGTCGTTTTGATTTTCTTCAAAACATGCAGAATTGATGATGATTATGTAACTTAAAATTAAATGGATTTTAAGTACACTAGAAAGTGAGCCCCAAGGCTGTGTTCAGACTTTTGAGCATGGCACATCGCATGGTGCCAGTCGGTGCCCTGCCTGCCTGTGGGCTGTGTCTCTAGACGCTTATGCTGTCCAGGCGATGGTCGTGCTGGAGAGGGGCGAATCTTCTCAGGACCATTGTCGGCAGAGAACCTCATGTGTGCATTTTGTATTTTCACCCCTGCTACAAATTTTTCACAGTTATTTTATTTTTTGCTTCATCAAGCAAATTGCTAGCAGGAATTGAAGTCTGAAAAATTATCAGTGACCTCCATCCCATCTGATGATTCAGATAACCCCCAAATCACCACCTTTTTTGTCCCACACAATCATGGCTGTAAATCAGGAATCCTGTTTAGCACATCCAGAGTCACTAGAACCGGGGTGACTCTCTGTGGTCAGGTGGCGGTTGTATAGCCAGAGACAATCAAGTTGGAGGGAAAATAGTCCCCTGCTATCTTTTTCCTTTTTAGTAGAAAGAGCATCTGCTCTTTTATTACCTTCTGAATTTTGAACCATGTGAATGCGTCATTAAACACTACATTTAAAATTAAAGAAAGTTTAGGTCTTATGGAATTGAGTTTATGTAATATACTCAGAGAGAAAAGTAATGATGTTCTATGTGAACTGTTTGAGAATGGAAAACATTTTTACTCTTTAATAAAAGAAATACCAGTGTGTGCTTTTTCCCCTGGAAAAGAAGACAGCCAAGGTAATCCTAGCTTTAAAACAGAAGGTAGTGTCAGATGTTTTCTCAGCTAGCTTACTTCTCTCCCCCCATATCTTTCCTCTCTCTCTCCTTTCTCTCTTCCTTCTCTTAAGTCTTATCCTTCTCTTCCCCTTTTTTCTTTCTCCTCTCTCTGTGGAATTATGCGTGTCTCCTTCATTTTGGAACTTCCTACCATGTGGAGCATAGGGCAAGACTAGACACAGTCATCACTATTACAAATTTTTCAGTTATTTTATTTTTTGCTCTGTTGTTGTTCAGTCACTCAGTCGAGTCTGACTCTTTGCAACCCCATGGGCTGCAGCACACCAGGCTTCCCTGTCCTTCACTATCTCTAGAAGTTTGCTCAAACTCATGTTCCTTGAGTCGGTGATGCCATCCAACCATCTCATCCTCTGTCATCCCCTTCTCCTTCTGCCTTCAATCTTTCCCAGCATCAGGGTCTTCTCTAATGAGTTAGCTCTTCCCATCAGGTGGCCAAAGTATTGGAGCTTCAGCTTCAGCGTCAGTCCTTCCAATGGATATTCAGGGTTGATTTCCTCTAGGGTGGATTGGTTTGGTCTCCTTGCTGTCCAATAAAATTCTTGGGGGTGTAAATAATGAAGACAAATTCTTTGGCAGTGGGAGAGTTTCAGGAAGTTACAGGGAGATGTCTGGGGCTCCCTGTGAGAGTCATATTATTTTTAAGCAGTAATCTGGGGGGAAATGTGCTTTTAAGATGTAATAATTGGCCATTATTCGTCAGAGTTTTAGAAATGGGAAGTCAACATGGGGCATTCCGTGGCAGTCCAATGGTTTAGGACTCCGTGGTTTCACTGCTGAGGGTGTGGGTTCAATTCCTGGTCAGGGAACTAAGGTCCAGAAAGCTATGTGGTGCGACCAAACAAAAGTAAATATGTTTTAGAAGAGTTCTGCTTTGCGGGGGGACTCTAAAACATGTCTAAAATTTAGTGCATTTCAGAAATACAACCAAAGTGTTCTCTAAGAAGGATGGGATGAAGAGGGGAACTTGAAGACTAGGCTGTGTCAGGCAGGCAGGTTCACTGAGATCCTCATTTGCAAAATCCCGCGAGGACAGGGCTCGTGAGTGGCTGCTGGGGGTGTATTTCTTGCTGTTTGCCTTCCTCATTTGTTCTCATAAATAACGTCGCTTTGCTTTTCCCTTTTTACAGTCTTTATTCCAGCATTAGGCTATTTCCTTCTATTAATAAAACAATCATCATACTAGAAGGAACTATGGTGTTCCTTCTCTGGACCACTTCTGGCTCTGCGGCTTTGCCCTGTGCACTCAGTAGGACCAACCAGGACCAGGGTGTCACCCAAGCTCGTTAGCAATGTTAAAGTCCCCAGACCCCCAGAATCCAGGCCTCACTTTGGATGCCAGTGTCAGAATCCGCGTTTTAACAAGATCCCTTCGGCGCAGAGAAGCCTGCTGCCGTCCTGCGTGATCTCTCTGAGTCCTAGCCCAGTGTGAGAGGTGTGCGTGCATCACGTCCCACCCGAGCAAACTGTAGCTGATTTTGGTTAAGGACGGTTCCTCTTGCTCGCTGGAGCAGCCTGGATCTGAAGCCCTAGGCGTGGGGTGTCACCTGGGGCTCCTGCCCATCCTCCAGTGTACTGCATCCCTTTCCAGGACACAGTAACTTCCCAGTGTCTCCCGGGGGCTCCCCCAGTGGCACAGCAGGTGAAGAATCCGCCTACAATGCAGGAGGTGCAGGGGACCTGGGTTCGATCCCTGGGTCGGGAAGAATCCCCTGGAGGAGGGCATGGCCACCCACTCCAGTATTCTTGCCTGGAGAATCGTCTGGACAGAGGAGCCTGGAGGGCTGCAGTCCATGGGGTCGCAAAGAGTCAGACACAATTGAAGTGACTTAGCGTGCACGCGCGTAACGTCTCACTGGGACCACACCTTATCAGCTGCTCCACGCGCCTCACAGCCTGTCCAGGGAAGTTCAGAATCCTTGATCTGGAAGCCGAGGTCCTGCCGATTTGCCTGCCAGCTCCTCCAGCCCTGCCTCCTTCCAGCTGTGAAAGCCTGGGGACCCTCCCCTCAGGACCAATCACTGTCCCTCCATCATGCACCTTCCTGCACCCCACCTTTGTCCAACTTCCCCTTTGACCCAGTGGAAGAGGCTTGGGGAGAGCCATCTGCCTGAGGTGGGGTGTGTTTGTGTGAGGTCTTGCGCTGTGCTTATGTAGGTCAGGAGAGCTGTCCATCTCAAAGGGCAGGGTGGCCTGACCCACTGTGTTGAAACCTGACCATCCCCAAAGACCCAACCTGGCTACCCCTTTTGTGATGTCTGCCCTCACTGGGTGGCCCTGCCAGGTCCCCTCTTTAGTACCGCAGTGGGCTTCAGTCATGGTGCAGGCAACATCCCACCTTAGACAGCAGTCATCAGCTGGGGTGTGAAGCCCCCTTCCAGACTGCCACAGTAGGATGGTGTCCCCCCACCCCGAGGTTCATCCCAGCTGCACTGTGCGCTGGCTCAAACGGGAAAAAAGATGGGGCCAATGCTTATCCTCAGAGGATGCTCAGAGTCCTTGTTTTAAAATATGGGGTGTAACATTTGAGGTTTAGTAAGGCCAACAGAGGGCTTCCCCAGAGGCTCGGCAGCAAAGAATCTGCCTGCAATGAAGGAGACACAGGTTTGATCCCTGTGTCAGAAAGACCCCCCTGGAGGAGAAAATTGCAACCCACGCCAGTATTCTTGCCTGGGAAAATCCCATGGACAGAGGAGCCTGGCCGGCTATAGCCTGTAGGGTTGCAAAGAGCTGGACACGACTGAAGCGACTTAGCATGCTACGTACACATACAAGGCCAACAGATGAGAAGAGAGATCTTCAGACCAGTGAGGAGATAGTTTATTACAGTTCCCAAGAGAAGGGCCACACTACATGGGGGAGTACCGGGGTTGGTCGGGAGGTGGGGGTGGGACGAGGAGATGTGGGCAGGAGCCTTGACTCCAGTTTCCATGGGGGTGGATACAGGGGCACAGGACTGGCTAACCTCAGTGACTTCAGTGGGCTCTTCGGCAGAGGGGCTGCCCCCAGGTGTCTGGGGTGGCCCTGTTTGGGGTGGTGGGGGGGCAGGGGGGCAGGGATAGGGACAGGAAATCAGGGAGGTAGAGGTGTGAGCCCTTAGCTGGTTGAGCTGTATCTGAAAAGGATGCTGCGGGGCACATTGTTTATTGTTTTTAAGAACTGGCTAACCCTGGGGGAGAGGGGCAGTCTCGGTTTAAAAGGCCCCAGGTGTCGAAGCACCAGAACATGAAAAATAGAAAAACATGGTTAATCCAGTCCTAGGCTTTAGCGCTCCCTCCTGTTACAGATGCTCAGGCTGAGCTGAGGGCAGCCGCCACGAATCTGCCTCTGTATCTGGGGTCCTGGACTTGCCCCAAGCTGGATCCCTGGGTCTGCTGGGGCCATCGGGCAGAAGACTCGCACAGAATCACAGCGTCTGCTCACCACCCCTCCAGCATCCTTGGAGGGGCTCTGGGGGGTGATGCGCTCGGAAGCACCAGAGGGCTCCTGGCAGGGGCTCTCGTTATGGAAGCACACGTCCTCCTCCCTGCATATGGACGTCTGTCACGTTTGGGGGGCTGAGCTCTAGGAGGGGTGTAATGCTTTCCCACCCTAAGTCAGAGGTCTGAAGGCTAGGGGCGGGGGCAGCAGGACTGTGGCTAAACTATTGTTGGCGGGGAGACCAACTCTGCGAAAAATACATAACACCTTTTAATTCAACCTCTGTGGAAAGGTAGTCCATGTAGTCACGTATGGATGTGAGAGTTGGACTATTAAGAAAGCTGAGTGCCGAAGAATTGACGCTTTTGAACTGTGGTGCTGAAGAAGACTCTCGAGAGTCCCTCGGACTGCAAGGAGATCCAACCAGTCCATCTTAAAGGAGATCAGTCCTGGGTGTTCATTGGAAGGACTGATATTGAAGCTGAAACTTCAATACTTTGGGAGGCGAGAATTCTACCACTGAACCACCAATGCTGAAACTCCAATACTTTGGCCACCTCATGAGAAGAGCTGACTCACTGGAAAAGACCCTGATGCTGGGAGAGGCAGGAGGAGAAGGGGACAACAGAGGATGAGATGCCTGGATGGCATAATCGATTCAATTGACATGAGTCTGGGTAAACTCCGGGAGCTGGTGATGGACAGGGACGCCTGGCATGCTGCAGTCCATGGGGTCGAAAAGAGTCGGACACGACTGAGCGACTGAACTGTGGAAAGGCACTCTGTGATACATGTACTATGACATTCACAGTTTCACTTCTCACAAGCAACCCTGAGAGAGGCAGGAAGGGCTTCTGCTACCAACTCCACGCCCAGGTGGAACCTGAAGCAGGGTGAGGTCTGTGCACTGGGTGGGGTGGGAGGTCCCATCCAAGGCCGGTCAGAGGGGCACAGTGTCCTGGGCCACACTGCTGGGTTTCAGTGCAGAACCCCCTCTGGCTCCAGAAGCAGGTAATTTTGCAGGGACTCTGGCAAGGGCAACAGAGGCACAAGGGAAAAGCACTTTCTGCCAAACAGTTTCCGGATGGCGCAGCGGCAGAGATGCTGCAGACAGCGGGGCGTGTAGGCCAAGGCGAAGAGGGACTGGTAGAAAGCCTGGTGCATCTGAAAGAAGGGCGGGGAGTGTCAGTCTGGGCACGTGGAACCAGCACACTTCCTTCTTTTTTCCCAGAGAGAAGAGCCTTGATGACATGGGAATCCTTTTATGTCTACTGAGAGAGGGAGAGAGAGAGAGAGAGAAAGAGAGAGAGAGAGAGAGAGAGAGAGAGAGAGAGAGAGAGAGAGAGAGAGAGACTGTGTGTGTGTGTTTGTGTGTGTGTGTTAGATGCTCAGTTGTGTCCGGCTCTTTTCGACCCCATGGACTGCAGCACGCCAGGCTCCTCTGTCCATAGGATTCTCCAGGCAAGAATACTGGGGAGTGGATTGCCATGCCCTCCTTTAGGGAATCTTCCCGACCGAGGGATCAAACCTGGGTCTCCTGCATTGCAGACAGATTCTTTACCGTCTGAGCCACCAGATCCTACCCAAAGCGGGTCTGGGCACTTTTCTGTAGGGCGGCTCCTGCCCAGTCAGAGGGAAGTCTGTATTGGGTGATCTCAGATAATACGGGTCATCTCCTCGAATTCCTAATCTGCCCAGGGGGCTTCCTAGGTGGCACTAGTGGTAAAGAACCTGCTAAAGAACCCTCCTGCCAATGCAGGAGACCTAAGAGACGCAATCCCTGGGTCAGGAAGATCCCCTGGTGGAGTGAGTGGCAACCCACTCCAGTATTCTTGCCTGGAAAATTCCATGGACAGAGGAGCCTGGAGGGTTGAAAGAGTCAGACACAACCGAAGCGAATTAACACACGTGTGTGCAATCTGCAAAGGACTCAAGTCAATAAAACACGAGGGGCCATTTTCTAGAGGCTTCTGGACCAATACGTTTTTTCCATCGGCAGTCACCTGCGGGCTTTCGTGTATGGATGCAGTGCCCGCAGCTGCCTTGATCGTATCTTGAGATGTCAGAGGGTGAAGTGGACACACAGGAGTCTGGATCTCCGTGGCCCCACCCTCGCTTGGACGCTGGTTATGGAGCCCTGACCTTCCTAAGCCAAAGTGGTCCTTGCCGCCCACAGCACCCCAGCCAGACCCACGGGCTGAGTGAGTACTGAGCCTCCAGAAGAAAAACAGAAACGCTCAGACATGCCCCCGATTTGCCCTTCTCTTTCCTTCCCCAGATGTCTCCTCCTTTCCTGGATATGACTGCAAAACCCCCCACAGGAGAAGAGAAGTAAGACAACGGTCTGTACTAATGGGGGAGGAAGGGGCGACCTCCTCACCTGAAACACTTCTTCAGGGATCACCTCCTTCCAGGACTCAGAGACGCGGAGCTGACGGTAGGAGTTGAAAAGAACCTCAATGACCGCGGGGACTGCTGTGCAGGTCTTCAGCACCTGGTCCAGAGGGAGGCACAGTTTGGGTGGGCTGGGTTTTGGGTCCAGGTGGGAAAGGCTGGGGAGGTGGGAGGGGGTGCCTGCATCCCGCTTCAGCCACTTCCTGGCCGTGTGACCTCTCCCAGGGAACAATAGCATTCCAGTACCAGAGAGGCGTGGTAGGGCCCCAGGCGTAGTGCTCTCGGAGAAACCCAGAGCGGCCTGGGCCAAGGCGTTCCCAGGAGGGATATGTTGATGCTCTCTGGGTCTGGAGAGCGGCTGGGAGAAAAGGAATCAAAACGGCTGGGTGTGGGGAGGGAAGTAGGGGAGGGGGGAGGGGGAGGGGAGGGGTGGGGTGGGGTGAGGAAGGAGTCTGCACAAGGATGGTGTTCCCCACTTCTGGCTTCAGTTTTCTAATGTGTCAGGAACTTGGGGGAGAAGAACTGCTTTGCTGTTGAATTTTTTTCTCCCCTTGGCCTTTCTGTTTTATTTTTGTAGTCCTCACTGGCCAAGGGTGCTAGTTTTCTAATTGGCAAATTCTGCAATAAGTTCATCGGCTCCATCCTAAAGATGGAAAGAGTGTTTGCTTTTCTAAAATATAAATCTTTTGTTGTCGTTATGGAGAGGTTTGAAAGTACAGAGAAGGAGGCTGAACAGTAGCGTAGACCGCCGGGAACCACCATCAGCTCTTGGCCCCTCCTGCCCTCCCACACCTCCAGCCCCCACTCCCTCATGTGATTTTAAAGCAAATCCAATGTAGCCTGTCACGTCATCTATAAAGATTTGTGTGTCTCTTAAAGGACATTTGGAAGAAACACAGATGCAGAATCGTTGTAACAGCTGAGAACTTAACAATAGTTCCTTATTGCGTGCACGCTAAGGCGCTTCAGTCATGTCTGACTCTGTCGGCTCTACAGACTACAGCCCGCCAGGCTCCTCTGCCCGTGGGATTCTCCAGGCAAGATACTGGAGTGGGTTGCCGTGTCCTCCTCCAGAGGACCTTCCCCACCCAGGGATCCAACCTGTACCCATCTACCCCGCGTTGACAGATGGGTTCTTTAGCACTAGCGCCACATGGGAAGCCAGTTTCTTAGTATCATCTAATATATACTCTACGTTTAAATTCACAAATTTCTCTTAAATGCCATTATATCAAAACAGTCATTTGTTTGCCCGAATAAGAATTCAGATAAGACCAACATCGTTACATTGGTTGATACGACACATTTTCAGACCCCCTCTTTTTTGTTTTGTGTGATTTATTTGTTGAAGAAACTGGGTTATTTGTCCTGTGGAGTTTCTCACTGTTGGGATTTTGCTGATTGTATCCCTGTGGGATGCCGCTTTTTCTCTGAGTTCTGTAAATTAGTAGTTGGATTTTGAAGCTGGATGGAATTCAGATTTGATTTTGGGGAAATCCCATGGACAGAGAAGCCTGGTGGGCTACAGTCCACGGAGCTGCAGAAAAGTCAAGACATGGCTTAGTGACTAGATCACAACAGGGCGACTTCATTATTCTCTATTTTTGAGGTTTAGGATTTACCAAGTGCTATGAAACTGTTCTGTTTGTGTCTTGGTTGAGAAAACTGAGGTTAAGCAATTTTTTTTATGAGGTCAGGCACCAAATAGCCCCAGTAGACAACAGTCAGAAATCCCACTGACAGAGGAGCCTGGAGGGCTACAGTCCATGGGGTGGCAAAAGTCAGACGTGACTTATCGACTAAACCAGTACCTAGCTTCTTTCAGCTCTAACACCCCTTTAACATACAGAAAGTGAAAGTGTCAGTCGCTCAGTCCTGTCCGACTCCTTACGACCCCATGGACTGTAGCCCGCCAGGCTTCTCTGTCCACGGAGATTCTCCAGGCAAGGATACTGGAGTGGGTTGCCATGCCCTCCTCCAGGGGATCTTCCTGACCCAGGGATCGAATGTAGGCCTTCCACATTTCGGGGCAGATTTTTTACTGTCTGAGCCACAGGGAAGCCCAAGCAAGATTTAAAAATTTCAGATTTCTCTTTTTCAGAGATAACCCCTAACAACATTTTATATATAATAAGGTTTATGTATTTAGAAAGGAATTAGTATAAATGACAAAAATGAGCCAGTGATTTGCATACTATTTTGAAACTTGACTTTTCATCAAAATGGATTGTGAACAATTCAAAAATTACAAATGAGCATTTAAACATTATTTTTAGAGGCCATATAATATTGTATGAATGTATCGTAATGAATTCAATGAGCTAACTATTGTAAGTTGTATAATATTTTTTTACCTTATCAACAATGAATACCTCTGAATGTGACTTCTCTGTGTCTGACCTTTCTTATTTAGATTGCTTATACTGAATTACTGGAAGGAGAACTGCAAGTCAGAGTGTGTATACTTCTTTTTCCCCTTTTTAATGTTTATTATTTTTCTCCATAGTATTTATTTATTTAATTGGAGGCTAATTACAATATTGTGGTGGTTTTTGCCATACATTGACGTGAATCAGCCATGAGTGTACATGTATTCCCCATCCTGAACCCCCTTTGCACCTCCCTTCCCATCCCATCCCTCAGGGTCATCCCAGTGCACCAGCCCTGAGCACCCTGCCTCGTGCATCGAACCTGGACTGGTGATCTGTTTCACATATGGTAATATACATGTTTCAATGATATTCTCTCAAATCATCCCACCCTCGCCTTCTCCCACAGAGTCCAAAAATCTATTCTTTATATCTGTGTCTCTTTTGCTGTCTTGCATATAGGGTCATTGTTACCATCTTTCTAAATTCCATATATATGTGTTAATATACGGTATTGGTGTTTTTCTTTCTGACTTACTTCACTCTGTATAATAGGCTCCAGTTTCATCCACCTCATTAGAACTGACTCAAACGCATTCTTTTTAATAGCCAAGTAATATTCCATTGTGTATATGTACCACAGCTTCCTTATCCATTCGTCTGCTGATGGACATCCAGGTTGCTTCCATGCCCTAGCTACTGTAAACAGCGCTGTGATGAACACTGGGGTACACGTGTCTCTTTCAATTCTGGTTTCCAATGAGACTGTATACTTTAAAGGTCTTAAAACATGCTGTCAAACTGTGAGTGTGTAAGTTGTTACCATTTTTGAAGAACTGAGTGTGAGAGGACCTCTTTCTTCCTACCCAGATCATCTCATTAATTACTTAAATCTGATAGGCACAAGTTGAAGTATTTACTTTTGGTCGACATTTGTCTTTCTTTTATGAAAATGCTAGATTATGTCTTTTGCTCATTTTTTCTACACTGTGTTCTTTTTTTCCATCGTGAAAATTGCTGAGTCATGTCTGACTCTTTGCAACCCCAAGGACTAAAGAGTCCATGAAATTCTCTAGGCCAGAACACTGGAATGGGTAGCCTTTCCCTTCTCCAGGTGATCTTCCCAACCCAGGGATTGAACCCACATCTCCCACATTGCAGGTAGATTCTTTACCAGCTGAGCCACAAGGGAAGCCCTGCTGATTTATAAGTATACTTTATTTATTAAGGTTATTTTTCAGATAGAAAATCATTTTTGCAAATAATATTTTATCCCCCTCAATATTAATATTTATTTTCCTTGTCCTATTACATTGACTAGAACTTTAAAATTCAGTGTTAAATAACAGTAATTGATAACAGGCATCATCTAAATTTAATAGGACTGTCTCTAATCTTTCACTACTATGTGATAGTAGTTTCACATAAATTTTGTGTTGTTGTTCAGTTGCTAAGTTATGTCTGACTCTTTTCGACCCTATCGACTTCAACATGCCAGGCTTCCCTGTCCATCACCAACTCCTGGAGTTTACCCAAACTCATGTCCATCAAGTCAGTGATGCCATCCAACCATCTCATCCTCTGTCATCCCCTTCTCCTCCCACCTTCAATTTTTCCCAGCATCAGGGTCTTTTCCAAGGAGTCAGCTCTTCGAGTCAGGTGGCCAACGTACTGGAGCTTCAGCTTCAGCATCAGTCCTTCCAATGAATATTCAGGACTAATTTCCTTTAGGATGGACTGGTTGGATCTCTTTGCAGTCCAAGGGACTCTCAAGAGTCTTCTCCAACACCATAGTTCAAAAGCATCAATTTTTTGGCACTCAGCTTTATTGTCCAACTCTCACAACCATACATGACTGCTGGAAAAACCATAGCTTTGACTAGCTGGACCTTTGTTGGCAAAGTAATGTCTCTGCTTTTTAATAAACTGTCTAGGTTGGTCATAGCTTTTCTTCGATTCCTGGGTCTGAAAGTTCACTGAAGAAGGGATAGGCTACTCACTCTAGTATTCTTGGCTTTCCCTTGTGGCTCAGCTGGTAAAGAATCTGCCTGCAATGTTTTTCCTTAAGTCACAATAAATTAATTTTTAAACTGCTGTGGATCTTCCTTTGAACAGAGGTGTGGTCAGAGCCATTTGTTTCGAGTCACAAGGTTGTCACTGTCTTTCTTAGTCTGTAATTAAATAACTCTTGATGCCATATTCATTTGGGAGTGTGCAAAGAAATTTTTAAAAACTTAAATTGTTTTTAAGAATTAACCTTTGCTATTAATTGTTTTGGTGTATTATATTACAGCTTTAAGTAATGCCTGATTTTGGAGTATTAGTATTGTATTCTGTTTGCATGGCTCAAAGTTCAACATGTATATTCACATGTATGATTTGAAGCTGTTAAATTTTTTCCCCTCTTCATCTATGGAAAAGACTGAGATATGAATTAAAAATCATCTAAAATTATTATTTTTCAGCTAGCTTCTCCATTTTAACATAGTTTTTTGGCATGTAAAGTTCTTAATGGTTATCTCTTCACTGCTGACTGTGAAGTGAAGTGAAAGTTGTTCAGTCATGTCTGCCTCTTTGCGACCCCATGGACTATACAGTCCATGGAATTCTCCAGGCCAGAATACTGGAGTAGCCTTTCCCTTCTCCAGGGGATCTTCCCAACCTGGGGGTCGAACCCAGGTCTTCTGCATTGCAGGTGGATTCTTTACCAGCTGAGCCACCAGGGAAGCCCTACAGTACTGGAGTGGGTAGCCTATCTTGTCTCCAGCAGATCTTCCCGAATCAGGAATTGAACCGGGGTCTCCTGCATTGCAGGCAGATTCTTTACCTACTGAGCTATCAGGAAACTATGGACTGTATCCTTTATCAATGTCAAGCGAATCTTTTCTTCTTATTTTGTGCATTTCCCTGGAATTCTGTCCTTCATATACTGATATCGTATATCATTTTATTTTCAGTTTTTGCTAGAATTGCCTCTGCTGCTGCTGTTGCTAAATTGCTCAGTCGTGTTCGGACTCTGTATGACCTCATGGGTTGTGGCTCACCAGGCTCCTCTGTCCGTCGGATTCTCCAGGCAAGAATACTGGAGTGGGTTGCCATTTCCTTTTCCAAGAATTGCTTCTGCCTACTCTTTAATTATAACCTTTTGTTTCATGTTATTTTACAGTGTTTGAGAGTCTCTATATTGGTAATAGGGTAGCTTAAAAAAACTCGCGGGGCTTCCCAGGTGGTGCTAGTGATAAAAAATCTGCCTGCCAATGCAGGAGACGCAAGAGACTCAGGTTCCGTCCCTGGGACCTGGATTGGGAAGATCCCCTGGAGGAGGGCATGGCAACTCACTCCAGTATTCTTGCACAGAAAATTCCATGGACCGAGGACTGGTTCACAATTGGGAAAGGACAAGGCTGTATATTGTCACCCTAGTTATTAAACTTCTATGTACAGTACGTCATGAAATAATGGGCTGGATGAATCATAAGCTGTAATCAAGATTGCTGAGAAATATCAACAACCTCAGATATGCAGGTGATACTATTTTAACAGCAGAAAGTGAAGAGGAAGTAAAGAGCCTCTTGATGACAATGAAAGAGGAGTGAAAAAGCTGGCTTGAAATTCAACATTCAAAAAACTAACATCATGGCATCCTATCCTATCACTTCATAGCAAATAGAAGGGGAAAAATTGGAAGCAGTGACAGATTTTATTTTCTTGGGCTCCAAAATGACTATGGAAAGTGACCTGCAGCCATGAAATTAAAAGACACTTGCTCCTTGAAAGGAAAGCTATGACAAACCTAGACAGTGTATTTAACAGTAGAGACATCACTTTGCCAACAAAGGTCCATATAGTCAAAGCTACGGTTTTTCCAGTAGTCATGTATGGATGTGAGAGTTGGACCATAAAGAAGGCTGAGTGATGAAGAATTGATGCTTCTGAACTGTGGTACTGGAGAAGACTCTTGAGAGTCCCCTGGACTGCAAGGAAATCAAATCAGTCAATCCTAAAGGAAATCAACCCTATATATTCATTGGAAGGACTGATGCTGAAGCTGAAGCTCCAATCCTTTGGCCACCTAATGTGAAGATCCGACTTATTGGAAAAGACCCTGATGCTGGAAGAGACCCTGAGGATGGGAAAGACCAAAGGCAATAGGAGAAGAGGGCAAAAGAGGATGAGGTGGTTGGATGGAATCACTGACTCAATGAATGTGGGTTTGAGCAAACTCTGGGAGATAGTGAAGGACAGGGAAGCCTGGTGTGCTACCGTCCATGGGGTTGCAAAGAGTTGGACATGACATAGTGACTGAACAACAGCAACAAGAAATTCACATTTATTGTTATAGATAATATATCTTATTTCTATCTAATTTTATTCTTTATGATTTTTTATGCTTCTTGTGCGAAGAGCTGACTCATTTGAAAAGACCCTGATGCTGGGAAAGATTGAGGGCAGGAGGAGAAGTGGATGACAGAGAATGAGATGGTTGGATGGCATCACCAACTCAATGGACATGGGTTTGGGTAGACTCTGGCAGTTGGTGATGGACAGGGAGGCCTGGCATGCTGTGGTTCATGGGGTCTCAAGGAGTCGGACACGACTGAGCAACTGAACTGAACTGAACTGATGCTTCTTGTTTCCTCTGTTGTCTGCTTTCTGTTATACAGGCTTATATTTTCTTTGTATTTATCTTTTATGTTTTGGAATTCTGTATTCTTATTTAAGATTTTACTAGCGGTTACCTTCAAAAAAAATAACCTATATTTCTCTGAACATCAAAAGAGCATCTTTTGTGTTCTAGATGTGCAATGATCCCTTCTCTGATATCTCCCTCTCTTGACCAATCCTTCTCTCTCCTTAATAATACCTGAAGTTTGTGTTCCAGATTATAATTAGTACAAGCTCTTATTTTATGTTATGTATCTCCTTCAGAAATAGTTGTTGTTAGTTGCATTTAGTTTTATAAACTGCCTTACAATTACTTGAGCTTTCTTTATTTTAAGGAGATTGTTTAAGCCATTCATTCCACAGATATCTATCAAGCTCCTCCTAGCAGTTAAGAGATTGTGTTATGTTTGTGTGATACAGAGGCAAGCCCTGACTCCACAGAATTTTACAGTCCCAAACAATATGGCCTCATCATCATAATAATGGGAGTAATAATACATATGTAGGTGACACAGTACTCTGGTGGAGGAATCACCAGGTGCTAGAAGTGACTGCTGAGTCAGACCTAGATTTGCAATGGCGTGGTAAGTTGGCCAAGGAAAGATTTCTGGAGGAAGTGACATTCAAGCTAAGACATGGAATAGGAGTTCCAAAAGGTGTGGAGGGTTCTGAGGACAAGGATGTTCAAGGTATAGAAAAGAATTATCAAACATGGGAGGTGAGAAGGAACAGAAAGTATTGGCTGTGGGACATCCTTGGTGGTTCAGTAGATGAAAGTCTGCCTGCCAGTGCAGGAGACACGGGTTCCACCCCTGGTCCAGGGAGATCCCATGTGCCATGGGGCAACTAAGCCCATGTGCCACAGCTGCTGAAGCCCAAGCGCCCTAGAGCTTCTGCCCACCAGCGAAAGAAGCCACGGCAATGTGAAGCCCACGCACCTCAGTAAAGAGTAGCCCCCGATCACTGCAAGTAGAGAAATTCTCATGAAGCAATGAAGACCCAATGCAGCCAAATATACGTAAATAAATAAAATTGCACATATATAAAAAATACTGACGGCGATGCAGGGTTTGACACAGGGGTTGGGTGGGTAGTGAGAATTGAGACTGGAGAGGACAGTAGGTCAGATCCGGAGGAGTGATGTCTGCCACGATAAGAAGCTGGACTTTATCTTCAGGGCACAGGAAAGCCCTTGAAGGGTGATGAGTGGAGACGTGACAGGGTCAGATTTTAATTTCAGAACTATCACCATGGCTACAGTGTTGAGAAGAGTTCCACGGGGCCATATTGGAGGCAGAGAGTTGAGTTATGAGGATATTTTTGCAGTCTAGGGGAGAGATGCATGCATGCTCAGTTGTTCAGTTGTGTCTGACTCTTTGTGACCCCCTGGACCGTAGCCCACCAGGCTCCCCGTTCATGGAATTCTCCAGGCAAGAATACTGGAGTGGGTAGCCATTTCCTCTTCCAAGGGATCTTCCCAACCCAGGGATCGAAACAGAGTCTCTTACGTCCTCTGCATTGACAGGTAGCTTCTTTATCACTGAGATGGTGGTGGTTTAAACTCAGCTGGTGGCAGCCAGGATGGAGTAAGAAGAAAGACTTTGAGAGAGATTTAAGAGGTTGAGTTGTGTGAATCTGCAGACTGAGTTTCCCATTCCTGAGACAGTCTTTCCCCATTATCTCTTGGTCAGCTGGAGGATCCTCATTCCATTTGGCCTTCAGCCTCCCCTACCCCACCCCATCAGCCCTTGCCAAGAGCACCCCTGGGCTGGCTGAACCTGGTGGTCAAGGCTCTGCCTTGCCTCATGCTGTATCAGCACCTCTTGGCACAGCTAATCGCATCTTCCACTTGGATACGTCCTTCTCTCGGCTTCCAGAAGCCACACATTCATTCCCTCACCACCCACACTGCTGCTTCGCTCAGCCGCCTCTGCTGCTCTCTCACCTATGCGTCTTCTCATGTTGGGATGGCCTTGGATTCAGTCCTCATTCCTTGTCTCTGTCTGTTCTCCCTCCCTGGTGATCTCATTCAACTGCCTGACTTTAGACACCATCCAAATGCCACCAACTCTCAAAAGTCTACCAGGTTAGTCAAACCTCCCTCCCAACCTCCAGGTTTGAATATCCAGTTGCTTACTTGATTATCTCCTCGTGGCTGGCTTTATCTTACACTTAAGGCCTCAAAAACAGAACACCTGAGTCTCCCCCCAGGCCCAGACCGCCTCTCCCCCTAAGTTTCCCTTTACCCTCTGATGGCACACCATCCTTCCAACATCTCAGGCTAAAAGCCTTGGGAGTCATCTTTGACTCCTCTTCTCACACATCCCACATCCTACATCCAATCTGTCAAGAACTGCTGGCTCTACCTTCACAAGATATTCAGAATCCATAATTTCTTTTCCTCTTTGGCTGCGCCGTGCAACTTGTGGGATCTCAGTTGCCCCACCAGGGACTGAACCTGGACCATGGCCATGGGAGCCTGGAATGCTAGCCACGAGGCCACCAGGCATTCCTTGTTTTTAGACCACCGCCCTCATCCATGCCACCATTATCCCTCAGGGGGACTGTGGCCACAACCTCCTAACCCGCCTCTCCACTTCTATTCTGCTCCTCCTAAAGTAGATTCTTAACGTGGAGACCACAAGGAGCCTCACAGAATGTTAGTCAGGCCACACCACTCCTCTGCTCAAACCACCCCAATGGCCAAAGTCACTGCAGTGTCCAAGGGGACCCCACAGTCTGTCCAGTTCTCTCATCCCCTGATGCTGTCCCATGGGTTCTCTCCACCTTCAGCCTCACTGGTTCCCTCGCTGTCCCCCACATGGGTCAGGCTCACTCCAGCCTTGGAGTCATGGACTTCATCTTATCTACTGGGCTATTCTTTCCCCAGACACCTGCTTAGCTGATTTCCTCATCTCTCTCAAGTCTACTCAAAACCATCCATTCTAATATCCTCTTTAAAACATGCTGCCTCCTGCCTTGGTTCCTTTCTCCCAGTCTTTATCACTTTATTGGCCCATTTATGATGCTCATTGTTTAATGCTCATCTCCCCCATTAGAATGTAAGCCCCATGAGGGCAGCAATACTTTCCCCCCAATCTAGCCTCTCATTAGGTATCCTAAGCACCTAGTGTGACTCTGGCAAATGGCTGGTGCTCAATAAATATCTGTTGAATAAATAATGGATAAATAGAAGTGTGTTTTTTCTTTCAAAAAAAATAAAGTACTCATAAGACATGTCTTATGAACTCTTGATACCTAAAAGTGTCTTTCTTTTGCCAGCAAAATGAGAGCTATCTTGGCTGAATATAGAGTTCTAACATCTAAACCTTTTCTTTAAAAATCTGTAGATGGCAG
The DNA here is from genome assembly GCA_007570785.1 of Antilocapra americana. Lineage (NCBI taxonomy): Eukaryota > Metazoa > Chordata > Mammalia > Artiodactyla > Antilocapridae > Antilocapra > Antilocapra americana. The sequence continues at coordinate 774,552 of ML663590.1, read as the reverse complement.
CCTGGTGCTCTGTGATGGCTAGAGGGGTGGGATGGGGGTGTGGTGTGGGGCAGGCTGCAGAGGGAGGGGATATATATATAGTTTTATATATATAAATTATATAGTTATATGTATAGTATATATATATAGTTTATATATATATAGCTATGACTAATTTGAGTTGCTGTATGACAGAAACCAGCACAACATTGTAATGCAATTATCCTTCAGTTAAAAAACTATCTGTAGATGGGGAGTTCTCTGGTGGTCCAGTGGTGCTTTCAGTGCCATGACCTGGGTTCAATCCCTGGTTGGAGAACTTGGACCCAACAAGCCACATGGCATGGTAAAAAAAAAAATCTGTAGATGATATTTAATTGTCCTATGATAATACTGCAGAGAACTCAAAGTCCAGTCTGATTTTTACCCCTTTAGGAATAACCTGTTTTCTACTTGGATGCTTCGCTAGGTTTTTTGGTGCCTTTTTAGAATGTTTTTGCTAGACTGTATATAGGTATGTGTCTCCCATTGATTTGCAGAGAACATCCACTCAAGTCCTATATTTAAAGACTTTTCTGTGCCGCTATGTTTTCTTCTATTATGTCTTTGTTGATTATTTCTGATCCCTTTGTTGTAGGTTCTTCAATAACATCACTTATCTGTGAGTTGGCACTCTGCTCTCTGCCCTTTATGGCTATCACTCTTGTCTTTTAGTTTCTTGACTTTTTTTTCTTTCGCACTTAAGATCTTTCAACATTAGTCCTTTGTAGTGAACATTGCGGTTGACCTCTCAACACTCAGACAATTAGATTAATTCAATCATGATAATTCTTTCTTCATTACCATTTAATGGTTTGGGAAAGGGCAGGTTTAAGCCAACTGGGGTCAATAAAACACAGAGAAGGACTTCCTCAGAGTTTCTAGAGAAAAGCTGATAGATCTGAACAGGAAGCTGGTTGGAACAGTTGCTAGAAGCCATTTAGGAACCAAGAAAAGGACTATTTTGAGGGCAAGGCTGACTTACTGAGCTTGGAAGACATATGGTTCTTTGATGATGTCATTGAGACTCAGAAATAACCAATCGTGAAGCCCGTGCTTCTTGTTATGAGAGATTCAAGGAACCAAGTCAGGCAGGGGCTGTCTGGCAGAGGCTGTGACTTTGAGAAGGAGCTGCCTGGGGATACTGGAGCCATGGAGATTCACGTGTCGCTGTAGAAGCTACTCAGGATACAGGAAGAGTTCAGGAAACGCCTTGGCTTTTTTCCTCCCTCCATCTCCAAGTTCCCAAGGTGTCTCCCCTGTCTGAACCCAACCAGACGCCAGCTATATGGGACTCTGTGTTAGCTCGAAGGGGCTAGCCACAATGCCCACACCCTGGCAGGATGCAGAGTAGAAGAGAGAGACAGCAGGGACTGGATCTGGGCGCACACAGACAAACAGCACAGCACCCTCACTCACATCCTTGGTTTGATTCTCTTTATGAGTCAGTTCTGCCTTCTACTTCCTTTAATGTAATCTCAGCTTTCTTTATTGTTAAAGCTGAGCACCGAAGAATTGATGTTTTTGAACTGTGGTGTTGGAGAAGATTCTTGAGAGTCCCTTGGACTGCAAGGAGATCCAACCAGTGAATCCCAAAGAAAATCAGTCCTGAATATTCATTGGAAGGATTGATGCTGAAGCTGAAACTCCAACACTTTGGCCACCTGATGTGAAGCACTGACTCCTTGGAAAAGACCTTGATGCTGGGAAAGATTGAAGGCAGGACGAGAAGGGGACAACAGCGGATGAGATGGTTGGATGGCATCACCGACTTAATGGACATGAGTTTTAGCAACCTCTGGAAGTTGGTGATGGACAGGGAAGCCTGGCGTGCTGCAGTCCATGGGATCACAAAGCATCGGACATGAATGAGTGACTGAACTGAACTGAATGTAATCTAGTCTACCGTTGCATTCTTGCTTTCTTGGTATAAATTTATCTCTTCCATCTTCCCTTTCATGTCATTCTGTTGACTCCTCATTTTAACTTATTTGGTTTTATGGGTTTAAAGGCTGTATCTTCTTGCATTCCATACAGGACAGTACACAGGCATAAATTTCTCAGATTTTCTTCTGTATCTTTTGATGAGAGGTACAGATTTCCTCTCTATTCTCAGGAAGCTATCTCATTTCTTCTTCCTGCTCCCCCATGAATCCATTTATTTTTCTCTAGACTCATCTCTATACTCATTTCTCTATACTCATCCAGACATGAAGTCTGCGGACACGCAGGGGAAGTCCATGGTCCTTTTTTCCTCTGTTAGCCTTTGAGATGGTGGAGGGGCAAAGCAGAGGAAGGCTGGTAAGGGAGATGCCCAGCCGGGTCCTAGTCTGTACACTTTGCTGGTCACCTGTGCTCCACCAGGAGGCCTCTTCCTCCCACCCTCCCAGCAGAGTCAGAAGGTTGCTATGCAACCCAGGTTCCTCAGTTTCCACCTCTGCCCTTTTTACTGCATCTGCCATGATGCACTGCACCACAACCAGCACCCACTGCTACTTGGCGGACTTAAACGTTTGCCTGCAGCGTCTACTTGATTGCCTGACGTTGGCCCTTCCTGACTCAGACATGAGGTCTTCCTACTGGTGCACGGATTTCCTTTCTCAGTTTCTTCCCCTTCCATCCATCCTTCCCTCCTCTTGTGTATGTCTCCACAGCTACTTTAACATGAAGACAGGAGCAGCTGTTCTTTCAACCTGGTAATCATACTACCATTATCGTCTTTAGTCCCCTTCCTACCCCGAATTTGTTTTTTCCCTAATCCATGACGATCACAAGGCCGGGCTTAAATGGGCTTTAGAGAAGGAGAGAGACAGAGAATGAACACAGGAGGCTGGGCTGCAAAGGGAGAGCCAGGCAGGGGTGCAGCCTCCCAGCCTTGCACACCATGGCGGGCCCTTGACGTGCTGGTATTTCTGGCTTACACGAGCCACCAATAACATGCACTTCCCTGGAGCACAACAGCCCCTGACCTCCACCGGCCCCTTTTCAGTGTTGGGAGGAAACTCCCCGTTAAAGAGAGCAGTTCACACTGGGCCTCTGCACATCCAGCCTGTTTGACTTTTGAGGTATTCTAGGCAGTTCCTGCGTCTTGCCCTCCAGCTACCCTCCTATCACCCCTCTCACTTCTCAGCAAAACAGTCAATGGCTCCCAGTGACTGCATGCAACCTGGACCTCCCCACCTCCCCACCCCCATCCTCGGAAGAGCTGCCCTCCTCCATACCCTCCTCCCGGGGTCACGGACTGTGACAAAGTCTTATTGCCTGTCTCTGGAAATTCATTTCCTGTCTCTCCTCTGTTCCACCTCTCTGGGGCTCCAGCCCCTGACCAGCCCCCACCCCTACCCCCGCGCCCCCTCATGTTTGCCAGGCAGCTGGCCGCCTTCATTATTTCTACGCCAACACGGTTTAAAAATTTCCACTGCCTCCTTGCTGTCTGCCGAGACAGCGGCCGCATCACTCTGACAACGCTGATGTCATTAGGGTCCATGCAGGCTCTCTCCGGCTAATGAGGCGGCAGAAAGAAAATTAAGAGGGGGGGGAATCACACAGGCACATTGCTTTCTGTGTAGATGGAGAAATAAAACAAGAGCAAGGGAAATGGAGGCGCGCTGTTGCTGAGAGCTCACCCCTCCTGACACGGTCGGGGGCAGCGCCGGCACACACCGCTGTGTGAAGGCAGGGAAAGGAACCCTGGGTTTTGACCACTGCTGCCCCTGGGCTCCCCTCGGAAATCCCTGGGAAACTGGAGTGTGAAGTCCCCTTGCCAAATTCCCTAATTAGGTATAAAAGAACACAAAAACTTCAGGTCCATATTGGCAGCGTGGTCAACGACCAGGAGAGGCAAGACGTGAGATTTGCAGATGTTTCTAGAACCTTAGTCATTCTCGCCCTCCACCTCCATTTCCCCTTGTTCCAGCTACCTACATCCGTCACCTGGTGTGCAAGACAATCTGCGGTTTCCAGCAGCCCTCTAGGCCAGCAAGTTCTCTACCCCTGAGCAGAGAAGTCACTGCCCCAACCCCCCCACCTCTGGTTCTCATTGGATTATGTCACTTCCCTGGTGGCCCAGATGGTAAAGAATCTGCCTGCAATGCAAAAGACTGGGTTTGATCCCTGGGTTGGGAAGATCCCCTGGAGAAAGGAATGGCAACCCATTCCAGTATTCTTGACTGGAAAATTCCATGAACATAGACTAGCTGGCTAGTCTATGGGACTGTCAAGAGTCAGACACGACTGAGTGACAAGCACATTCACTTTCTTGATGGCTTAAGATGATGTAATAGACTCCCACTGTTCTTAAGACAAAGGCTCCAACCCTTAAGAAGGGCTCTGCCTAGTGTCCCAGCTCAGCTGGTTCCCATTTGCTGTTTCCTCTACAGTTACTTCGTTACCCTTCCCTCCCGGCCCCACATATGTTGTTGTGTTCCTCCTGCCCCAGGACCTTTGTACCTGCTGTTCCTGCTGCCTGGAATGGTTTCCCCTCCCTTCTTCACATAGCTGTGTCTTCAGCCTTCAGATCTGGGATTGCACCATAAGAGCTCGAGGGAGCCTTGGACCCCTGCCCAGCCAGGTCTGGCTCCCTCCTCCCACTGTTTGGCACTTTCAAGGTCTGGAGGGCCTTCACACCACAGCAGCTTCCTAGTGGAGCATGTCGTTGTCTGAGTTAAGGCCATCTCACCCAGGTGACTGGAAGCTCTATGTGCTGATTAAACACTAACTCCAGCCTGGAGCACAGGTACTTTTAGAAGTGTCTGTTGAACAAGGGCTTAAGGGACGCCTGTGGGGGAAGCTTTCATCACTGGTGTTGTTCAGGCCAAGTCTCCAACTCGTGGGCAGGTCCGTGTGTATATGCTCAGTCACTTTAGTCGTGTCTGATTCTTTGCATCCCTATGGACTGTAGCCCGCCAGGCTCCTCTGTCCATGGGATTTTCCAGGCAAGGATATTGAAGTGGGTTGCCATTTCCTCTTCCGGGGGATCTTCCAGTCTTCAACCCCAGTCTCCTGCACTGGCAGGCAGATTCTTTACTGCTGAGCCACTGGGAAGCCTTGTGTGCTGTGCTTAGTCACTCAGTCATGTGCAACTTTTTGTGACCCCAAGGACTATAGCCTCCCAGGTTCCTCTGTCCTTGGGATTCTCCAGGCCAGAATACTGGAGTGGGTTGCCATGCTCCCCTCCAGGGGATCTTCCCAACCCAGGGATGGAACCCAGGTCTCCCACATTGCAGGTGGATTCTTTACCATCTGAGAGACCAGGGAAGCCCAAGAATACTGGAGTGGGTAGCCTATCCCTTCTCAAGGGGATCTTTCCGACCCAGGAATCTAACCTGGGTCTCCTGCACTGGAGGCACATTCTTTACCAGCTGAGCTACCAGGGAGCCCTCTAAGCGGGAATTATTTATGACTGCCCAAGTGACAAGCAGAAGGCCAGCAGAAAGTCCTTATTCGAGACCAAGCATCCAACCTACAAGTCAACGAGTCGCAACCAGTCCGGACCCACCCCGCGTGCGTTTCTCCGCCCTCCTGCCGGCGGCTCTCCTCCAGGCGGGGACCCTTCGGTCCCAACAACTTCCAGGATTCCAACCTGGCTGCAAGCCTAACACCGCGCCTGCACCTGCCCTCGCGCCCCGACCTGACTCTGGTGTTAACTAGCGGTCAGCCGGGCAGAAAGGCCTGGCATTGTCAATACGCCAGCGTCCCCAGCCGTGACACCGCTTTGATGTCGGCGGCCGCGCACTGCGCGCGGCTCCGACGGCTGCGCCGAGTCCGCCCGCCGCGGTGCAGGCGCCTTTGTCTGGGCGTGGGGGGGAACTGTGATTTATGTCATGAGCTCGCTGTGAAACCTTTTGCCTCAGTAATTCTGAGCTCCGTGGGTGTCTCTTTACATCTATTTACAGCACGACGGCTGCCCACGGCCGGCGTGCTCTGTGACATTCCCCGGTGCTTCTGTGTACGCCTCGCCATGGCGCTGAGCCCTGCCTGCCGAGCGTCTTTGTGGCTCGTTTCAGCGTGTTTGCTGCGCGCTCCTGGGGCTGCTGAGCAAGTCGGGTCTGCTCTTTGATGTCCGGCGGGGTGATTAGACCCCTTCCCCGGTGGAGCACGCGCAGGGGGGCTGGGTGGAGGAAGATGCTCCTGCCAGATTTCCAGGGTGTTCCTTTTGGGTTGGGGGGGGGGAGGGGGGGGGGGGGGGGGGGGGCGAGGCCAGAGTCTCACATTGGCTTGGAGGATGCCCAGGGCGGTGGTGAAGGCGCCCTTGTCCGCAACCTGTTCCTAGCGCTGGTGCCAGGGGCCGGGGCTGTGGACCCCCTTAGCACTCATGCGGGGATGCCCTCTGGAGGTGTGGGGATCTTCAGAATAAAGAGGTGGGATGCCAATTCCTTCCGCAGTGGTGTGGAACTGCTGGCAGATGCATCGTCATTTTCAGGAGCCAAGCACCTCTGCTGGCCCCTGGGTCTGCACTGCAACTAACCGGTCCCAGACGCAAACCTCACCCAGCCTGCACCCCACTGACCCAGCTCCATTCCTGAGTGGCTGACAAAGGACTCCCCGAGGGGATCCCAGGACAGGGCTCCTGGAGGCCCGGAGGGGAGGCACTGGGTTTTGCCCTGCATTTCTGGATCAAGTTGGGGCGATTCCCCAGCCCTGGAGACAGAGCTCAGGTGAGGCAAGTCCAGTCCCCAGAATGTTGCCTGGGGTACTCCACCTGAGGCAGACACCTGGATGGAGATCACTCACGTCAAAGGACCTCCAGTCACCAACATATATTGACTTTTTCCTCTTCAAAAGAATTTGCCCCAGGTGGTTTTCACTGTGGCTCATCATGGAAAGTCGTCTTTTCTTTCTTGTTTTGTTTCTTATTCATTTTTTAAAAAAATAACTTTATGCATTTTTGACTGTGCTGGGTCTTCGTGCAGCATGGGCTTTTCTCCAGTTGTGGTCAGTGGGAGTTACTCTCTAGCAGCGGTGCGTGGGATTCTCAATGCAGTGGCCTCTAGTTGCGGAGCACAGGATCTGGGGCACACGGGCTTCAGTAGTTGCGGATCCCAGAGCACAGGTTCACACGGGCTGAGTTGCTCCTTGGCACGTGGGATCTTCCTGGATGAGGGATCGAACCCGCTTCTCCTATATTGGCAGGCGGATTCTTTACCACTGAGCCACCAGGGAAGCCCTCTTCTTCATTCTTTATGCAGGTTCACAACAAAAGGGCTGAAAGATGCACCTTGGTTCAGGGTGTGAACTGGAGGGGTGGGAAGTTTCCACTGTGTCAGTTGATGGACTAAGCCTGTTAACACTGGGAAATGTCAAAATGTAAATTATGAATATATTACAAAAGTCTGTAATATAAATGTTACAGACTATAAAAATGCTGGCATTTCTTCCCTTTTAAGAGCCCAGGAAATTGAAATCATGGCATTAGTAGAGCGTCTCAAGAGAATTACTTGAAGACAGTGCAAGAGAAATTGGCATAAGAAATTGTCATACTGTTTGTCAAATAAGGGAACACCCAGGGACTTGTCTGGGTGGATTTTCCATGTCTCACCTATGTTTTGAGAGACAAGAACTGTATTCTGTATGCACCCACAATGCAAAGTCAGCATCTGAGAACTGTGAGAATCTCACTATTTCAGATCATCTAGCATACTGTCCTTTTTGGATAACAGCTTTTAACCTATTTGTGTAAGACCTATCAGGCCAAAATATGTCTCTCACATATGATTGGCAAGTCTGGGATAAATTTTAAATTAAGCACAGCCAATTTTACATCTAATGGAATAAAAAGAAAGAAAAGAAAGTGAAGTTGCTCAGTCATGTCCGACTCTTTGCAACCCTGTGGACTGTATAGCCCACCAGTCTCCTCTGTCCACGGGATTCTCCAGGCAAGAATATTGGAGTGGGTTGCCATTTCCTTTTCCAGGGGATCTTCCTGAGCCAGGGATCAAACCCAGGTCTCCCATATTGCAGGCAGACGCTTTACCCTCTGAACCACCAGGGAAGCTCATCTAACAGAATGGCCTCCCTTCAATGAAGTCTTTGGGGGAAGACAACCTCCTAACCAGGATTTTGAGAACTTTTCTTTTGGAAACATTTTGTCTCTGATTATTTTCTCTGATGATAAATCTTTTTTTCTTCAAAATTCATTTTAGATTTTATTTTTCATTTTTGCTGTGCCTGTCAGCATGCAGGATCTTAGTTCTCCCACCAGAGATCAAACCCCTGCTCCCTGCAGTGGAGGCATGGAGTTTTAACAACAGGCCTATCAGGGAAGTCCATCTGATAAGAAATCTTGATTCTTCATCTGTTTCATTTCAGTGTAGATCTAATGCGGAAAAGCGATGAGCTGCTCAGACTCCAGTCTGCAGAGCAGAGTTGAGGTCCGCGCACAACCTTGACCCTGGACGAGACACTTCACCTGACAGACACCCAGCTGGGCAATGTTAGGAGTCTAAAGTATTTCACAGGAGTGTGGTGAAGTAATCCCATTAATCAGGTGGATGACCACATAGGGTATTTAATTTCAAGTCAGATATCAGATATGAGAAGGGGCTGATTTCATTGTTCATCAATTACACCCAAAGATATCTTGACCAAAATATTTTGAACCGTCACAGCATCATGGAACTAAGTCCCTGGCACCCCCAGGTGACACCTTTGCCAGGTCACACTCGAGTATGCTTGTTGACACCCCAACCTTTTAATTTCCTAGGAACTCTAGAAAAGGCTTCCCATCCCTCGCTCCTCAACATGTGGTCCCCAGACTTCACTGAGAGCTTGCTAGAAACCCAGACTCCGTCACCCGTCTCCTGTGGATTCAGAATCTGCATCCGCACCCATCTCCAGGGGGTTCCCCGGCCCCTGAAAGTCTGACAAGCGCGGCATGGCACTGGGCTGCAGGCCGAGTCGTCGCGGCCTGTCCAGGGGCCCCTCTTACCTTGGGGAAGGCGTCGGGCCACACGGTGGGGGAGCCGTGGTTGAGCAGCTCCTGCACCGTGAGCTGCGGCGCGGCCTCGGGCGCGCAGGCGGCCCTCTGCAGCACGCAGGCCAGCGGCGATGCGCCCCCGTAGTCGAGCGCGCGCGCATCGGCGCCGTGCCGCAGCAGGAGGCGCGCCAGGCCGGGGCGCGCGTGGCCGCAGGCCTTGTGCAGCGGGCTGCGCTCGTCCTCGTCGCGCGCGTCCGCCGCCGCGCCGCGCTGCAGCAGCAGCGCGCACAGGCGCAGGCAGCGCGCGTGCTCGTCGGGCCGCCGGGCTGCGCCGCACGCCGCGCTCAGGGCCGTCTCGCCGCGGCCGTTCCTCGCGTCCACGCGCGCCCCGCGGTTCAGGTAGAGGCGCGCGTGCTCGTCCAGGCCGCGCTGCGCCGCCACGTGCAGGGGCGTGTCCCGGCCGGCGCCGCCCTCGAGTTGCACCGAGGCGCCGTGCTCCAGCAGCGCCTGCGCACACCTGTGGGAGGTCAAGGTCGGTCACCGGGATGGGGCGGCGAGCCGGCATCCGCACCCTGCCTGCCCCAGCCCCACACGCCCTGCCTGCCGGTTCTGGGGCTTTGGACCCATTGCCCCTCTCCCCTGGGGAGCAGGTCCTCAAATGGCAAGGACAGGAATCCAGATCTCCACGTGCCCAGGCTATACAGGAGTTCACACTGGGCCTCAAAAGAAATGTGATGACGGCAAAGCTGGTGGGGCGTGGGGGGAGAGTACAAGGGCTCACCAGTTACTACATGGTGGAAACAGCTAGGAATTTTTTCCTCCACGTGCAGCATTAAAACTCCGTAATTTGTGACTACTGAGAGAGATGGGTTTGATCTGTGGCAGGAAGATCCCCTGGAGAAGGGCATGGTAACCCACTTCAGTATTTTTGCCTGGAGAATTCCCATGGACAGAGGAAGCTGGGGAGCTACAGTCTGTGGAGTGGCAAAGAGTCAGACACGACTGTGCGGCTAAGCAACACGTTCCAAAGTAGGACCGTATGCGTGCGTGTTAAGTGGCTTTAGTCGTGTCTTACTCTTTGCGACCCCATGGACTGTAGCCTGCCAGCCTCCTCTGTCCATGGGATTCTCCAGGCAAGAATTCTGGAGTGGGTGGCCATCCCCTACTCCAGGAGATCTTCCCAACTCAGGGATCCAACCCAGGTCTCCTGCATTGCAGGCAGATTCTTTTACTGTCTGAGTCACCAGGGAAAAGGTAATATGGTTCAAATGCTGGAAAGATGAATTACCTGGGCTCTTTGTCATAGGTGGCAGTTGAGGGCCTTGGGAGTCACGGTTGTAAAGAGGGCCCCTTAAACTGCTGGGCCGACATGTACCTCTGCTTTTGATGATGATGTGAGGCAAGGCTTTCCCTACTCCCAGGGAGGACATCTATTGGTCCCTCAGGACATGGCGGCAGATTGGCACTGGGGTGTCTGCAGAGAGGACTGGAAGCACGGGCAAAACATGCAACCGCTCCTAACTGTAGGACCATCATTGTTTCAACTGAACTCCCCCTGAGCGGACTGCGGGTTTTGGTGGTAGCGAAGTCCCACTGTGCTGTCCAGGGCTTCCTCGGCTCCCAGGGGAAGCCAGTCTCCCCCAGAGGTGGGTGTCTCCTGCCGCCTCCAGGTCCCTCAGGTCGGTGCCAAGACTTTGCTCTCCCAGAAGGTCAGTGCCTTCAGAGCCTCTTGCACACCTGGGAGAACTTCGAGCATCTCAACTGAAGCCCACGGGACAGCTGCTGACAGGGCCCTGGACACTGGTGGGGAGCTAACCCAATCTGGCCCAACCTGAGAGCAGGATAGTCTCACATACCCTCCCGAACTCCTCCTCCATTGTGCTGGCCCTTGGCGTTCGTGGGTACTGACAGGACACCAGCCCTACTTCAGCCCCTACTCCTGGGTCACCTCCTGGGATATTTCTGCCCTGGTGTCTGCTCTGCCTTTGGAGTCTGATGGGCCCACGTGCTGACTGCAGACGGTAAGACCCTGGTCCCTGTAGCCCACCCTCCTGTTGGTGCCCTCATCTCTGCTCTGTTGAGACTTGGCTCATTGTCCCTGGCCCTCTCAGCCCTTCCTGGCTTCACTCCTTCCCTGGGCAGCTCTCTTTCTCTCTTCTCGGCATCCTCTGTTCCCTTGGGTGGAGGGGACGTGACCGTCCCCTACATCAGCTGGCCACATTATGGGCAGCCGTTCACCATCCACCCTCTTTCCCCCACTTGGCCCCTGGAGGAAACTCCAGCTGTGGAGATTGGCCTCTGCACTCCACTGGTCTTCAGCACCTTTTGGTCCACAATTCCTGGGACTGAAGGCCAGCTCCTCATTCCTTGCCCATTAGTGACAGTTCCACAGAGATCCTGTTTCTTTTTTTAAAAAATGATTATTTAGGTTGCACCAGGTCTTAGTTGAAACACGAGGGATCTTCAGTCTTCACTGTGGCATGCAAGATCTTTAGTTGCGGGCACGGGAACTCTTAATTGGGGCATGTGGGATCTAGTTCCTTGACTAGGGATTGAACCTGCACCCCTGCAAAGGGAGCATGAAGTCCTAGTCACCAGACCCTCAGGGAAGTCCCAAGAGGTCTTGTTTCTACTCTCGTCCTTCTCGGCAGTCTGCCCCTACTTTACTCAGTGAGTGCAGATGCTCCCAGCAACAGCCGTCCTTCCTGCCTTGTGCCCAGGAGGCGGCCGGGACACCCGGCAGAGTCTGTTTCTACATAACCATTCTCTGCTACTTCCATGCGTCTAAGGAAGGGACTCCCTCTCCATCCTGTTGCCTGGTGTAGTCCTTTTCTGCTTCCTTTGGGGTCTTGCTCTGTACATTGCTTGCCCTTTGATTTTTCCCTGTCCCCCAGGTCCATCTCCACCTCTTTCAGTTGGTCACTCAGCCCTGTCGATCCCATCTCTTCAGTAATCACTTGAGCTGCTTCCTCTCTCCAGCCCTGCTGTCAGCGTCCTTTGTGGAAACCCCAAATCCTTTCTTGCCCGAAATTGACAATCTGCTAATTTTTCTCCTGTACCAATCTAACAAGCTCCATGCTACCCAGAACAAACCTTTCCAGTGTGAATCATAAGACATAAAACCCGGAGGATCTTCCTGCTTGCTGGAGAAACCCCGGGCTCCTTTCTCAGGGACACAGGACAGCTTGTGAACCAGCCTCTGTGGCCTCACCAGTTTCATCTCCCAGTGTTCCATCCTGTGCTTGGATCCTCCCTGACCAGCTGTGCTTCTTAGGATGCGTCCTGTCTTCCCTTCCTCTCCCTCTCAGTCATGCCTCTGTGTTGCCATGTTCCTCGTACCTAAGTTGCCGGGTACGGCCTGTGTCACACCAGCATTTCAAGTGTTCTCTGGCAAGTCTCTCTTAGATGGTTAGTTCCTTGGGTATAGAAATGGACGTGTATTTATTTCTGCTTCTTGGCACCTAGGGCAGGGCTGGCCCACTACTGGTATTCTCTAAAAGCATGTCGAACAAATGCATTTCCTTAATGAACGTCTTTCAGTTTTCCTTTGCGTGGCTGCTGTTTTCCCTGTTATTTACCTGACTGGGACTCTGCACCGCATCCTTTGAGCATTTCCAGGCTGGAAGCCACTGGCGTTAAATCTGTTTACATTTTTACCCAGGGACCCACAATATTTAAAACCCTCTCTCCATATTTCTCTATCTTCCATATCAGCAGTATCTTGAGAAGTGGTCTGTCTTGGGTGAAAGATCTTTACAAACAAGTATGATTTGATGTGAAACGTCCTCTGGGACAATAAGCAGCTAAGAGAGGATGCAAATTTGACAATCAGAGTGCTTCAGTTTGCTTCCTCCGTGCCTCTCTGGGAGGAATTTTGAACAGTGCAGCAGGAGGTTAGAAATCAAAGGTTCCGTCTCATTTTGCCACTGAGCCTGTGTGCGCTCACAAACAATTACCAAACATTTTCTCCTGCTTGCTCTCTTTCTCTCTCTCTCTCTCTCTTTTTTTTTTTAAAGCAGCCCAGCCTCTCTGAAGAAGTCCACCAGGAAATACTAGTGGGTCTGTTTTCCACGTCCTCAGCCTAACAGGCTGATGGCCAGGTTGCTCTTTGCAACAAAGATACCTTTCAGAAGAATGAGGACGCTGGCCCAGCCTCTGGAGGACCGAGGATACCCTTTTCATTTTTAATGAAGAGCTTCTAATTGGCTAAACCTTGGCACTTCCTTAGAGCAGGTCATGATGTAAGTTGCAGACCACAGGCACGAGAGAAAAACAAATACAATGAATTGACTGGGGCACATCTCGGCTGGCACACACTGGGCAGTCATTAAAAATGAAGGCGTGGGAGCCTGTTTAATGACATGGAAAGCTGTCTGCAGTGGTCATGTGCAAAGACTAGGTTTGAAACAGCATCGAACACTCCTATTCAAAAAAAAAGAGTAGATATGTATATGCCTGGGAAGAAAGCCTGGAAACATACAAGCCACTGTGTTCACCACTGGATACTGGGGTGAAGGGTGCTTTTATTTCCTTAGTTGCAGTTTGACAGGGGAACAACAGCAGAGGTTATTAATAATAGAACCATCCCCCGCCAGCCACAGCAGCCGCTCATGGATTCTAAGAATGTCAGCTCAGCGTTCCAGGTTTCCGGAATGCGCTCAGATTTTCCATTGATCTGACCAGGTGTAAGCAGAGATCTTGGGAAGACTGTAGGGCAGCACCTCTGAGAAGGTGAGAGGAGAGGGTGGGGGGTGGGCGGAGGGTCCTTGGTGACAAGCAGAGCAGTGTAACAGTCTTGAGGACCTGAAAGACCTGACCTTGGATTTGTCAATGTCTCCAGTCAAGGAAGAAATGGCCCAGCAAGAAAGTGTCCCCCAAGCCTCTGCAGGACTGTGTGGGAAGCCCTGCTTTGGCAGACCCCTTTCCTGCCAAGCGAGGTTTTCTCAAGCAGATTTCCTGCTGTCCTGGGAGACACAAGACAGGAAGGCCTGGAGACAGTTTGGGCTTCCCTGGTGGCAGACAGAGCGGGACTGTCAGTGTCAGGAATCAAGGGTATGCTGTCATCTGACCATGTCAAAACGACTTGTTTCTGTCTTATGAGATGAAGGAGACACTGTTTTGTCTGAACAGCCTCTGATACGAAGCAACTTGGGCAAACACTCCCCCACCCCCCACCATCCCTCCTCCCCACCTTTGATGATGATCATGGTGACAAGCTGTTACGGGGCCCAAGGTTGACAGTACACAGAAAAAGTGGCTTGAGCCAAAAGGCAGGAGTTAATAGAGATGAGCCCATCAAGGACAGTTGAATTAATGTCATTCTGACTTATTTATAAAGAGAGAAGTAGGACTCCCAGCCCTCGTTTGGCACACAGCTCCCAGCCACCTCCAGCATCTTTCCAAAGCACCGCTTTCCTGCTCACCTGGCAGATGCAAATGGTGCTGAGCACCTCAGCCCAGCTTCCTCAGTGCTCACCTCTCCCTTACCCTCTCATACCACCTGCCAAACTGCCCTGCACCCAGCTTCCCTCCTCCCCACCCATCCAGTGGCACAAAACCCTCAAAAGGAGTATTTCAGAGCCTCTGGTTCTGAGGACATCAGTGCATTCCCCAGCATGTGGTCTTTTAATTTATTTTTAGAAGAATGTTATCTTTAGGCTCTGTGGCAGTGCAGGTGGAATTTGTAGGTGGGGAAACTGAGGCTCAGAAGAAGACCAGCGACCCAGATAGGGCCAGCCAGCCAGGGGGTGGCAGAGCAGAGGCTGTGTCTGGCTTAGACCTCTGCCATCCTGCCCCGCTGCTCCTCCCACAGGTACTGTTTGCTAAGCACCTTCTGTGAGCCAGGCAAGGCACTAGGCGTTTCCCAGAAGTTGTCTCTAAACCTTTCATTCATTGGTTCATTCAGTAACTCAAGAGCATCCTCCCTGTTCTGTACACCAGGTCAAGGCAGGGGGAAGGGTCTCCTTTCTGAGTGCTTCATGGGGCTCCTGGACACACTTTCAGACAGGACACCAAGGGCACAGAAGGTTGAGGACACCGCCTGGCTGTGGAGCTCGTGCTAGTGGGCAAGGGACAGGAACCTGCTTCTCTCCCAGGCCTCCGGGCAGGTCTGCACTGGAGATTTCATTCTCTCTGGTTTTCAGTGAGGATGTGGTTTTTGAGGCTTGAAGCAGTGAGCTCAAAGGTAGAGACCTGGGAGAGAATGGTGACCCCATAGTCAAGTCAGAACCTCCTGATTGGGATGTGAACCCAGCTACTGCTAGAGAAGAGAATGACTCAACAGTCATCACAGGATGGTACCCAAAGAGCAATGCAACAAGGACAAAGAACTATCAAAGACAGGGTGAAATTCACAAAGGTCAGTTACACATTTTTCGACAGAAAACAGACCTTCCTTTCAAGCCCTCTGTCAGGTGGGTTCAGCGTCTGTCTCGAGAGCAACAGACTCATTTGCTGGAAATTCTTGGACCCTCCAGCTGCCCTTCACTGTCCTCCTGTGCTTGCTGCCCGAATCCCTCCTGGCCAGTGTGTTCGGAGAGAGTAATGGGTGTCATGAACCAGTCTTGTCGAATCATCATTAAGCTACTATTCCTCCTTGGAGTTGACGTGGAGGCAGATGGGCTGGAGACACGTCCCTGGGGCAGGGTGTCTGGGGCTAAATCTGGGTCCATCCATGGGGGCAGGCAGTGCGGCTGGATGCTGAGCAAGGCAGGACTGCAGGGGCGGGGGGTGGGGTTGGTGCACAGGGGACATGGGGGAAAGACTTGGGAGAACAACACAGCCATGCTCTCGAATGAAGCCATTGCAAGGAGACTGCCTCTGTGCACTGACTCCCTGGCTGGTTCCAGATGAAGGATGGGGAAGCCGCTGCCCTGACTGATGGAGGAGCAGCTCCCACTTGGTTTCTCTGGATCTTCTGCCTCTCCTCTCCTCTGGGGTCCTGCTGCCTGCCCCTTTCTGCTCTGTATTTTCCTCTCCCTCCCTTTCTCCCAGGATGCTCAGCTGTGAGACTATCAAGCATAAAGGTTCACAATGGAAATAGCTGATACAAACGGACAAATCCTGAAAGGCAGCAGGGAGATGGAGAGGGAAACTGGCTGGCCATTTCTGTCCTTATGGTTTCCCTTGGAGCAATGGCTGCCGTTTAATTTGCTTCTGAAGTGTTCAATGGTTGTGGCTGCTAATGATATTTTAGGCAAATTCCCTGTGTCTTCCTCTACCCCACCGCCCCACAAACTGCAAATGAAATTCTGCATTTTGGAGGACTGAGAAATGACTGAGGGAACAAACTGTGAGAATTCAGTTCCACTGTTTGCCACACTTTCCCTTGAAGGAGTATCTGACTTTCTGGAAGCTTCACTAGTATCCTCTCCTCAACAAGACATGGGCAACCTTCCTCTGCTATCCTGGCCCCAGCATTGGATGAATGGGGAAACCAAGAGGCATCAGAGTGAGGGGAGGAGAAGGAGGAGAGAAGTGAAATAAAATATTCTACTATCTTTTTTGCATCAGGTGGCCAAAGTATTGGAGCTTCAGCTTCATCAGTCCTTCCAGTGAATATTCAGGGTTGGTTTCCTTTAGGATTGACTGGTTGGATCTCCTTGCTGTCTAAGGGACTCTCAAGAGTCTTCTCCAGTGAGCTGACTCATTGGAAAAGACCCTAATTTGGGGAAAGACTGAAGGCCAAAGGAGAAGGGGGCAGCAGAGGATGAGATGGTTGGATAGCATCACTGACTCAATGGACATGAGTTTGAGCAAACTCAGGGAGATAGTGAAGGATAGGAAAGCCTGGAATGCTGCAGTCCATGGGGTCACAAAGAATCAGACACGACTTAGCGACTGAACAACAACAGCTCTCTTTTAGGTAGAGATGTGAACCCCAACTACCTCTGGAGAAGAGAATGACTAAAGAGTCACCAAAAAGATAGGGGTGAGGTGGGGGAACTTTGACTTGTATGAGAGAAAAGCTTTATATATTTTTTAGGTGAAGTAAAATTTGAATATGGAGAAATGCACAGGTCTGAAGAGTTCAGCCGTACAAATTTTGGCTAAGGATGTGTGCAATCAACATCCCGATCAAGACATAGCATATTAAAAAAATTTTTTTTTGGCTGTACCATACAGCAGGTGGAATCTTACTTCTCTGACTAGGGACTGAACCACATCCCCTGCACTGGAAGGCTGAATCTTAACCTCTGGACCATGGGGGATGTCCAAGATGTAGCATATTTTCATCTCTCCACAAAGTTCCTTTGTATTTGCTACCGGTCAGTCACCACGGGCAACCATGATTCTGATTTCTCCCCCATGTTTTGTCCTTTCTAGAATTTTCTACCTTTCTTGTGTCTGGCTTCTTTAGTGTAACTTGTCTTTGACATTCATATTGTTGTGTTCACAAGTAACTCATTCTATTTTATTTCTGAGTCACATGTAATTGTATAGATATACCACAGTTTAAAAATTCATTCTCTTTTTGATACTGATGGGCATTTTCGTTTTTTTGGCTACTATGAATAAAGCTGCTATGAACATTTTGATGTAAGTCTTCATGTGGGCATATGTTCCTATTTCTTTTGGATACATATTTAGAAGTAGAATTTCTGGTAGGTATACATTTAACTTTGAAAGAAATTGTTAAGCCATTTTCTAAGGTGATTACATCATTATACACTCCCAACAACAATGTATGAGAGTTCTAGAATGCTCCACATTCCTGTCAACATTTGGTGTTGTCTGTCTTTTTGCCTTTAGCCATCCTAAAGAGTGTGACATAAAGAATATTTCCTCATGGCTTTGATTTACTTTTCCCTGATGACTAATGATGATGAGGACCTATCATTTGTTTATTGGTCATCTGTATATCTTTCTTGAGGTGTCTGATCAAGGATTTTGCCCAGACGGTAAAGATTGGATTTGACCTGGATTACCTCTTTTAATTCCTAACAGTGAGTTGTATGTATTCAAACAGAACTTGGCAAGCAATCGGAAAGGTGAGGAATCTTGCCATAAGTGGCAAGGAGAGAGGAAAAACCTATGACAGAACATGCTTGAGAGGTTGTGATTAGAGATGAGCAGAGCTACTTTCTGACAATAGCAGTTTTTGAAAAAAATTAGGTTAACAAGGGAGAAGTTATCTTTCAACACCCTTCTCTCTTATGACGTTGGCTTTCTTTTTTTAACTCAATTTTTTTTAAAAAATGTATTTGTTTGACTGTGCTGGGTCTTAGCTGCAGCACGTGGGATATTTAGTTCCTGCATGTGGGGTCTAGTTCCCTGACCAGGGATCGAACCTGGGCCCCCTGCATTGTGAGTGGGGAGTCTTAGCCACTAGACCACCAGGGAAGAACCGGCATTGGCTTTTGAACCTGGTTCTGATGGTGTCCACTTGGTAGTCTTTTACCAAGAGCCCAGGTTTTTCCATATTACTGATAAAACGTAGGTTCTAGGTAAGCCTCAGCTTTCTAACCTGTAAATTGAGAATAACCATGCCTTGCAAGCCTGTGGGGAGGATCATAGCAAGAGAGACACTTGCAAGTGCTCAAAATGTGAAGTTCTTGTACAAACATCAAATGATCCAGTGGGGGCAGCCCCAACTGACACCTTGTTCTTTAGTATCCCTCAAGATGCCTCAACGTCCTGTTGAGCCAGACCATGTTTTCTCCTCTCCACGTGAATAATGAATCGATCATTCATCTGGGTTGTAGAAAGTGGACTGTTTTCTGGATTGTGCATCAGTGCCATGAGCTGGTACTCATGCAACGACACCTCCTGTTACAAGGCAGAAGCTTTGGGGTTGGAGTGAAGACCCAGAATAATTGTTTCTCCTCAAATCCTGCCCAGAAGGTGCCTTTCTTGCCTCAGGGAAAGGCATACTTCATTTTTCTCTGCCCAGATTTCATCCTGCCAGGTTTGAGTTAGAAAAAAATTGCCCAATGCTTTTCTTCAACAATCTTTTCCTCCTAAGATAATTAGCTGCTTCCACAAATCCAATTCTGGCTTACAAATTAATTTTTACTTAGTTGAATTGACATAGCTGGGACAAAGAAGTAAATGTGCATGCTTTTTGACTAACATGCTCACGAAGGAAGCAAATTCTCATCACTTTTGTATAAATCAAGACAGCTTTAGATGAGAAAAAGAATCAACACTCTGCTAATTCTTCTCTCACTTTAATTATCTCAGAATTTTAAAAAGGATCAAGGAGAGGAATCTGGTAATAAATAGGGCGAGGCTGGCATGCCGGCTACTAAGGTGAAGAGAGTTACTTTACTGGAACTTTTCTTTTTGGGAAAATCTCTTCAAAAGGTTCCTAGATTAAAGCTCTGATATCCCTTTTTGTGTGTTGAATTCTGAATTCTGAAGCTTGCGGGTTGGAAGGAAGCACAGATAATTTTTTTTTAAATCCCAGGAACTCAGAGACTCAAAGGTTTTAAAGTCCTGCACCCATGGAGAATTGCTGACTAAAAGGGGTTGGAACAGAACTGGGTCCCTAGGTGTGGAGACCATTGTCATCAAGAGTAAGAAAATGAAATGGCTCTGTATGTAGGTCAACGACCCCCTCTCTACTGAAAGGTAAAAAAATTAAGGATGACCTAAAATCTACTATGTATAAAAAGATTCTGGAAAAAGTAGCTCTTTCCTGTCAAAGTGATAATGTTTATACTACCTGAAGCCAGACCTCCTCGGAGTCTAACTTTAGGGGGACTCTTCAGAGCTGAAAAGCCGCAGTCTAAGCCTCAGTCCCTCTCTGACATCTGTTAGCTTTCATCCTTCAAGGGAGTTGGCTATGTTATTGTAGAGGTGTTCAGTGGGACCCGCCAGCATCTTCCATCAAATCATTGATATTGAAGGGATTCTGAGTCAGCTGTTGCATAGTTCTGCCTGAACTTATGCTGTGTTCATCACTTATCTTAAACTTTTCCTCAACAACTTGGATTTAAATAAGTCAAGACTGTCAGATGGAATCACCAGGGAGAAAGACTCATGTAGAGAGACACATGGAGACAGAATAGAAAATGAGAAGAAAAAGAAGAAAGAGGAGGAAGAGGAAGACAAAAGAAAAGAGGTTTTACAAAACCCCATCTTAATACGAAGACATTTTAAAAGTCTTTATTAAGCAATGTGCTGAATTTGAATGATTTCTGAAAAACCGACTGAAGTCAGGAAATTAGTTTCTATCACACAGTGTGTAAGCTGAGGAGCTCTGTGTATGCTTCCGCTCCTTATTACAACCAAATGTAAGCCCATTGACCTGTCTTAAGAGCTGCTGTTAGGCTTTGAATACCTTGTGTTCTGAGTAGGTGATACACTCTTATTTCTTAGTAAAAAGCCACATTTCTTCGAAGACTATAAGGTGGAAGATTTGAGTTCAAGGAATGAATGAAATGATTCATTCATTGATTCAATGAAGCAAATTTGGTTTTTAAAATTCTTTCTATTTAAAAATTACTATAGACTTACAGAAGAATTGAAAAGATTGTACAGAGAATTTGCAAATGGCCTTTACCCAGTTTCCTGTAAAGTTCACATCATATAATATCATGGGGCCTTTGTCAAAATTAATACTATTAATAGTATCAATCCAATACTATTAATGTAACTGTGGACTTCACCTGGATTTCCCCACTTTCCCCTCTAAGGTTCATGTTCTGCTTCAGGATCCAATCCAGGACGCCATACTGCACATAAATAACTTAATTTTGAATAAAACTGAATATAGACATAACTTCTGAGGCGGGGAGTGTGTGTTCCTAGACATGGAATACCATCAAATGGGTTATATTTTCCATAGGAACATGTTAAAATTGGGAGTACATTCTTGACTAGGAATACTACTGAAAATAAATCATAGATGACCAACAAATATGGAGGTAAATCACAAAACCCCACACTAATTAAAATTAGTGAAATATTGCTTCAGTTCCCATGAGCTAGCACAGTGATTACAAGAGACGTCAGCAACTGCAGTCATTACCTACATAATTCTTAACTATGTGTCCGGTGCTCTTCTAAACGTTTTCCATACATTAGTTCATTTAATTCCCCTAGCCACCCTATGCAGGAGGCTCAAATATTATCTCTATTTTACAGATGAGAGTGCCAAGATACAGATAAATGAAGTACTTGCCCAAGCTTGCATAGCTAGTAAATATTAGAGTTCAACCTAGACCTCAAATGCAGCAATATATGTACTTCTAACATATAAAACTAAAGTATAAAACTATCAAAACTGAATAAAGTCAATGTAAAACTGCCTAATAATTTGCCCATTTTCTTTTGCTTTGATTTGGTTTGTTGATGTCCTTTAATAAAATTGATGGCTCTTTGTCTCCCAGAAATTTCCAGTTGAAATCTACCAGCCCACACCCTCAACTCCCACTCACATAGTCTATTCTGCATACCCTTGGCCCGGTGTCTAGCATACGGTCGTAAATTACCTTCCTCTCCCTTGAAACTGAAAGCATCTTGAGGAAATAGACTATAAAGCAACACAAGTCCAGCACCTCATAGAACTCCACAACGGGCTACTGAATGCTTGCAGGAATGGTTCATCCAATAATGAAACTTGGAGCTGTACTTTTCAAAAGTAGATGGGGTTTCTACAATTCTGTCATCAGATGGCAACTTTGTACACCAGCAAATCACCTATGTCTCAAGGATAGAAACTGTAAGTTAAAATGAGGTAGGAGTTAATCTTCATTTAGTATCCCTGCAGAATGGCTATCTACTTATAGCTTTAAAAAAATCATCGAGAAATGTATTCATAAGCATTTCTACTTTTGAATCTTATATCTGTATATCTTATCTCTCACAAATTATGCCTAGGTGAATCTGAAATTTACAAAAGGAACAGAGTTAAAATAAAGAAAATGTTATTCATACCCAGATGATAGAATTGATAATGGGAACATCAAAATAGTTATTTTAATTATATTCTGTATATTTGAGAAACTAGAGGAAAGATTAAATGTGTTAAGTAAAGACAAGAAAGATATTTTGAAAAGACCTAAGATTGGGCTTCTAAAGTTGAAAATTATAGTGTCTGAGATGAAAAATACACTACATGGGATTAATGGCAGATCAGGGAATTCAGAACAAATGATAAATCAATTACATAAGAGAAAAGTGAACAGAGTATTAACATACGTGCAACTGGATCCCCTGAGGCAGAGGAGGGGTCATACAGAAAAAAATATGGAGATAATTTCCAACCATTTTTCAAATTTGATGAAAAGTATAAGCCTACAGATTCAAGAAATCGATGAATCTCAAGGACAAGAAAGATGAAGAAAACAACATTAAACTACATCGTGATCAAGTTACTTAAAGCCAGTGGTAAGGAGAAAATATTAAAGCCAGAAAAAAGGTTACTATATCCAAAAAACAAAGAACAGATGGATAGAGGACTTTCCATTACCAATGCAAGTTAGAAGACAGTGGAGCCCTGAGTCTAAAACGCTGAAAGATACAAGTAGCCTGTCAACCCAGAATTCCCTACCCAACAAAAGTGCCTTGCAAACACTCAAGTGAAACAAAGATTTTTTCATACATACAAACACTGAAAGAATTTACCTCTAGCAGACCTTCACTATAAGAAATATTAAAGAAAGTTCTCTAAGAAGGAGGAAGATGATCCCAGATGGAATTTTCAATCAATACAAAGGAATGAAGGGAGCTGAAAATGGGAACTACATGGGTAAACATACAAACTTTTTTCTTAGTATTTCAATAAAAGATAATTGACTGTTTGAACAAAAATATTAACAATGTAATCTGGGACTTACATAGAGAAGTAAAATATAAGATATCAATAGCACAAAGGTTGGAAGGAGAGAAATGGAAGAATAGTCATTTTTTTTTATATTATACATGAAATAGTATAACATTACTTGAGGGCAGACTGTGGTAAAATAAAGATGTAGACTATGAACCCTAAAGCAACTACTAAAATAATGGAACAAAAAGTTATATGTAATAAATCAGAAAAGGAGATAAAGTGGAATCACGAAAAATACTTGATTCAGAAGAAGGTAGGAAAAGAAGAAAAGGAAGCAAAAAATGGATGATATGAATAGAAAACAATAACAGGCTGTTTGATTTGAACATAAGCATATTAAAATCTTATTAAACATAAATGATCTAAACACTTAATTAAAAGGCAAAGACTACCAGACTGGATTAAAAAAGACTCAGGTATACCCTGACTACAAGAGATCTGTTTGAAAAATAAAGACACAAACTGAGCACCACCTTCAATCAATAGTCAGCCAGGAACTGAGACCCTCAGTCCAATAGTCCCAAAGAACTGAATTTTGCCTAAAATTATATGAATCTAGTAGCAGATTCTTCCCTACCTGACCCTTCAAGTGTCAACCCTTGTTGACACTTTGATTGCAGTCTTGTGAGAGATTCTGCAGTTGAGGGCTCAGTGAAGCCATGCCCAAACTCTACTCATAGAAACTGTGAAACAATAAATGTGTGCTGTAGTAAGTCTCTAAGTTTGTCATAATTTGTTACACAGCAGTAGATTACCATTGCAGATGGAGAAGAGTATCCTATGCTAACACTAGTCAAAAGAAATATGTATTAATGTCAAACTAGATATTTTAATATCAGAAAAAGTAGATTTTAGAGCAATGTTACCCATAAAGAATATCTTTAAATAATGATGCCAGTTCTTTAAGAGGCCATGATAATACTAAACATCTATGTACTGATAACTAATAATAGAGCTTTGAAATATTTTACAACTGCAAAGAGAAATAGACAAATCCATGATTACAGTCAAAGATTTCAACACCCCTCTTTCAACAACATGCAAAACAAGTAGGCAGAAAATTAGGAAGGATATGGGAGGACATAGGAAACTTGACTTAATTGAAGAACACTCCACCCAACAACTGTAGAATATGTATTCTTTTCTGGTATACACAGAAAGTTTTACCAAGATAGAATATATTTTGGATCATAAAAATAGACTCAGTAAATTTAAAAGGAGCAAAGTGCTACAAAGTAAATTCTCTAACTGTAATGGAATTACATTAGAAATAAGTAATGGAAAGATACCCAAAAAATACCCAAATATTTGGAAATGAAGTCACTTTTATTTAACCTATCTTTCAAAGAAAAAACTCAAAAGAAACAAATGAAAAGACAAGTCAGAAAATATTTTAAACTGATTGAGAATGAAATTTTAACCTATTAAAACTTGTGGGATTCAGCTAACGTAGAACATGGTGGGTACATATGTAACACGGACAGCCTACACCATGGACTAGCCCATCAGACTCTTCTGCCCATGGGATTTCCCAGCAAGAATCCTGGAGTTGGTTGCCATTTCCTTCTCCAGGGGATGTGCCCCGCCCAGGGATTGAACTCAGGTCTCCTGCATCACAGACAGATTTTTTTTATCAACTGACCCACCAGGAAGTCATATTAGAAAATAAAAACCCATCAGATCAAAGACATTAGCTGCCATCTTACAAACCAGAAAGACAAGAATAAATGAAATTCAATGTAAGCAAAGAAAAGAGGAAATGAAGATCATATCAGAAATCAATGGAAAATAAAACAGTAAACCAAAAAAGAAAATCAGTAAAACCCAAAATAGACTGATCAGGGGAGAAAGAATAAAAATCACAAATTCCATTATCGTGAATGAAAGGGGCGACTCTACAGATTCTGCAGCTATCAAAAGGATAATAGAAAACAACTTTATGGCAATAAATTTAATAACTTAGATGAAAGAGATAAATCTCTTGAAAGATACAAGCTGTCAAAGCTCACTCAAGAAAGAAGTAACCTGAGTACCACTATAGCCGTTAAAGAAACTGAATTCATAGCTGAAAACCTGCTCCAAAAGAAAACTCCAGGCCAAGACAGCGTCACTGATGATTTCTACCAAACACTTGGGGAAGAAATAAAAATAATCTTTACACAAGCACCTCTCAGCTCATTTTTGAGGCCAGTGTTACTCAGGTATCAAAATCAGACAAAAACATTACAAGAAATAACTGCAGATCAATATCTTTCACAGATATAGATGCAGATGTTTTAAAAATTTCAGCAAATCAAACCCAGGAATTTAGAAACTGTGGTCTGAAGAATACAAGGTTGGTTTAACACCTGAAAATCAACCAGTGTAAATAATTATATTAACAGATTAAAAATACACATATAGGATCAACTCCTATGTCCATGGGATTTCCCAGCAAGAATACTGGAGTGGGTTGCCATTTCCTTCTCCAGGGGATCTTTCCAACCCAGGGATTGAACCCGTGTCTCTTACGTCTCCTGCACTGGTAGGCAGGTTCTTTACCACTAGTGCCACTTGGGAAGCTCCAGGAACAAGTCAGTACATGCAGAAAAAGCATCTGAGAAAATTCAATATCCATTCATAGAAAAAACTCTCAGCACACCAGGGATAGAAGGGCATTCTCTCAATCTGAAAAAGATCATCTACAAAACATCTACATCTAATATCATACTTAATAGTGAAAGATTTAAGTCCTCTAAGATCAGAAATAAGGAAAGTTGTCTTCTCTCACTACTTCTGTTCACAGCACTGGAGGTTCTATCTAGTGCAATAAGACAAAAACAAGGCATCCAGACTGGAAAAGAAGTAAAACTGTGCTTATTTAAAGATGACATGATTGTCTACATAGAAATCTTTCAGAATTTATGATAGGCTACTACTAAGCTTAGCAAGGTTGTAGGTTGCAAATTAACACACAAAAATAAATTCTTATCAATTTATATAGTAGCTACCACCATAGAAATTTAAATAAAAATGCCACTTACACAACCATCAGAAATTAAAAACTTAGGGATAAATCTGAAAAATATATGCAAGCATTGTACACGAAAAACTATCACACGAAGCTAAATGAAACTAACAGCTAAATAAATGGAGAGATTTATTGTGTTCATGGGTTGAAAGATTCAATATTTTAATGTCAAGTCTCCTCAGATTGACCTATAGATTCACATCAACCCCAGTCAAAACACAGCAGTCTTTTTTTTTTTTTCGTAGAAACTGACAAACTAATTTTGAAATTTATGTGGAAATGTGAAGAGACTAGAAAAGCCAAAACAACTTTGAATGATGCTGGAGAATTTATGCGACCTGACTTCAAGATTTCTTACAGAGCTATAGCATTCAGTTCAAGGAGGTACTGGTGTCCAAAGAGACCAATAGCGCAAGGTATAACAGAACAGAGACGGAGAGCAACGGCTCTGCCATGGAGCCCTGGCGGCCTTGCGTGGATGCACACTGGCCACCCAAACAAAATTCTGAACCACTGCTGGTCTCAGTCTTGGCAGAGCACCCTGCGATCCTCCAGAACGAAAGGCTTGTAAGGGGCTGCTCTAATACCCTTGTCTGCTCGCCTCCCTATGTCCCTGGGAGGCTGTCCTGAGATATTTCTGATCACTTCCTGGGTTCTGGCGAGGTTTGAGACTTTCTGCCTGCCCCCCTCAGAATAGAGCTTCAGACTATAACGCTGCTCACCTGACATCGAGATTGAGATGTGCTGCAACAGGGTATTCTGCAAGTCGCGTTGCTGTTATGTATCTCCGTTTGCTCGGGTGTTGTCCTTCGTGGGGTGCAGGGCAAGGACCATGCAGAATTGGAACCTTTGGCTGTTTTTCTTCTCACTGTGTATGTAAGTGTTAAGAGTGTCTGAATCTAGGAGTGGCTCCTTGGGTCTTTATTGAATCAGTCAGGCTCTCCTGTCTTGTGTGTGCTTGACAAGAGAGCCAGAAATAAACCCATAAGTGTGTCGTTAAGCTGACTTTCAACTAAAATGCAAAGGCAAACCCATGGAGAAAGAAAAGGCGCCCTGACAAATAGTGCTGAAACAACTGCATATACATATGCAGAGGGGGAAGAAAGCTTCAATTCCTACCTCACACCATATTTAGACACTAACTCAAAATGGGTCAGAGGTTATGACCCATAACCCTAAATGGGGTGTTTAGGTTAGAGCAGAGTTCCCTGTGCTATACACCAGGTCCTTGCTGGTTATCTATTATAAATATAACAATGTGTGCATGTCAGTCCCCATACTTTTGAGACTTATTGTACTGTTTTGTTCATCCATAATTCACCCCTTTTCGTTGTTGAGTGGTATTTCTTGGTGCAGAATAACGCAACGTGTTTATCCACTCATATGTTAAGAGACACTTGATCATTTCCGACTCGAGGCTACTGCAAGTAAAGCTGCTGTGAACATTCGTGTACCAGCCTTTGTCTGAGTATTTGTTTTCATTTCTCCTGGATAAATACCTAGGCATAGCTGTGTCACGTAATATGATTAGGAAATGACCTAGCTGTACTCCAAGTTGGAGCTGCCATTTTACATTCCCACCAGTTACGTATGATTGTTCCTGCTGCTTCCCTTGGTACAGTCACCCTTTAGCTGTTAGACATCCTATAGGGATTTAGAACTATTCCTCTGCAGTTTTGATTCGCATCTCCCTAATGACAAGTGATGTTGGGCATCTCCTGTACTTATTTAACATCCATTTACTTTCTTTGGTGAAGTGCTTGTTCAAATCTTATGCCTTTTAAAAATACTGGGTTGTTTTTTTCTTAAATTCTGAGATTTCCTTATATATTCTGGGTAGAAGTCCTTTACCAGGTATGTGGTTAATAAATATTATCTTCCTTTCTCTAGGTTATAGTTTCTTTCCTTAAAAGTGTCCTTTGGAGAACTGAAGTTCTTGCTTTTGGTGGAATCTAGCTGGTCGCTCAGATGGTGAAGAATCTGCCTGCAGTGTAAGAGACCCAGGGTCGAGCCCTCGGTTGGGAAGACCCCTTGGAGAAGGGAATTGCAACTCACTCCAGCATTCTTGCCTGGAAAATCCCCAGACAGAGGAGCCTGGGCATTACAGTTACTGTCCTTGGGATGGCAGAGTTGGACACAACTGAGCGATTAGCCCTTACAACAGATCCATTTTTATTTTAGGGGACATGTGGGTTATTTTATCTTAAAAAACAAAACAAAACTTTGCCCAACCATGGCCACAAACATGTCCTCCTATGTTTCCCTCTAAAAATTTTTAATAACTTTATATGTTACATTAGGTTATTCTGTAATAACCTAAATGGGAAAAGTAATATGAAAACATAAAAGTAAAATGAAAAATAATAGATATATCTATCTACCTATTCATGGGGTCGCAGAGTCCCGACACAACTTAGTGACTGAACCACAGCAAGATACTTGTTTAACTGAATTGTACACCTGAGACTGACACAACATTGTTAATCAGCTGTACTCCAATATAATGTAAAAGTTTAAAAATATGATTCAAGAAAAAAAATCTGAAAGTAATATTTTTGCACGCAAGATGTCAGACAAAAGAGACTGCATTCCATTTGTACAGAATTCTAGCAAATTCGGACTAAACTACAGTGACAAAAAAAACAGGTCAGTGGGAAATTGGAGGAGGGAGAGGAAGAGGTTCCAGTGGGACAAGGGAACATTTTGCCGGTGATGGCTGGGTTCACAATCGTGGTTATACTCAGATGCAGACGAAACCATCTGCATTGCTGTGTCCAAATTTATCAGATTGTATACTTTAAGCATGTGCACCTTTACTAAAAGCAATTACAGCTCAGTAATGCTGCTTCTATAACAATAGAAATTATATTGTTTTCAGTCACCCTCTTTAGTCACTTTCAAGCCTCCTGGTGGTCCACGTGGCTTCCTGAGTCCCTGCTCTGAACACAGGTGACATCGCTAGGTGGGGCCCCCATCTTGATCCCTGAGAGCCCAGCAGGCCTGCCTGCCTGAACATAACATGATGATTTTATTTAATCCTCCCCATAGGGACAGAAAGCCACGAAAATTTAAACCCAAGAACAGGGACTAGGACATTTTGAGGAAATGAAACGTCGAGGGACACAGGCAAGCTGGGAACCCGGGGAGAGAAGGCCCGTGCGATGCCACGGGGGCCCCGCCGCCTCTCCCGGGACCTACTGGACCCCGAGTGGACGGGCCTCCGCAAGGACAGCCGCGGGGCTGGGCCCGCAACCGGCCGTGGCCGGGCCGGGGATGGGGTGGGGGCAGGGCGGGCACACGCGGGCACAGCTCGGCCGGCGTGGGGGGCTCCGCCCCGCCCGAGGAGCCAACCATTGATGTCACACTGTGACAATTATTCTGCATAAAATTATCATTAAACCCCCTCATCTTTCAGCCTCCAACCCCGCCAGTGGCCTTTTAGCGTTCTCCGGCGCGCGCGTCTGCGGGCCGGTGATCACCGGCTCATTACCTCCGGGTGGCGCCGCCCCCCCGCGCTCGCAATCAAGCACTAATTAAGGCGGCGCGGGCCGGGCTGGGGCCCGGGGCCGGGCGGGGGGCGCGGGCGGAGCGGGCCTGGCGGCCGCGGCGGGACTACGAAGGGCCGCGGGGACAGCGGTGCAGCCCGCGGGCTCCGGGCTCCGGGCTCCGGGCTCCCGGCAGGGGCCGGCGGTGGGCGGGGCCGGCTCTAGGGGCGGGGCCCGGGCGCTTACCGAGGGCTGGGCCGCCGGGGCCGAGGTCGGTGGGCGGGGCCGGCTCTAGGGGCGGGGCCCGGCTCTAGGGGCGGGGCCCGGGCGCTTACCGAGGGCTGGGCGGCCGGGGCCGGGGTCTGTGGGCGGGGCCACGGGCCCGTAGGCGGGGTATAAGGGGCGGGGCCTGGCGGGGCCTGGGGAGCTGACCTAGGCCGCGCGGGGCAGGAAGTCCAGGGGCTGGGTCCGAGGTCGGGGTCGGGGTCGGGGTCGGGGTCGGGGTCGGGGTCGGGGTCGGGGTCGGGGTCGGGGTCGGGGCCGGGGCGGAGGGCGGGGCCCCGGGTCCTTACCCGAGCGAGGCGGCCGTGCGGCAGAGGTGCAGGGGCGCGAGGCCCTCGGCGCTGAGCAGGTCGGGGTCGGCGCGATGCTGCAGCAGCAGCCGGGCGCAGGCCGTGTGGCCCCCCAGGCAGGCCTCGTGCAGGGCGCCGCGGCCGCCGGGGCTGGCGTCGGGGTCGGCGCCGCGGCCGAGCAGGTGGCGCACGCAGGCCGTGTGGCCCTGGGCCGCGGCGATGCACAGGGGCGTGGTGAGCTCGCGCTTGTACTCCAGGGTCCAGAGGCCTGGGGAGCCGGTGGGGAGAGAGAAGGTGAGAGGGGGGCGCCCGTGGGGGGGCGGTGTCCGTTAAGACTGAAATAGGGGGAAACCATCTCTGAGGAGGGGGACCAGGTGGGCATGTGGGGAGCTACGCAAAGATGCTCGGGGCTTAGGGACAGAGAAACCGGTGAGATCCGACTGGACCCCAGACGAGGGATGGAGGGAGGTCTCAGGGGTAGAGGTGAAAGAATCCTGACAGAGAGGGGCAGAGAGACAGCAAGGGAAGGCAGTGTGTGGGGGGGAAAGAGAGGGTGACACAGCACAGAGAGCCACCCAGAGAGAGCAGAGATGGAGACCTGGGGGAGAGAAGCAGCAGAAAGGAGAGACTGAAACAGCCCGAGAGACTGAAACAGCCCGAGAGACTGGGGCGGCGGCGGGCAGAGGGGTGTTTTTGAGAAGCAAGAGGGTTTTGCCAAATATGAGGGTGACTGGGGGCTCAGGTAAGATGTGAGGAGTTAAAAGCTGAACAAGCAGAAGCATTTAAGGTGGAATTCACACTTTCCAGGCTCTGAATTGGAGCAGCTGGAGGGCAGAAAGTGAGCTGTGGGTTTTTCTGGAATCCAAGCCCTCTCTTTATGAATCCCCAATTTTACTCCCTTTATCGTTAAGAGGAGAAGACAACAGACAAAACAAACTGACCCACATCACCAAGGCTGCTCAAGAAAAGGACTTGGAAAGTTTAGTTGTCTTGGAAGTGGCCGGTTTTCAGAAGCACCCTTTGATGTGGTGGTCTGCATTGAGCACAATCCTGGTTTGTTTCTTTGCGCTTTTTAGGGTTTTGTGTGTGCACGCATGTGTGTGTCTGTGTGTGTGTAAGGTTGCTCTTTCTTGAAGGATGAATGGAGCAGGAGCTATACATTTCACTTCTCTGAAAACTTTGGGCTTTCAAAAGGCCCGTGGAAGGTTGTTAGCGGCCACAAGCGCTCCTGGAAATGGGGAGAGCTGTCCCTGGTGAATACACTTCAAGGGACAGGATTTCACATGGCAGGGATGCCTTCTGATAATGATGGAAGAATCGATACCGTGGCTGTAATGAGCTGTGGAGGAGACCCTTTTCACAGGGCACCTCCTTCATGGGACCCATGCTGAGCGGTTTTGAAAGACCACTCATAATTACCTACCTCAATGCAGTGCAGGGTTCTAGCCTGACCCTGGGTCCCCAAGGCCCAGCCTGGAGGTTGTGCACTGCTGGGAGAAGAGGGGCCTGTTGTCCTCGTGGTGGGTGATGGTGGCCGGAGCCCCTGGGGATGTGGTCCTACATGGACTCCTGTCTTCACTGGGTCTGATTTGATGGAGGCATTGATCTGGCCCTTCAAGATAACAGTGACCTACATTCGTGTCTGACTCTCTGCGACCCCATGGACTGTAGCCTGCCAGGCTCCTCTGTCCATAGAATTTTCCAGGTGAGAATACATTCTTGTAAGGGCCAGCTCCTCCGTCTTGATTCTACTCATTTTCCCTAGATAGGAAGTTTATGTACTAGGGGCCAGGAAGCAGGTGCTCCATTTTCGAGGGCGTGCTAAGTTCCCAGCTCTGCTCTACCCACCATCAGCAGCTCTGTTCATCCAGCCAAGATTCCAAAGTCTTCCCCTGGACTCATAGGAAGCGGCCATGGAGGGCCATTTAGCTAAGCCATAGCTTAGGGCCAACCCCCTTCTCCAGGTCCCTGAAGATGGTGATGAGCTTCTACTGGGCCTCTGAGAGAATGCCCTTCTGAGGCAGCTCCCTCAGTCAGGAAATCTGAATCAGCAGTCAGCTTCCTATAATCCCCTGTCCTGCTCCAGGCTCTGCCACCAGGAGGAAGACAGAAGCAGGCTTCCCTCTACGTGATGTGTGAAAAATGTGTGTGTGAAAGTGTTAGACTCTCATGTCTGATTCTTTGGGACCCCATGGACCATAGCTCACCAGGCTCCTCTGTCCACAGGATTCTCCAGTCCAGAATACTGGAGTGGGTTGCCATTTGCTTCTCCTGGGGATCTTCCCCACCCAGGAATAGGACCCAGGCCTTCTGCATTGCAGGCAGATTCTTTACCATCTGAGCTACCCCTAAGCACCATCCTCCATGGGAATGGTTTCCTGAGACTGCAAGCTCCAGGGGGCCAGCATGCCATCGTGAGTGTGGCACCCAGGGCTGGCCACTGTGAACCTGTGTCTTCCCTTCCCCATGGCTCCCTTCACGAGGTGCTGAATTGGCCGCAGGAAGCATGGAGGCCATGCGGGCCCCTGTTCTCAGCCTGGGCTGGGTCCTCTCTGCTGCTGGACCAGCGTGGAGCCATCAGGTGGCTGAGCTGAAAGAGTGCAGAGGCCTGCAGCGTCAGTCCTGTCTTCCCAGCCTGCACTGAGGCCACGGGCCAGCACCAATGCTCGGGGCTGCCCTTTGCTCGGTAATAACTCAACATCCCTCCCCTGCCAGGGTGCTCTGATTTCCTGTCATATAGTTGTGCCACAGA
The DNA here is from genome assembly GCA_007570785.1 of Antilocapra americana. NCBI lineage: Eukaryota > Metazoa > Chordata > Mammalia > Artiodactyla > Antilocapridae > Antilocapra > Antilocapra americana. The sequence continues at coordinate 742,024 of ML663590.1, read as the reverse complement.
AAAACAGCACCTTAGGGGTGGAAAGATTAAGGCGGTAAAGAGGAAGGAAACTTTGAATCAGACCACGAGCTGACATTAATATCTATTTGAAATTATAGCATTTCAGCATGTTACAAGTTTGTCCAGGGCTATGAGGCCATGTGATTAAAAAATACGTTAATCAGACATTCAGGCAGTTGGCTTTCTTGATTGGTTCATCCCACAGCCCTTTGGGGGAAGATGCACGCCCTGTCTGGGACAGGATCTGGGACAGATGAGGGAGAGGAGACCTGGAAAGGCGCTGGGGTGCCTTTGGCTGGGAGAGGTTTCGGCCCAGACTAGACGTGTGCTCGCTTCCCCGCAGCCCCTGCTGCCTTGCTGGCTGCTCTGAGCTGCTTAGCCCTTTGGCAGAGTCTGGGTTTATTCTCTTCTGCCCGTGTGAGGTGTAGGCAGACTGTGTCAGCACTCTGGAAACCACCCTTCCTCATTCCCGGTCTGCCAGAGCTCACGAGTCAGGAGCATGGGGCCCTGGCCCTTGGCCTGCTGATCTCAGAGCCTTGCATCCTCATGGTTCCAACATGTGAACCCTCTCGGTAAACAGCACGGGAGGCAGGGGCAGAAGGGTGCCCAGTGCGGAGCTCCAGCCGAGAAAGCCGAACTGCAGCCTGGTGGTCAGCTAGTCCATCCATCCCAGGTGGGGGCAAGGGGCTTCTCTCTACTTGGGGGTATGTTTGCTTGCCCGGCGCATAGCGACAGTGTCCAGGTGACAAGAATGCAGGCATACAGGACTTGAGGACCTCCGGTTTCTCCTCTCTCCTCCCCCTCCCCGGGCTGCCCTGGGATCCAGGAGGAGCGTCTCCTGAGGGCTCACCCTGCCCAGTGCTGGCTCTGTGCCCTCTTCTGCCCTGGAGCCTTGGAGTTCACAGATTCACAGAAGAAATGCTCAGCACTGCCCGCCAGGGGCCAGCTCCAGGCGTGCTCAAAGGAAGGGTGTGCTTTATCTCCTATCTCCCTGGCTGCCAGATCCAGGCTCTGGCAGATCAACACTCAAACCAGATCTCTTTTCAAAGACAAGAGGCCACTTCCAGCATCGCACTGGCACTCCTCCCCCACTGTTTGGCTTTTCCAATCTGGTTGCTCACATCCGATCACCTAAAAACTACATCTGAAAAATCATGCACGCCAAGTTTGACTTGTCGATGTCTTTGGCTCAAACATGTTAAACTCAGCACCCTTGTGAGCAGTCTACACGCTGCAGCTATATGTTCAGACATGTGTTAGTAGCTTCTTAAAAATAACAGGACTTTAAAAGAGCAAAGGTACCTGACAGTCCAAACGTGGCCGAGGATTTCACCTGCCACACCATCTCATCCTTCTTGATCTCAAACACCACGTTGGCATCCTGGAAGAACTTGTCCATGAGGGGCTTCAGATGCTCCAGGTCTCCTGTGACCAAGGCATCGTGGTACTCGAGTACCGGTGACCCATCTCTTGCTTGAGGCTCTTTTTCCATCTTCTGAAAGATCTGAAGTCTCCCTCTAACTGGCTCTGGCTGTCTGTCCATTGCAATGCTGATGATCTCAGAAAAGCTCTCCAGGAAGGGGAAAGATGGTCTTTTGGAGTGTGAGCTATTTCTATTGTCATTACTCAATTGTCATCCAGCTGGGGCTGGGTGGTGGTGTATTTATAACTCCTGTGGGCTCTGATGTGATAACCGTCACTCAGTATGACCAGCATCATGTGACCACCGAGACGCCAAAGAGCTCAGCCACCCCCTTGCGACTGTATACATGTAAACTCTAGAGCCAGGCCCATCTGTGTGCCTTCCAAACAGCTCGCCACACCACACGGGCAGACAGCCTGAAACAGGCGGGCTTCTTTTTCCTGCTGTGTAGGATGTCTTCCTTCATTTCATCCTCTTTTTCCTTAGCTGCTGTGGCCAGTGGTGAGCGGATTTGTGTTCTGAGGGCCGTGTCAGGGAGATCCAGGTGGACACTGCAAATGACCAAGCTCTGCACAAGTGTCCTGGGCGGAGACCCCATAGGACAGACCAGGGATTCCCAAAGGCATGTCATCTGGGGCCTGGGGGTTTCTTCCAGTTGTTGAGAACTGATCCCAAGATGTGCATCCCTTGCTGAGGATGAGAGATGCCACAGTTTTTCTTTTAATGAATGGTAACAGCTCTTTATTAGTAACTTACTGGTTACTGGCTACTAGTTCAGGGCTTATTTTATTGTCTAAACGTTAATAAGGTTTAAAAATGGAGTTACCATGTGAGTTACCAGCAGTTCCACTCCTGGGCATTTATTCAGAAAAGATGAAAACTCTTAATTAAAAAAGATACATGCACTTCAGTATTCATAGCAGCACTATTTACATACAATAGCCAAGACATGGAAGCAACCTAAATGTTCATTAACAGATGAATGGATGAAGAAGATGATGTGTGTATACACACACACACACACACACACACACACACACGTATATAATAAGAATATTAGCCATAAAAAAGAATGAAAGCCATTTGCTGCCACATGGATGGAACTAGAGGTGACCATACTAAATGAAGTGGGTCAGACAGAAAGCCAAATATGATACCACTTATATGTGGAATCCAGAAAATGATACAAGTTAACTTATTTATAAAGAAAAGAAGTAGACTCAGACATAAAAAAAAAACTTATCCTAACCAAAGGTGAAGTAGGGACAGGGATAATTTAGGAATAAACTAGGAATTTGGGATTAATGGCTCAGCAGTAAATGCAGAAGACATGGGTTTGATCCCTGGGTCGAGAAGATCCCCTGGAGCAGGGCATGGCACCCCACTCCAGGATTCTTGTCTGAAGAATTCCAAGGACAGAGGGGACTGGCAGGTTACAGTTCATGGGGTCGCAAAGAGTCGGACACAACTGAAGTGACTTGGCATGTATGCACGTAGGAATTTGGGATTAACAGATACACACTGCTATGTATAAGACAGACAGAAGTCTGTAAGCTCAGGGAACTATATTCAATATCTTGTATTAACCTATAATGGAAAAGAATCTGAAAAGGAATATATATGTGTGTGTATATATATATATATATGTATATATGTACACACACACACATATATAATATATAAAGCAGAATTACTTTGCTGTAATAAAGAAAGCTGAGCACTGAAGAATTGATGCTTTTGAACTGTGGTGTTGGAGAAGACTCTTCAGAGGCCCTTGGACTTCAAGGAGATCCAACCAGTCCATCCTAAAGGAGATCAGTCCTGGGTGTTCATTGGAAGGACTGATGTTGAAGCTGAAACTCCAATCCTTTGGCCACCTGATGGGAAGAGCTGACTCACTGTAAAAGACCCTGATGCTGGGAAAGATTGAGGGCAGGAGGAGAAGGGGACGACAGAGGATGAGATGGCTGGATGGCATCACCGACTCTATGGCCACGGGTTTGGGTGGACTCTGGGAGTTGGTGATGGACAGGGAGGCCTGGCGTGCTGCGGTTCATGGGGTCGCAAAGAGTCCGACACGACTAAGCGACTGAACTGAACTGAACTGAATCCTGAATCATTGTAAATAAACTATACTCCAATAAAAAATTTTTAAAAAGACTAATGAGGTTATTTTTTCTTGTGGCATAGATAAAACCCAGTCCTCACATATTTTTCCATTTCTTGGTTTTCCCCTGCTAGGAAGTCGGGGAGGGCCAGTACAGCTGGGCTCCTGGAAGCTATGAGCTCTAACAAAGCCCAGAGGCTACAGGGACGAAGGCGGGTCGGAGGGGGCTGCCTGGTCCTTGGAGGGGAAGCCGTGGAGCCGGTGCCCAGGAGACTCGGGGGAGGGGGTGTAGACATCAGCAGCTGCCATCCCCTCAGTACCAGCGGTAGCTGGGGACCTGTTGCTATGTGGTGTTGCAGACAAACACCCAGCAGAGGGACAGCAGGAAAACAAGGGACAGGGCTCAGGAAGCAGCACCTCCTTAGGCACATCTGGACTTCCTAAGCACCCTCTTTTCCCACGTGCCTCTCTCTCAGGCTCCTCCACTCCCCGGAGCAGCCCACTGACCTTCCCTACCCTCTTTAAGCCCTTCTGAAGCCTGAGCAGGATCTCTGTGTTAGGCCTTTATTTTGGTCCTGTATTCCCTGGAGTGCCCCTTTCATCAAGGTTTTCCACCAAAAGGGGGATCCAGCAGAATACCCTTGACCTTTCTTAGTGGAACTTGCAGTAAAGGGTGGAGGGGAAATTGGGTACTCATACAGTGGCTTAGACAGTAAAGAGTCTGCCTGTAATGTGGCAGACCCAGGTTTGATCCTTGGGTCGGGAAGATCCCCTGGAGGAGGGCATGGCAATCCACTCCAGTATTCTTGCCTGGAGAATCCCATGGACAGAAGAACCCAGCGGGCTACAGTCCATAGGGTCACAAAGAGTCGGACACGACTCAGCAAGTAACACTCACTTTTGTGATTTAATCAGGGAACTTCCCTGATGCCTCTGTGGTAAAGAATCCACCTACAAGAAGACATAGGTTTGATCCCTGGGTGGGAAAGATCCACTGGAGAAAGAAATGGCAACCTACTATAATATTCTTGCCTGGGCCAGGCAAGAATATTTTAGTATGACATGAACAGAGGGGTCTGGCAGGCTGCAGTCCCTGGGATCACAAGGAGTTGGATATGACTTAGCAACTAAACAAAAGCATGATTTAATAAAGATGTATTTTACCCTCATCATAGACCTGACTTCTAGGCGTACATGTATTCCACAGGCTGACCCAAGGCCTGGAGCTTATTCCAATGGTAAAACACACATGTCCTCTACAGAAGGGGCCTGCAGGGTGCTGGACAGGAGAGGTGTGGCCGTCTGTCTGCTTGCCTGTGTTGCGTTTGTGCAGGCATATGGGTCAAGCTGACTGTGTCTTGAAGGCTGAAGAGCTCATGTGGGTGGCAGACAGTGTGGGGAATTGGGGTGACTGAGAGCACTGCTGGGTGCTGTGAAAAATGAAGTGGTAAAGTATACAGATCATGTTTGCAAGGAACAGACAGGTTTCATTGGACACAAAAGATAAGAGTACGCAGAGAATGGTGCCCAGCATCACTGTGAAGACCATTTCTCTTCTAGAACATCCACTAAATAAAATCTTTGACTCTTCCCTTTTCATTTCCCAATGTTGTTATTGCCCTATTCCTTTCAATAGCAATATTAATTCTTTGGGTGTCTCATTTATTTAAACATAGCCATTTTGCCCTGTTATATTCTCAGACTGGTAGTTTGTAAATAGATACATTTCTGAAAGACTTTTCATGTACAACTATAATCCAGGACCCAGCTGGAGCCTGTACTTTAAACTGGCGCATTCTTTTGTACCTGATGCATGTTGTCATGGGTTATTTTTAAAAGGAAGCCTGGAGGTGAGTCCAGTGATAAGAGCCACCCTACCCTGTGTCCTATGCTAAATTTAGCTTTCCAAGTGTTATATTTGTCAACAGTGCCCTAAATACCCAAGCTTGATTTCAGTGGGTAGGGAATAGTAGTCCAGAAACAGACTTGGTTCTTTGTGAGAGCTTTTTAAAAATAGCTCATGGTAGACGGAATTGGTTTCATAAGTAGGACATGGAGATTATCAGGAGCATAGCAGGGTTGTTGTTGTTTAAAGAAAAAGAGCTGTATGTGTGACTAGGACATCAAAAAAGTCAAAGTAAACAAACAAACAAAAGCCCCCACCGATGGCCCAAAGTCCACCCATTCATTCACATATTCATTCAATAATCATTTGTGTAATATTATGTTCTAGGATGTGTTGCTGGGTTTGGGGGATTCAGAGACAAAAAGGTATAACACATTTACTAACCTCAAGGAATGCATAGAGTTCTGGCCACAGCAATTAGGCAAGAAAAAGAAATAAAAGGCATTTAAATGGAAAGAAAGAAGTCAAACTGTTACTATTTGCAGATGACATAAGACTATACATAGGAAACTCCAAAGATTTTACCAAAAAAAATACTAGAACCAGTAAATGAATTCAGTAAAGTTTCAGGATGCAAAATTAATATATGGATATCTGTTGCATCTCTATTCACTAATAATGAACTATCAGAAGGAGAAATGAAGAAAACAATCCCATTTACGATTGTGTCAAAAAGAATGAAAAACCTAGGGATAAGCTTACCTAAGGAGGTAAAAGATCTGTACTCAGAAAATGGAAAGGCATTGAAGAAAGAAATTGAAGGCGACACAAACAAATAGAAAAATTTTTGGTGCTCGTGGACTGGAAGAATCAATATTGTTAAAATGTTCATACTACCCAAAGCAATATACAGACTCAATGCAACCCCTATCAAAACATCAATGGCATTTTCCACAGAACTAGAAAAAATTATCTTAAAATTTGTATAGAACCACAAAAGACCTTAAAGAACCAAAGCAATCCTTTTATTTTTCTAAATTTTATTTTCTTGGCTCTGCCCCTAGGGGCTCGCAGGGTCTAAGTTCCCCAACTCAGGGTTGAACCCTGGCCCTGGTGGAAGCACCAAATCCTAACCACCGGACACGTGGGAAATCCCAGTCAAAGCAATCTTGAGGAGGAAGAGTAAAGCTGGAGGTATCATACTCTCAGACTTTAATGACTACAGCTTTAGCTACAAAGCTACAGCAATTAAAACAGTATGGTACTGGCACAAAGCAGACACACAGATCAATGGAAAGGACAGAGAGCCCACAGAGAAACCCATGCACATATGGTCAGTGAATCTACAACAAGGGATGCAAGTGTATGTGGTGTGAAAACATCTCTTCAATAAATGGCTTTGGGAAAACTGAACAGCTACACGGAGAAGCGTGAAACTGGGCCACTCTCTTACACCATATACAACAGTAAACTCAAAATGAATTAAACTCTTAAGTATAAGATCTTAAGCCATAAAATTTCTAGAAGAAAATACAGGCAGTAACTTCTTTGACATCAGTCTAACCAACACGTCTTTGGATATGTCTCCTATGGCAAGGGCAACAAAAGCAAAAAACAAACAAATGGGACCTATTCAAACTAGAAAACTTTTGCACATCAAAACCATTAACAAAACAAAAAGGCAACCTGCTGAATGAAAGGAGATATTTGCAAATGATATGTCCGGCAAGATATCCAAAATATATAAAGAATTCATACAACTCAATATCAAGAAAAGAAATAATTGTATTAAAGTATGGGCAGAGGACTGTCTGTATCTCATTTTCATCACTCTCACCCTTCTCAGCTTCCTTTAAAGGCAACATAGAGCTTTTAAGATGCAACTCATGACTAATCTCTGCCTGCTTCGCTTGATATGAAAACTCAGTTTCTTTCAAGAGCACATTTACTTACAAAGTTGCTCAGCAGTTGTCAAACTCTTTGAGGAACTGAATAAAACAGAAGAAATATCAGGAGATGAGGATTTTAGTTTTCAAATAGGAAGAGAACTCGACTCCTCAAAGCCTGAACTGACATCAGTCTTGGGCAAGGTCCCTAAATGGATCACGAAACGGTTGGATTGGGAGTATTTAGAAAGGAGGTGGGGGCACTTGGAGCTCTGGGGTCACTAGGAAGAACTCAGGGTGGACTAAGAGGGTTTTCTTTTGTGACATGGTTATCTCATTAAAATGCAGTGAGATGTAGGCATACATATGAATATTTCCACCTGTAATGGAAGGTTGAAAATCTTTCAGAGAAGATGGAAAAAATATAGCCTTAGAAATAGTTCCCTCCAAAATAACTAGAACATTGGAGAAGTTCTTTCATTCCTACAAGCCTCAGTTTCCATATTTGCAGCCTAAGAACAATAATATAAATCCTAATTATTTCATATGGATTGTATGAGGAGAAAATGAGTTTAAAACTGAATTAATAGGCAAACTTGATTGTTATTTTTGTTATTAACCTATGTATCTTTAGTAGTATTTGCTAAGATAATGTGGCACTCCTTATGGCATTCTTAATAAAATAAAAAAGGAAAATCAAAAAAAAAAAGAAAAAGAAAAAATGTGGGTCTGTCTTTAGGAAAATCTTGCTAAAACAACTCAAACTGGGGAAATAACATGCTTGGTACACGTGAAGCATTGCTGTAGAGTAGAATCACTGGCGCTTTAGAAACCCTGGTGCCTGGATCCCAGCCTGAGAGATTCTGATGTAATTGGTTGGAGGGTACAGCCTGTGAATCAGTGAAGTAAGGAACTTTCCAGATGCCTCTAACATGCAGCCGTTGCTCAACAGGGAAGCCCAGAATCCGAACAGACTAAATCTCTCTAAGAGCTGGCCACGTAGTTCACTGGATGTGAATGTAGCTTTGTAAAGAATATGTTAGGGACTTACAAGTGTAATGTTTTGTCCATGAGAGACACAAAAACTGTTGCCCCTGTCAAGGCTTGTAGCATTGGTAGCTAACAAGAGGGAATTTTTGCTTTTCAATCAAATGAGATGAAAAAAAAAATCCACCTTGCAATGATAATGAGATAAATAAAAGCTAGTGTTCAAATGGTATTATTTTCATGTGATCTCAGGATCTTTGCATCCTGCCATTGAATTGATGAATGATTGATTTTCATCAGAAGTATCCAAGGATGAGCTCTGATTGATATTCTGTGGAAAACCCAGCTAAGCCTGAAATGTGAAGCTAGTGAGTTTGTTATAGGGTCAGCCTGCTTATTTGGGACCTTGACATTCCATGTGTTTGGGCCACGAGGCATGGTTTTCATGTGCTCTTGGTAAAGGGCTACCGTGTGATTCTTTTCTAGGCCATTAGGGCAAGGTCCGGCTTCCTTCTGGGGTCAAGTATCCGAGTAAATGGACACACTGGGGCAAGAAGTCATTCTGCTTTGGGGACATCATGAAAGGCTGAGCACTTTCTCAAATATGCCAGTGTACCATCCCGCTATCCTGGTCAGTTTTCTGCTTCCTACATGAATCGTTTCTGTAAATGTCCAGGGACTAAATCCAACATCCGTACCACCTGGCATGAGCTTCCCAGGTGGCAGGGAGGTAAAGAATTTGCCTGCCAATGAGGGAGAAGAAGGCTCGGTCTCTGGGTCAGGAAGATCCCCTGGAGGAGGAAATGGTAAGCACTCCAGTATTCTTGCCTGGAGAATCCCCTGGACAGAGGAGCTTGGCGGGCTACAATTTATGAGGTCAAAGTGAGGCAGACATGACTGAGCGACTGAGCACACGAACAGTGCCGGGCACGGTAGCCCCAAGTCTTACTATGGATTTCCTTTCACACATTTTTTGATCCTCACTCTCCTTTCCTTAATTTCTAAAGGCCACTCCTCCTTCATTCCCCCTCCCTAAAGCTTTTTAAAATGGCAGCAATTTTCCCCTTAGGGTTACCAAGGGTTACCATGGAGAATAAATTAGGAATTTGGGATTAACATACACACTACTATATATGAAATAGATAAACAAGAACCTACAGTACGGGACAGGGAAGTCCATATACTCAATATTTGTAATAACCTAAAAGGGAAAAGAATCTGAAAAAGAATGTATATATGGGTGTCTAACTGAATCTCTTTGCTGTACAGGTGAAACTAGCATGACATGGCAAATCAACTATACATCAGTTAAAAAATACATAAGCGAAAATAGCAAGTCACACAAAAAAAGCATTTCTTAAAAATAATAAACTGGGCAGGTATGTAAGGCTCTGCTTTTTTTGTGGACTATTTATTTTTAAAGGCATTTATTGAATTTGTCACAATATTGCTTCTGTTTTATGTTTTGTTTTTTGGTACGATGGTCTGTGGGATCTTAGCTCTCAGCCTGGGGATTGAATCCTCACCCCCTGCATCTTAAGGTGAAGCCTTAACCACTGGACCGCCAGAGAAGTCCTGTAAGACTCTGCTTTTAAGAGCCCAGGACACACCCACATCCACGGAAGCCAGTCCCACAGGCATCAGCATCCCAAACACGGACGTATCCTAACCTTCTCTCCAAATAACAATGTTAGCCCAGCACGCCCCATTTAACAAGACATTAAAGCACCGTACTCCCTCAGATCAAGCGTATCTATTAATAAGGACTTAAATTGTCTGTACTGATGTCACATTCTTAAGAGATCTCATTCCCATCATGTGAGAGAACACAATAGGGGCGGGGGTCGGGGGTGGGGACACCTTGCTAACTTATTTCCAAAAAGCACGACCCAGCTCGGGGCAGATCCTGCCAAGCCACACGGTCGCTTCTCACCACGAATGCCATCTCATCCAAAGGTCAAGAGCTGCTCTCATCCAGAGCCCAGGAGGGCTCTTCTGGATGCTCAGAAGCGAAGGTGCCCTCGAGCGCCGCCATCCGTGGTGGCTGAGGGGGATACGGAGTAGCCTGGTCCTCAGCGGGCACAACCATGAGTAAACAGCCCTGGAAGGACATTTGCAGACTCTGGTGAACCGTGCAGGAGAGCAGCTCGCTGAAGCTCTCCCTGATAAAGGTGATGGAGTTTCTTTACAACTGTCATGGGGATTTAATTACATGATAAAATTGCAGCTCCTGCCTCTTGAGACAAATTGCCTGTTCAGACTGATTGTTTTTTATGAATCTCACACAGGGAGCAAAATGCTTCTCTCCTGAAGTTGGCTTGGTCTGATGGCTATACCTCACCATCCTTGACACCCCTCCTAGAGTGAGCAGCTTACTGATCCTGCAGATGAGGAGGGGGCACACCCGGTGGTCTCTTGGCTGTTTTGCAGCTCTGCACAGAGCCAAGCCAGCCCAGTGATGTCTGGTGGATTGAAAGTCCATTGACCTTATTTTTCTGTTTCCAAAAATAAAAAAGAGAACTTTGAATTTTCAACAGAAAAATAAAAGGCATGATAAAAGATAGAAATGACTGCTAAACATACACACAACATCCAATTTTACCAATGTGAAATGCAAATTAGAAAAAGAGATCTTTTGCATCTATCCAATTGTGAAAGGTTTTTTAAATTTTTTGAGATTTTTGGCTGTGCTGGGTCTTTGTCGTGGCCCATGGGCTTTCTCTAGTTGTGGCCCAAAGGGGCTCCTCTAGCTGTGGGGCCAGGCTTCTCTTGTTTCGGAGAGCATGCTGCAGAGCATGCTGGCTCAGCAGTTGTGGTGTGTAGGCTTAGTTGCCCTGCGGTGTGTGAAATCTTAGGATCGAACCTGAGTCCACTGCATTGGAAGGTGGATTCTTAATCACTGGCCCACCAGGAACGTTCCCTGAAAGGTTTTTTTTTTTTTTTTAAATCACGTTTCGGAAGAGTTTAATGAAAATGATATTTCAGAGTTTGCAAGTAGAAGGGTAAATTTCTACACCATTTGAAAATAGTCAAAATCTTTGCCTTTAAGGAGAGTTACACTTAGCAAGAGAGAGGGAGACTAGACGGCCATTAGCTGGCAGGTGGAGTGAGATCACTGGTGGATAGGGGTCCAGGAGTGCAGATGAGAATGGATCAGGTAAGTTATGAGAATGACAGGAAGTAGAGGTGGGACAGGATTTTTCTGAAGGTGGCATCTGAGCAAAGTGCAGAAGGAATTGAAGGAAATGATGGCTTATGATCCCCAAGGCTGTCCATTTTCCTCTCTTGGCCTGTGCTGGGGAACCTGTGTCCTGTTATCCTGGGCTTAACAAGGGGCAAGCATCCTTGGCCTCAAGGCTGTGTTGGTTGGGCCCAGGGTGCAGTCTGGATGGCGGGCACTTAGGAGACCAGGCAGGCAGAGCAGAGACCTGGGGAGAAAGCAAGCCACCGGCAGCAGGTCTAGGGGATCAGAGTCGAGGGCCTAGACCTTGGTAGACACAGAGGTGCGCTGCCCAGATGCTGCTGTTAGGGAGGACTTGTTGCCCCGCTGTGAGCTCCTTCTGGGGAGAGAGCCACCTCCTTCCAGAAGGGACAGCCCCCAGTGGGGCAGATCTAGAGACTGAGGGAGCCAGGAGACAGTACCTGCTATGATGACTTCATGTGGGGAGACCACGACAGGGGTCAGCTCTAACGCTCCGCTGGGGTCAGGCCGAGATGTGGTGGGGCTCGGACATTGGGAGCTTGGAATCTTAACCACTGGACCACAAGGGCAGTCCAAGGAGTTTTTTTTGGTCCCAATTTGTCACAGAGTGATTCTTTTTCATAATGCAATTAAAATTAATTACAAGAAAAAACAAAATGGAGAAAAGGCAGAATTTCAAGTCCAGTAATCACACATGTGGGTGTTATGTTGTCAAGTTGCTGTCAACGTTTCTAAATGTTTCCTGTCAATTTTCACAGCAAACACTTTCTGGAGCACCCCCTACCCCCTACCCCTACCCCTACCCCCAGTGAGCTGTGAGTAGCACCTTTATTGACCAGTCACTGAAGTACAGGGTGGGTGAAGAGATGCTGGGAGAGATGGTGGGGTGGGTTAGTTCACAGCACATATTTTAAGCCCTTGGACACAGGCTATACAATTGGAACTGTTCCTTGTTGGACAGGGGTTGCTGGGCCTTTTTTTGTAAAGTGTCAGATAACAAATATTTTAGGTTTTGCTCATCGTACGGCCTTCGTGACAACTACTCAGCTCTGCCTATTGTAGCATGAGAGCCGCCATGGGCAATATGTAAATAAACGGGTAGGGCTGTGTTCTAATAAAACTTTATTTATAAAAACAGGTAGCTGGCCCTCAGGCAATAACTTGTAAGCCTTTGTTGTATGCAGTAAGGAACGACTGCAGGCTTACAGGCAGGAGAGTCACATGCGCCTAAAATAGGAAAGTTATTGCATCTTTTTCTCTGCGTACCTTTTCCACCCCTCACTTCAGTGAAATGCGCTCTTAATTCTCACGGCAAACTTGACTCAACAACAGTCACTGGAGCATCTGGGTACCAGGCACATATGTGTCTATTTTATGTCTATCCTGCCTTGGGTTTCCTAAACTTCTTTATTTAAACAACTATTTATTTACTTTTGGCTGTGCTGGGTCTTCTCTACTATGTGAGCTTTTCTCTAGTTGTGGTGACTGGGGGCTACTCTTTGTTGTAGTGTGAGGGCTTTCCAAAATCACTGCAAATGGTGACTGCAGCCATGAAGTTAAAAGATGCTTGCTCCTTGGAAGAAAAGCTATGACCAACCTAGACATCTTATTAAAAAGCAGAGAAGCAGAGACATTACTTTGCCAACAAAGGTCCATCTAGTCAAAGCTATGGTTTTTCCAGTAATCATGTATGGATGTGAGAGTTGGACTATAAAGAAAGCTGAGCACCAAAGAATTGATGCTTTTGAACTGTGGTATTGGAGAAGACTCTTGAGAGTCCCTTGGACTGCAAGGAGATCAAACCAGTCCATCCTAAAGGAAATTAGTCCTGAATATTCATTGGAAGGACTGATGCTGAAGCTGAAACTCCAATCCTTTGGCCACCTGATGTGAAGAATTGACTCATTTGAAAAGACCCTGATGCTGGGAAAGATTGAAGGTGGGAAGAGAAGGGGATGACAGAGGATGAGATGCTTGGATGGCATCACTGACTCAATGGACATGAGTTTGAGTGAACTCTGGGGGTTGATAATGGACAGGGGAGCTTGGTGTGCTGCAGTCCATGGGGTTGCAAGAATCGGACACGACTGAGTGACTGAACTGAACCAAACTGAGGGCTTCTCATTGCAGTGGCTCCTCTTGGTGCAGAGCACAGGCTCTAGGGCACGAGGGCTTCAGTAGTTGCAACACATGGACTCAGTAGTTGTTCCCTGGCTCTAGAGCACGGGCTCAATAGTTGTGGTGCACGGACTTAGTTGCTCCGCAGCATGTGGGATCTCCCCAGGTCAGAGATGAAACTTGTGTCTCTTGCATTGGCAGGCAGGGGTCTTTACCACTGAGCCACCAGGGGAGCCCTTGCTAACCTTCTTGAATCTGTAAATTTATATCTTTCATCCAACTTGGGAAATGTTTGGTAACTATTTCTTTAAATCCTTTTTCTGCTCCATTCTCTTTCTTGGATCCTGCTTGAACGTGTCAGATCTGCGTTGTTCCACAGCCCCTGTTCATTTTATTCTCACTCGTTTTCCTTTCTGATCTTCAGACTGGCTACTTTCTTTTAATCTGTTTTCAAATTCATGGACGCTTTCTTCTGCCATCTTGGACCTGCTGTTTGACCCTTTATTGATGAGAACAAGGCCACCCCTGGCTTCAGAGGAGGAGTGGATGCCATTCTCTCTCCGGGCACTTTGTGTTGCCACAGGAACTCTGTTGGTAAAGGAGGAGGGAAGTGGCTGTGAGCAGCTGGTCTCAGAGCACCAGTCTCTCCATCTCTATCTTTCCTACCTATGTGAGACTTTTTAACGTTTTCCAGATGGGATGATCTCATTTCATTGCTGAATGCCTCCTCACTGCCTTTCCAAATACATGAAAATGCCTACGTCTAGAATTTATGGCCTCACACAATACAATCCCAACTTGCTTGCCAGGATATTCCTCCTTCTCCTCTGACTTACACACCTTGCTTTCAGCCAGGTCCCACTTCCCTGCGTTAGGTGGGCTGTGTGCTCCATTCCTGCTTGCTCTGCTCCCTCTGTCTGGGTCTCTTCCTTTCCATCACAGCACATCAAATACACATTCATCTTTCAAGGGACAGTCCAAGAGATTTTCAGTGTCTTCCGTATATTGTTTTGTCTATTAATCTTTATTCCATACCTCTTCTGTGCCCAGATATGGCCACCAGGACAAGCTCAGACCCTGTTGAATGCCCAGCTGCTGGGTTTAGTATTTGGTACCAGGCTACAGGTAGTGCATTTGCTGTTTCTCATTGGTTCCTTTGGGATATTTATCCTGCCCAGGGTGTACCACTGCAGGAACCACGGCCCTCCTGGAAAGGCAGAAAAGCACCTTCCCTGTTATCTTCCTTTCTTTTTGTTCTTTCGAACCCCTCCAGTGTACTGGGGAATGATGCTAATAGAAGTGTGTCATCAGCATACATTATGTCTTTATTAGCCTGTTTCTCAATTTTGATTCTGAAAATATCCTGATTTAGTCTAATTGCAATTTCACCGTGTTCCACAGGCAGTGACGGTTCATACTGGGGGAAGCTGAGATGTGACCCTGCAGGATTTTTCTTCCTGCCCATATGCTTTGAAGCTGGACCATTAGCTCGAAGGCATACATCTCATCTCATCACAGTGATTCAACCTGCTTCTGGGGGGAAAAAAAGAGCTTAGGGTATGTGTCTGGTGGAAAGCAAAGGAATATCTTCATTCTAGGTGGTGGGAGATATTTTTCTGAAGCTAAAAAAAAGGGCTGCTGCTGGAATTATTTTATTCCTAAATAATTTAACTATATTCAAAGATAATCTGATGTTATTGTAGGAAAGTGTATTTCTAATAAATTCCACTTGATCTGGGTGAATCAATTCAGGCAGCGCATAATTGAGTCTGTTAGCAAGGACTTTAGCAAGAATTTTGCAATCAGCGTTAATTAAGAAGATGGGACAATAATTTGTGCATAATTCCGGGCCTTTTCCTGGCTTGTGAATCAAAGTAATAAGAGCAATGCTCCGGCTGGTGGTGGGACAGTGTCATTAGGTGCTGATTTATAAGTACTTGGAAAGGTTTAATTTCATTTTGCTTCGAGCAGGGTCTCCCTGCCCCCACACGCTCTGATCAGGGCTGCAGCCAAGACGGCAGAGGCCGTGTCTCCCCATGCTTCCCCGCCATCACTGGCCTCCCGCTGCCCGTTTTTGTTTTTATTCTGCAGCCAAGACACCCTACTCATTCACTCCTGTCTTTTTTTCTTAACACTCTTATTATTTGTAGCGTATTTCTTAGTACTCTTTGAAAAGTGTTTCTTAATACTCTGAGCCATTTGAAGTGATGGACTCCCTGCTCTTGATGTGTCTGCATGTAAGTGTGTGATGTAAATTCTAAGAGTGTCACAGCCTCCGTGGGGATGTTTTTCATGGATCTTCCAGCTGCCTGTCTTGGGGTGGGTATGTGTCAAGAACCTTTGAGTGTAAGTCAGGAAACAGAGCTGGTTTGTGTGCTTCTCCTATCTGACTGCTGCCCAGTGAGGGAATACGTGAGCCCTGGTGTCCCAGTCTGTGAATGCAGCCGCAGGACAATTATGATGGAGCAGCGGGAAGAGCTCTGGGCTTCCCCCTCCTGCAGCTGTGGGACCTGAGATGTGGAACTCAACCTCTCTGAGCCTCATTTTCTTCTGCCAGGAAAACGGGAAAGACCGCAGTCCCTGGGAAACGCAGACCTACTAGAAGGTCTGCACGCGATTTCTCCATCATTGTCTCCAACTGGGGCTCCTTGTAGCACCGACAGGCTCTGGTCTGCAGACTTGTTCTCCTAACGATCAGAACAAGGCTGGCTCTGGGCAAGGCCGCTGCTCTTTGGACATTCAAGCTGATAAACCAACCTCTCACCAGGAGACACCTTCCCTGCCCATCTGACCTGGAGCCGATGGTTCCTATGAAAGTGGGACCTGTTCTACACACCCATGAAGGCAACAGGGTTTTTGTTGTCATCTCCAAAAACACCAGGTTGGTCTTAGAGCTCCAGTTCGTCCCATTGGAAGCTCCCTGAGAGATGACCCCACTAATTCCATTTTTTTTTTCTTTTTTCTTTTGGCTGCGCTGTGTGGTATGCGGGATTAATTCCTCGACCAGATATTGAACCCTGGACCTCGGCAGTGAAAGCCCTGAGTCCTAACCACTGGGATGCATGGGAATTCCCAACAATCCTATAGTTTTAAATGAGGAAATTAGGGTTCAGATAGAAGAACAGACCATACAGGTAAAGACCACTCAGATAGTGGGAGAGCCAGGCTTGAACCCAGGCCACGTCACTGCTAGTCTCTAGTCATGTCTATTACACCGTCGTGCACTTGGCATTCATTCAAATGTGAGTCCTCCAGGTGGGAGTTGTGCTTATTTAACTCACACTCATTTGTTGAGCTTTCCATGGGGGGCCTTCTCCTCCACGCAGAAGCGGGTGGGAGTAGCCCTGACCACATGGCATGCGGAACATCGAGCTGACTGAATGAACAGTCCAATTCCACCAGCAGATTCCACCGGGCCCTTGTCCATCCCAACCTTACCCGCACGCATTCTCCACCTATATGTGCGGCGGAGTGAGATCTCTTAATAAAAACCCAATTAGTATTTCTTTAACTTGCCTCCAGATGCTTAAATACCATTACCCCAAACACAACATCATGCCTCTAGTTTTTCTATTTCAATCAAGAATTCAAGTAGCATCTTGACTTGTATATAATATACCAGCAGCAAAATCATGGAATGCTGACATCCTTAATAATAGCAATTAGTAATCAGTTGTTTCTTAAGTAGTTTGATTACGCCAGTTACCAAATTGTACAGTTGATGCATCTGGGGGGCAAGCAGGGTCTCTGCACCCCTCCCCCACCATCCTTTCTCCCTTGCTGTGTCCTCTCAAGTCAGTGAGGTGATAGGCGTTGCAAAGAGGTGAGGTCGAGTAATCCCATTGTTGGTACTGCTAAACAGCACAGACTTGTCTTTAGCAGAAAGTAGAATCAAACATTTCTTTGCTGAAAGACTCACTCCAGTCATGTCTGTGGAAACGCAGACTGTGTCCACCTAGGTGAATGTTAGCAAAGGAGTTTGGCCTGCCCATACAGGCAGGCCACCCAGAGTTTGAGCCTTTCTATAGGTTTCCCAGGTAGCTCAATGGTAAAGAATCTGCCTGCCAATGCAGGAGCTGCAGGAGGTGCAGTTTTGACCCCTGGATCAGGAAGATCCCCTGGAGAAGGAAATGGCAACCCACTCCAATATTCTTGCCTAGAGAATCCCGTGGACAGAGGAGTCTGGCGTGCTGCAGTCCATGGGGTCGCAGAGTCGGACACGACTGAGGGACTGAAATGAACTGAACTGAATGACTGAGCACACACAGACAGGGCTAAGACCTTCTGCCAGGCTCTGGATGCCAGGCAAAGGTCTTGACCTCAAGGAGGTCATATTTGAGAATGAACTCTTCAGTGGGTATAAAGATGCTATCCCAGCAAGGTAATGTGTTTCAGTAACAGGTGGAGACTAAGGACATTGTGCTCTCGTGGTGGGGGGAGGTGGGTCTGTGCCGGCAGGGTGGGCTCTCTGGAGAAGTGACCTTCTATAGGATGTAGGGGAAGGGGTGGTCTCGGTGAGCCTGGGTTTTGTCCTGGCGAGGAGGTTTTTGTTGGGAGCGGGTAGGAGGGAAAGACAGGGGAGCAGAGAGTGGTTGAACTGCAGCTCAGACTTGTTCCCCTCATCTCACACACACACACACACACACACACCCCAGCTCCAGGACAGCCTCCTTGGTTCCTCACAGCAGGCCAGTCTGCGTATGACGGGGGTTGAGTGTCCTTCCATGAACTTCCCAGCACCCCATGGGGTATCCCAGGTACATCTTTATGGGACAGCAGGCAGCTTCCCAAGGGCACAGGTGAGTTGTGTCTTTGAGGGAAAACCTGACCAAGGACCCCTCTTCTGCCCTGTGGCCAGGCAGGGCAGGTAAGTCCGGCACTTGGCCCTGTCATCTGCTGAGGCTGAATTTTGAAGTTCATTTGCTTCTGCCTCCTGTAAGGGGCCCCATGCCCACCCTGAAGGGTTCTCCAGAACACATCATTCCTGCCATTTTCCCGGCTGGTACCTCTTTTCCCTATGCTTTTACTGGGATGCTGACATGGATCTGCAGAAATAAATAATAATAATTTTTTTCTGATCTATTTTGCAGGAGTAATAACCTCACACACGAGCATGGGGATCTCACAGAGCAAAACATGGTCCCTGGATGTTTTCAAGCAGAAAGAACAGCTACTTATCTCATCATCACAAATTATCATCCTATAAACAGTACTCTGAGTTCTTTCAACCAGGGCTGTCCTTGGGATGGACGATTTAGCCTCTGCGTTCCCTGCAACGCCTTTCAGCCTGATCTTTGGCCCTGTCTCTCCTGGTCTGGGGGCATCTTCAGAGCCCACCCTTTGCTGGGTCCCTCCCTGTCTTCTCGCTCATCATCCCTTCATCTTTACCTTCCTCCTTGGGAGAACTGAAATTCTTTCCAGTATCCATTCCCAATGCGCGTGGCATTTTAAGGTGTCACCCCAAATTCCGAACACTCACCATACATTCTGAAGCCCCCATGTGTACGTCTGAATGCAAATGGCTCAAGTTCCTCTGAGACGTGTTGCCTGAGGCCTCACAATTACCCCTCCCCGGGGAAGGAGCCTGTTTACTCCCACACTCTGGAAGAAGGCAGCCTCATTCCATTTTAGGCCGAGACAGTGAGGTTTGGGGGAAATGGCTTGAGAGAAGCCTGGAGCTTGAAGGGGCCTCAACAGTGATCCAAGCCATATTTCCCAAAGAACATCTGCAAACCACCAATCCCTCCCCCTAATCTGCCAAATCCCACCCCTACCCCCCTGCTGGTGGTGAAGCCAAGCAAGCCTTTGCCCTGTCTCCCAGCATCCTCGGACAGCGTGGATCTCCAGGGACCACGTCCCGAGTGCACTCCTCCATGGAGTTTTGCTCAGGGACCTTGGCTTGGGAAGCACTCATCAAATCGCCTGCACTAGTTACAAGTAAAGGCACGACTCAGAGAGGGGGCGTGACTTTTCTGAGGTCACACAGCTCCTTGGTGGCAGAACCCAAGCTTCCCACTGGAGCATTTCACTCCAAGGCTCCTTGAGGCATCTGCCAGCCTACCTGTGATGACACTGGCTGGGTTCCGAACTCTTGGGGGGCCATCTGGTGTGTTATTCTTGTTTCTAGTCCCCCCTCGTTCTGCTAGGCTCACAGCAAAAGCTCAGACCTTGTCACAATCACACATCCCTCTGATTTCTGTCTGGCTGGGTGTCCCTGTCTCTACTCCCCTCTAAGCCCTTCCCAGCGTTTCTCAGCTTTGTCACTTATCTCTGTCACTTATCTACCCCACTGTCTGGATTTAGACTCTGTCATCTCTTACCTGGGCATCCGCCTTCAATCACCTCCTAACTAGATCTTCTTTCCTAACCTGTCATGTTTCCTTCAAATCCTACTCACATGTTAGCTGAAGTGGCAGCGGCCTAATGCATCTCCACCCCAGGTTCAAGCCCAGACTGCTTCCCTTGCAATAAAATCACTGGTAACAGGATGTGCCCTAAAGCCACACGCTTATTCATTTAGTTACCAGCATCCTGAAATGAAAACAACCCAGAACAAGCCCAAGTCCTCACAGCACGTCAGCAGCACTGACCTGTCCCTGCCCTTTTGAATTGTGCCGTTGGGCAGAGAGAAGTATATACAGATGTGATTTAGAACCTATAGGTTCATCATGGGAGGGAACAGGACTCCCTTCACACAAATTTCAATGGTTTCAAGAGTGCAATAAAGTGGCGGGGAAATAAAGATGGCGCGGGGAAATCAGCAACGTGAAAATAAATGATATTTTACTTTTTGTTGGATAGGCTAGATTTTTATCTTGCATTAATAAAAACATGTTATTAGTACTGAAAGATTGAGCTATTTAAAATAGTAAGATGTTACCCGTAATTTATATTAACACGTAGCACTGACCATGTGTCGTATTGTGATTATGCTATTTAATAAAGGAATCAAAAGAGCAGATTGAACTCCCCTGGTGGTCCAGTGGTTATGAATCTGCCTGCCAACACAGGGGACACAGGTTCGATTCCCAGTCAGGGAAGATTCCAAAGGAATGCCAACAGGCCAAGGGGCATGATGCGCGTGCACCACAACTGCTGAGCCTGTGCTCCAGAGCCGTCCTAGACCAACTCCTGAGGCCGAAGCCCTAGAGTGCATCCTCCACAACCACAGTAATAACCATGGGGAGAAGCCTCTGCCCCGAAACTGGAGAAACCCAGCAGTCAGAAATGAAGACCCAGCACACCCCAGAATAAAGTGAATAAAGGAAAAACAAATTAAGGTTGCTGTTGGGCTTCCCTGGTAACTCAGATTATAAAAAGAATCTGCCTGTAAGGTAGGTGGCCCAGGTTTGATCCTTGGGTTGGGAAGATCCCTGGAGAAGGGAATAGCTACCTACTCCAGTATTTTTGCCTGGAGAATTCTATGGACAGAGAAGCCTGGTGGGGTCCATGGGGTCACAAAGAGTTGGACTCAACTGAGCAACTAACACACACACACACACAGAGAGCTGTTGTTAAAGAATAAGAAATGATATTTTAACTAAGGGACTTCAAACATACAAAGCCCACTGGGATAGGCTTGTGAAAGAGGAGTGGGTACAGAATACCGGCAGAAGGCAGGTGGTGGGGATCCAGGCATCTCATAGGCAGCATGCAAGTCTCAGGGAGGCGATGGGGTCTCCAGAGGCACAGGGGGAGCCCCACTCCCTGTGTCTGAAGGGGCAAGCAGAGAGGTAAGAACTGACACCCGAGAGCTGAGGCTTCAGCCCACCGTTGAAGCCAGATCACAGGGGCCATCTGGCAGGGACGGGTCCCCGGAACAAATACTCTGCCCTCCCTGCTCCTCACAGCGCCTGGCCTTAGCTGCGCCCAAGAAGGGGTCAGGAGAGCGCAATTCACCAAGTCACTCCAGGAGCGGGCACGGGCAGTGGGCAGGCTGGCTTCGGAGGGTGAATGCAGAACCTAGAGCTCAGCACCCCTGGGGGAAACGCAGGGGAGGAGTTCAGAGTCCCCTCCATGCCCCAGGGCAGGCTCCTGGATTGATGCCCGAACCACATGCATTCTCAGTGAGGACCCGGCCCATCCACGCAGAGCTGAGGTCCAAACAGAGGTGGGGTGCTCTCTGGGCTCACGGTTGCTGGCCCTCACCCTGACTTGGGCCTGTTTTCAGAAACACCAAGGAAAAGAAGAAGTAGGAGCTGGTTTCTCCCTAAAGCCTTCTGCAGGTTGCTTATACCCCCAGCGAAAGGAAAGGTGGTAGAGGGTGGAGAAGGCTGGGGGAGGGAGGAGCAGAGAGATAACCACCCCTTGGAAGTGCCAGGCTCTGATCTTGCCCTTCATCACATTACAGCTCTACTCGCCAGCACCAAGGGCCCAAGCATGTTCCCTTTTGGTGCCCTGCCTGCATGAGTGAGCATGTGTGTGTGTCATGGTACACATGCATGCAATGGTACACATGTGTGTGCACTCACACATGTATGTTGTGGGGGGGAGTCTGTCTCGTGTAGGGAGGGGTGCCACGCACATCCCTTAGGAGTCAAAGCAGACTTGTGGAGGGCACATCTGACATGCTCGGAGGCAGCCTGGTACAATTAAAAGTGAATCTCAGGTCAGGGAAAATGTTTTTCAGCAGGTGTGACAACGGTATTATATCCATGTTATGTGAAGGAGACCTACAAGATGTCAAAAAAGATATAAAGACATGAGGAGATATTGCCCAAGGACCTGACCAGACAAGTCACATGTGAGCAGGTCTGCGGATAAGACTTGGTCCTGAGCAGTGAAGAGAGGGTGGGTGAGCAGGCATCAGAGAAGGGCCAGGGCACGCTGACTAAATTGGAGATTTAAATGTGAGTATTAATCACCTGTAATGTTCAGGGTGGGACGTGACACACACACTCACTGATGGGATAGAAATCCTTTCAGAAAACAATTTGGAAAATTTATTCTTGTCCCAGGAATACTGCTCCTAAGAATTTATCCTGAGGACAAAACCCTGAATAAGAAAAAAAGCATATGAATGCTAATAAAGACACTAATTACAGCGTTATTGATAGTAGTAAAAATGTAGATGCATAGTCCCTTCTTGTAAGAATTTGGTTTAAGTATTTCACGGTTAATCACCTCAGTAGGTGATTGAAATTAAGACCACGTAGCAACATGGAAAACACTTTAGGTAGATTAACTCAACAGAGCAGAGCACAAAATTCTATCTACCACAGGACTGTAAGTGCAGGAAACTTACACAACGCAAACAGGCTAGCTCAGGAAGAGAGTGGAGAAATGAAAAGAGATGCTGTTTGCTGATGCCCTAGTTTAATTTTCCTCTTTAAAAATTTTTGGCATTGCTCTAATTATTGCCTGTGTAACACACAGATATGTATTACGTGTGTGCGTGTGCATATGTACAAGGACATCCCTGGTGGCTCAGATGTTCATGAATCTGCCTGCAATGTGGAGACCTGGGTTTGAACCCTGGGTTGGGAAGAACCCCTGGAGAAGGGAGTGGCAACTCGCTCCAGTATTCTTGCCTAGAGGATTCCAAGGACAGAGGAGCCTGGCGGGCTACAGTCCATGGGGTTGAAAAGAGTCGGACACGACTGAGGGGCTAACACACGCCTGCATAAGTATACATGGCATATATCAATATATATATATTATATCATATGCATACTTATAGTATATACATACACTATACACTACAGGCATGTCTATCTGTATGGATACTGTATATATTTATATACATGGTAAATAGATATATTATGTTTTCCCTAAGATGCCATGGAAAAACCTGAAGGAACCTTTTGGCCAGCCAAGTACATGAATATGAATACTATGTATATACACAGTAAATATGGGAATACATACTTTGACATATAGAGCTATACCATGGTACATACCGTATACACACACAGGTAGATGCTACGTACATATACGCATACACAATATAGGCAGCATGAACGTATGCTTATAAATAATAATATCAGAGCTGGGCACACACCATTCTCTGCCCTCCACACTCAAAAGCGCCCCCCTTGCATCCGCACAATGGGGAGCCCAGCAGATACATGGTGCTTACCTACAAGCACCCCCGGGGGCAGCTGGGCCGAGGGGTCCTTCATCCAGTCATCGTTGGCCAGTTCGATCACGGCGTCCACGTGCCGAATGTCAGCACAGATCAAGTCCCTCAGTCTTGCCTCATCCCTGCCTTCCAGGGCTGACTTTAATTTCTTTACAAAATCGGAGTTGACCGGGTAATCGGGGAGACGATCGGAGATGGACATAGTGCTGTCGCCTGCGTGTTAACCAGATGGCTCTTCTCAGCTGAGTCCAGAGCCAGCAGCTGTGTGGACAGGGCTGTGGGCGAGCCTATAAATAGAAGGAACGTGGTCAGTTACAGCCCTGGGGACTGGCCGTCGGCCAGCAGCCCTCCCCGCTCCCTTCACAGGGAGATGGGAGTTAATCTCCCCAAGGCCTCCGTTAGGATCCTAGAGAGGGGGCCAGTAAACTTGACTGTGAGTGGGAGAAGCAGAGAGCATAGGTGGTAAAAAGTGTCCTGGACACTGCTCATCAACGTCTTCTTTTGTCAAAGTGCGATTCTGTCTGGAATGTTTAAGATCCTCTTCCCCAAGATTGGGCTTGCAAATCTGTGCTGTTGAAAGGAACCTTTTGTAACGTTCTATTAATACACCACTGTGCCCGCTTCACTAGAGAGTCTGGTTGACTATAAATTGGACCTGACTTGAAAGTGAGGAGAATACAGGGAAATCTTTGGTTTCTAGATTCAGAGACGGACTGGCTGGTCCTGAGAACACAAGGTCGTCTCGTCAGTGAACACAAACGAGCATCCTAGGTGGAAGGCGGCCTCTGTACTTCTTCAGGATGCTAACCTCGGCTTAAAGCGTCCGATTCCACTCCCGACGGACGTGCAAGGCACTGATGGTTTCTGTGCCGCCCTTGGGGGCGGGGGGCTTTCTCCCCATGACATCTGTCTCTAGTGGTCCTGCATCTCCTCCATCAACCTGGGCACCAAACACAGCGGCGCCTGGCTGCTCTGACGATCTGAGGGGCCCAGGCTGGGGCCACTTAGCTTAAAAGTTCATTTTTGCATACGCTAAAAATTGAAATACACCAAACGCCTCATGCTGTGCGAGTTTGAGGAGTATGTCATGTTGATCTGATGCATTTATATATTGTGATATGATTGTCCACCGTGGTGTTAGTAGACACCTCCGTCATGTTACCGAATTGCGAGTTTTTTTGCTTTTTTTTTTGTGGTATAGATGCTAAAGTTTTTTGAGTCTCTTAGAAAGTTTGACGTCCATATACAGGACTGTTGTCTGTTCTCAGCAGCCTGTGCACTAGATCTCCAGGATTTACTTATTTACTGCTTGCAAGTTTGTACCATTCAGTGATATCTCTCCTCGGCTCTCACCCAGAGTTTTTTCTATATTTAAAAATCTTAAAAATTAAACCTAGTTTTTCAGTTAAGTGTAGTTGGCTTATAATGTTGTGGTAGAATCTGGTGCACACAGAATGATTCGGTTATACACATCTTGGTGTTGTGATCAGTCGTGTCCAACTCCGTGCCGACCCCAGGGACTGTAGCCTGCCAGGCTCCTCTGTTCGTGGGATTTTCCAGGCAAGAATGCTGGAGTGGGTTGCCATTTCCTCCTCCAGGGGATCTTCCTGACCCCGGGATTGAACCCGCATCTCCTATCTCCTGCGTTGGCAGGCGGGTTCTTTACCACTGTCCCACCTGGGAAACCCATACATAAAATTTTGCAGAAAAATCTGAATGGACTTTTGGCCAACCCAATATGTATTTATGTGTTCATATGGCTTTTATAGAATCCCCTTCTACTTGTGTCTCAGTCTTGCCACCTCTTCTTTTTCTCTCTCCCCGTGTGATGGTTAATTTTATGTGTGAACATGGCTGGGCCATGCTACCCCAGATACTTGGGCAAACATATTCTGGATGTTCTTGTGAGGTTTTTTGATGAGATTCATGCTTAAGTTGGTGGACTTTAAGTAAAGCAGAGGACCCTTCCTAATTTGAGTGGGCTTCATCCAATCAGTTGCAGACCTTCATAGAACAAAGCCTGATGCCCCTCAATCAAGAAGGTATCCTGCTAACAGATAGCCTTTGGACTAGACCTGCAGCTCTTCCTGGGTCTCCAGCCTGCTGACCTACACATCAGGCTTTGGACTCACTGGCTGCCACAGTTATGTGAGTTGATTTCTTAAAAAATAAATCATATGTATCTTTATTTTAAGACTATATATATATATATATATATACACACATACCCCCATCCTCTTGGTTCTGTTTCTCTGGCAAGCCCTGAATAACACACCCTTCTCCTCTCAGCTTCTCTGCATGGCTTTGCAGCTTCTGTTCCATATGCTGATGCTGTTCCCTGACAAGTCTACATCTGCATTGAGGAGCCAGCCCTGGACTTCCTACCCAATATTTGTTTTCCTTCCCCCTACCTAACAGAGCCTGGGTTTTCTTTGTTGCGACAATGTGCCTGGCCCCTGGTGATGAATGATGTTGATCTTAGTCAGCAATATCTGCCCTCGTCTCCTTTGGTAGCTCCTAGACTTCTCAGCCTCCCTTGTAACACAGTTGTGGCCAAAGAGAGCAGGCATGATCTGCTCTGGTGCATCTGGGAAGATTTTTACTTTCCTGATTGAAAGGGGAGGTAGTGGCTGACACCTCTTTCCTTTCTCTTTCTTCTCTCCTTGAACATGGACGTGATGTGTGGAGCTGTGGCAGCCGTATTAAAGCCATGAGGTGACAGACATGAGATAAAGTCTCAACATCCTCAGGCGGGTAGAACAGAAAGAGAGGGCAAGACAGATGGTTCTTTGATGACATTTCTGAACCTTTGTCCCAGCCTCAGGCTGCCAATTGCCAGACTTCTTGTCTTTATTCCTTAAGTACTCTTCATATGTTTTCTGTGACTTGTTCATCCTGCCTTTAAAATCGTGAACACATCCTGGTTTTGGTTTAAAGAGGTGCAGCAGACACAGGACAAAGAATGTGAGTCAACTCTCTAAGCCTTCCGTTCTTTGGTAATTGAACCTTCTGTGAGAAAACCTCACTGAATGTTAAAAGGATAACAGCTAACCCCAGACTCCTCGAGTAGAGGAACAGCGGCATCACTAGCTAGGGTCGTTAAGGAAACCAGGCAGGACCACTTGAGGGGCTGCCGATGGACCCTGATGGAGACATTGCTGGAATCTCCAATCTAGGCAATGGGGCTCTGCCTAGAAAGGAGAAATGAACTCTGGGAATCTGTATGCAGATGTCTGACTAACATGCAGAGTCTGTGGTTGGCCTCTTGTTCTTTCTCCAACCAAAGAATGACGGGTTTTTGAAAGAGATTTTAAATCTGAATTGCCAATCACAAATGCTTTGCAGCATCAGATGCCTTACATTTGGAAAGAAATTTAACACCAGCTTATTTGTATCAAGACAAAGAGAGGAAATGTAGTGATCACAGGAAGTTGATTGGAATTTGGGTAAGGTGACTTAAAAAAATAAAATGAGGATTATTAGAGATTGCTATCAAACTTCAAATCAGAAGGGAGGTTAAAGATGAAGCTCTTGTTAGGCAGATAATAAGATGACAAAGCCTCAAAATACGGCACTCACTCATCTTAATTATCAAGCTATCTGCTGGGTGTTTAATCAGTAGCACATATACTATGCTAATTATTCTGGCTAATTTTGTTATAATGTAATTCTTTATCAACCCTGCTATGTATAAATTAGGAATTGAAATGTAACTAACACAAATTATATTTAAGGCAACATGAATTTCTTTATTTCATTTTGAAATCTTCTGATTTCTGTTTCTTAGTCTTTCCTTTTTTGTTTTTGATTAGCTCATGGGATCCCCAACTGCCCACCATGCCTCAGTCCTCCACAGGTTGAGCCATCATTTGAGGAGAAAGGGACCAGGTACCAATATTTCCCCTTGAACTTCTTGGAAATCTTGTATTTGACTTTCTCCTTCACCAACCGCCCTTGAAAGTTACGGCATGTATTTAAGCAATCAATGGTAAAGAGATCCTGGCTTTCTCTGGATCAGATAGAGGTCGCTTCATTGTTCTACTTGGAGGTTTAAATAATCATCAGAGGGTACCACGATTCATGGTCTTTCCCAGTATCAAGAAAAGACCCTGACGCTGGGAAAGATTGAAGGCTGGAGGAGAAGGGGATGACAGACGATGAGATGGTTAGATGGCATCACCAACTCAGTGACATGAGTTTGAACAAACTCCAGGAGATGATGAAAGACAGGAAAGCCTGGTGTGCTGTAGTCCATGGGATTGCAGAGTCGAACATGACTGAGCAACTGAACACCCATGATTCATGGGTTTAGTGATATGTTGTATGTGACTTACATCAAGTCATGTGTCCAAGTCTGGTCAGATGAAGACTAGTAATACAGATCCTCATAGAAGAACATAAACGTTATCTAAAATATCTTGCATCACACAGTTTGCATCTGATGAGCTCGGTGTAACTTCAGAGAGACGAACAGCATGCCTTTGAGACCACCAGCCTTGGAACTTTTTCTCTATCACTTCTCCTGGTCTTGAACTGTTGTGCAGCAAGGCAACAATGCCTGATGGATAAATGGAAACAGTGTAGGCCTAATTTAGTCTCAGCCCTGCTGAGGAGGAAAAACAATAAGTTGGTTGCCCGCAGAGGGTCATGGTTTAGGAAAATGGTCAGTTGTATATATGCAGACCCCATTGTGACCTCAGGTCAGGAAAAAGCGCCAGGCACATCCAGGTTAATTCAAAGTGACTGTGGCATAGTTCTGCTGTGAAGTGGATCCACTGCTAAGAACAAGTGCTCCTTTGAGCTTGAAAGGCCCTTGTTAAACTCTTAGGTCCTGGAGAACTCCTTCCACATGCGGTCCCCTGAAGGTCAGCCCTCGAGTGCTCTCAGCTCAGATCTCACCGTCTAATCCAGTGGACTCACCAGCCCGGGGCTGACCTGGGCCGTAAAGGGGGCTGAGTGCTAAAGAATCGATGCTTTCAAATTGTGGTGCTGGAGGTGACTCTTGAGAGTTCCTTGGACTGTAAGGAGATCAAACCAGTCAATCCTCAGTGTTCATTGGAAAGACTGATGCTGAAGCTGAAACTCCAATACTTTGACCATCTGATGCAAAGAGCCAACTCATTGGAAAAGACCCCGACACTGGGAAAAATTGAGGGCAGAAAGAGAAGGGGACAGCGGCAGAAGATGAGATGGTTAGATAGCATCACTGACTCAATGAACGTGAGTTTGAGCAAACTCTGGGAGATGGTGAAGGACAGAGGAGCCTGGTGTGCTGCAGTCCATGGGGTTGTAAGCAATTGGACACAATTTAGTGTTGAATAATAACAACAAGATATCTATACCTATTCTTTTTCAGATTCTTTTCCATTCTAAGTTGTTATAAGATACTGAATATAGTTCCCTATGCTATATAGTAGGTCCTTGTTGTTTATCTATTTTATGTATATAGTACATTTGTTTATTCCAAATTCCTAATTTATTCCCCCATCAATAAACACTTTTTGACCTCTCATATACGCCAGGCCCTTCTTGATATGCTGAGAATATACTATATTATATACTGTGAAGTGAAGGTCGCTCAGTCATGTCTGACTCTTGTATAGTCCATGTCTGTTTGGTCCATGGGATTCTCCAGGCCAGAATACTGGAGTGGGTAGCCTTTCCCTTCTCCAGGAAATCTTCCCTGCCCAGGGGTTGAACCCAGGTCTCCTGCACTGCAAGCAGATTCTTTACCATCTGAGCCTCTCCCCTAAGCCCAGTTCCAGATAGTTCCTCTGATGAGTTCTACCTACTTTCAAGAAATAGCTAAATTCTATTTCTATTGACACACTAGTTAATAGAATTGAACCCAGGTCTCCCGCATTGCAGGCAGATTCTTTACCAGCTGAGTCACCAGGGAAGCCTAAGAATACTGCAGTGGGTAGCCTATTCCTTCTCCAGTGGCTCTTCCTGAACCAGGAATTGAACTGGGTCTCCTGCTTTGCAGGCGGATTCTTTACTGATTGAGCTATCAGGGAAGCCCATTAAGTACTGTAGTATGTGGTATAGAATATACTATATACTGCAGTGTATGGAATATACTATATACTGCAGTATATGGTATGGAATATACTAAAAACTGTAGGATATGTATATAATATACTATACACTGTGTACTTCTTATACAGTCCTGTTGTACATGAGGCGGTCTTCTAAAGATGCTACATATGTGAACACCTCTTCTCTCAACCATCCTGTGAGGCAGGGGCTCTCATCTTCACGGAGTAGTGAAGTAACTTCCTGGTGGGCACACAGCTAAGCGGTGGAGCTAAGATGCAAATGTGCGGTTGGGTTGTGCTCTTCAGAACTGTGTGGCCATTCTTTGCATTCAGAGCCCCGCTGGGCCCGAATCTGCCCGCTCTTAGTTTCTTTCTCTTCCTTCTTTTCTATTTTGCTCTTTCTTTTGAGATGCAGTCTTGTGAGAAAAGATGGGGAAGGGATGGGAGGGAAGTAAAGAGGACCAAGGACCAGGAACATTAAAAGGGCTTTGCAAGCAAAGGCCCAGGAGCAGCTGTGACGTAGGTGGGAACTGGATAAAGAACGAATGGCAAGTGCTTTGAAATAATCTCGAGTGGCTAGAGGGTGTTCTCCTCATCAAGAGACACCTTGCTGAGCTGAGACCACCAGGGTCATGGCTTTTCAGGAGTGATCCAGCTAATTGTGGGTGTCACCCACGTCGGCTCAGGGATACAGGGCATCACCTGTCAAGCCACAATATTGTAAGGTGGAAAGTTTGACTTCTTAGGGTTACAAGTTAAAATTAACCTGCTAGGCACTTCCCCGGTGGTCCAGGGGTTAAAAATCCGCCTTGCAGTGCAGAGGTGGCAGGTTCAGCTCCTAGTCAGGAACTGAGACCCTGCATGCCTCAGAGAAATGAAGCCTGCTAGCCACAGCTGCTGAACCCGAGTGCCCTGGAGCCCGGGAGCCACATCTAGGGAGTCCATGCACCACAGGAAAGGTCCTGCACGATGCGGAGACGATCCCAGGTTTGACAACTTAAGAACCAATGCAGCCAAAAATAAATAGCAAATCAACCTGATGGAGCAAAGCAGTCGGTGTACCCCTGGTCGGACCTTGACCAGTTCAGGGGTGCAGAGGCAAAGTTTGTAATCTGCTTTCAGCTTTGAAGCCCTCCCATTTTAGACAGTCTTGGAAATAAAGCAAAAAGGAGAAAAGTGCAGAAGATGCGTATTTGGTTGAAGTTAAGGACAAAGTGCCTCACCATGACAGGAGTGTTGAGGAATCTCTGTGAGAAACAGGGCAGGCAAGACTAAGGGTGGGCCAGCTCACCACAAGCGTGAGTGGGAGAGGAGCCCCGCGTGGGTGTGGGGTAGGTCTTGCCTCTTCTGCAGGTTGGGGAAGGGCCCCGAGCCCCTCCGGGTGCCCCGAGAACATCAGCACCTCAGTTACATTCTGTTTCATACAGGAGCATCCCACCAGCCATTCCAGAGGCTTATATGTTAAAAGCGGCTTCCCTGGCAGCTCAGATGGTAAAGACTCTGCCTGCAGTGCAGGAGGCGGAAGTTCAGGCCCTGGGTCAAGACAATCCCCTGGAGGAGGGCACGGCTACCCACTCTGGTATTCTTTTTTGTTTGTTTTTTATTTATTTTTTTTAAAAATTTAGTTATTTATTTACTTTACATTATTGTGTTGATTTTGCCATACATTGACTTGAATCTGCCATGGGTATACATGTGTTGCCCTTCCAGAACCCCCCTCCCACCTCTCTCCTGATTCCATCCTTGCCTGGAGAACTCCATGTACAGAGGAGCCTGGCGGGCTACAGTCCATGGGATTGCAGAGGGTCTGACGTGACTGAGTGACTAACACTTTCAATTTCCCTTCATATGTTAAAAGATGAGACAAAACAAATGAACAAAAACCTGGAAAGAAACACTCTGCCCACTGGTGAAGCTCCTGGCTGTATCTGTAACTGATTTTTTTACAAATCTACACAAATCTGTTATGGAAAAGTACCATGTCTGTAAGGTTAAGCTGTGTCTTCCCAGGGGGTGCTAGTGGTAAAGAACTCACCTGCCAACAGAGGAGACATAAGAGATGTGGATTCGCTCTCTGGATCTGGGAGATTCCCTGGAGGAGGGCATGGCTACCCACTCCAGTAGTCTTGCCTGGAGAATCCCGTGGAGAGAGGAGCCTGGTGGGCTACAGTCCATGGGGTTGCAAAGGGCTGGACATGACTGAAGCGACTTAACACACACACACACTTCTCTAGCCTGGGTCTGAAAATCTTTGACCTCAGGGACACACACGGTCCATCATCTACGCAATGTAGTGGCCAACCTGGGAGTTCGCCCTGCGGACCCATCTCTGATCTCTGCACGCTGCGTCATCCCCTCCCCTCGAGTGCGGACTTGGCGACCTGGTCCTAATCGACGCCGTGCAGCAGAGGGGGTGGCTTCGCTCTGGAGGTTAGGTCACAGAGGGACGGCAGCTTCTGTTCTGGATGCTGTTTCTCTTCCTCTCAAACTGCTCCAGCTGGAGGAAGCCGGCTTCCGTGTGATGAGGCAGCATCGTGGAGGGTTCCGGTGAGTGAACTTGAAAGGGGATATTCCGAGGCTGCCAGTTGCCACTGAGGGGGCCTGGCAGTGGCGTCGTCTGCCTAGGTGAGTCCTGACATGACAGCAGCCTCACGAGAAGCTTTGAGCTGAGCCTCCTCCAGTGAGCCGTGCCTGGATTCCTAATCCACAGAACCTGAAAAATCATGAGTGTTTGTTGTTTATGCTGCTAGGTTTTGGGGGTAATTTGTTATGAAATAATACATAATTATTCCCCCACCTGAACTGCTGCTTTTAGAAAGCTGTGGGTCTCATTCTTCCCCCTCTCCTTCCCCACCCAAGGATAAACCAGCATGAACTCTGATTCAGAAGAGCAAAAGGATAGGTTATTCTGAGTCATCAGAGCAAATGTCTCTTTATGAAGCAGTTGCTGCATGAAACAAGAGACAGTTTGAGAAAATCTCCGATTCGTGGGGCCATGGAGAATCTAGATGAATGTTGTGTATGCGGAAAAGGAGACCACGGCAGATTGCTCTGAGATGAAAACCATTGCTTTAAGTCTTAAAATGAAATGGACACGCTGGAAAATCAGATCAGTGATTTAAAAGGCCAGAGAAAATTTCTCATGCTCAGACTAGAAAGGGGACAGAAAGAGGCATATGAAGAAAAGTAACACTGAAGACAAACTCAGGAGTTTCATTATATCTTAGGAGAGATATGAGCAGAGAGAATATAACATGTAAACAAGGAAATAATGCAAAGTGAGTTATGCTGAGGACTGAACTGTGTCCCCAGCCAAACCCATATGTTGAAGCCCTAATCGCTTATGTGACTCTGGTGGGGACAGGGCCTTTAACAGGGGGCTTAGGTTCAATGAGGTGTTGAGTGTGGGGCAGGACTGATCTGACAAAACTGGTGTCCTTTATAGGAGAACCACTAAAGACCCCTCTGCCTGGGCACACCGAGGGAAGGCCGTGGAAGCACCTGGTGAGGTGGTGGCCACCTATGAACAAGAACAGAGGCTTCAGAATGAAACCTACTTTGTCAGCATCTTGATGTTGGACTTCCCAGCCTCCAGAACTGTGAGAAATAAGTTTGTTTTTTTAAGCCCCGCTGTCTATTCTGGTTTATTGGGTTGGCCAAAAAGTTCGTTTGATTTTTGCCTACAATTTTTCATAAAACAAGAATGAATCTTTTGGCCAACTCAATATTATGGTAGCCCATAACAAAAAACTGGGCTATGATAAGTTTCCTGAGCTGAAGAATATCTCTTCTCCAAATTAAAATTCTCTTCAAGTATCTTTAAAAATAAAAGATTTAATTGTCTTTAAAGTAGACTTCAAGGGACTTTTTGAAAAGATATTTAGAAATATGCCTGAGCATATTCCAATGACATTTTGGTATTTCAAGGAAAAAGGAGCAACTCTTACAAGTGTACAGTAGAAAAGCCACATTACTTAATTGGTAACAGTTTTCTCCATGTAATAATAAAGTGCTACAAAGTAACAGAATAAGCTCCACAAAGTTTTGAGGGGAAAATACTATCTCAAAGAACTCCATTTTCAGCCAATCTAATGTTCATGTATGATAAATCAGAAAGAGATCTTCAGTCATGAAAGAAATTGGAAAATATTTCATGAACATCATCTTGTGAGAAAAAAATGGGGACGATATCTGCAAAATGTCAGACAGACAAAGTGCTCACTTTCAGATTATATAAAGAATTTCTACAAATCAGTTAGAAAAAGGGAGACAACCAAGTATAAAAATATACCAGAGACTTGCATGGATACATCCCCAAATAGGGTATCTAAGAAGCAATACATCAATGTTGAGGGGCTTGCTTTCAGTCAGTTCAGTTCAGTAGCTCAGTCGTGTCTGACTTTTTGTGACCCCATGGACTGCAGCATGCCCGGCTTCCCTGTCCATCACCAACTCCCAGAGTTTACCCAAACTCATGTCCATTGAGTCTGTGATGCCATCCAACCATCTCATCCTCTGCTGTCCCCTTCTCCTCCCGCCTTCAATCTTTCCCAGGATCAGGGTCCTTTCCAATGAGTCAGCTCTTCGCAATCAGGTGGCCAAAGTATTGGAGATTCAGCTTCAGCATTGGTCCTTCCAGTGAATATTCAGGACTGATCTCCTTTAGGATGGACTGGTTGGATCTCCTTGCAGTCCAAGGGACTCTCAAGAGTCTTCTCCAACACCACAGTTCAAAAGCATCGATTCTTCTGTGCTTGGCTTTCTTCATAATCCAACTCTCACATCCATACACGACTACTGGAAAAACCATAGCTTTGACTAGAAGGAGCTTTGTTGGCAAAGTAATGTCTCTGTTTTTTAACATGCTGTCTAGGTTAGTCATAGCTTTTCTCCCAAGGAGCAAGCATCTTTTAATTTCATGGCTGCATTTACCATCTGTAGTGATTTTGGAGCCCCTCAAAATAAAGTCTCTCACTCTTTCCATTGTTTCCTCATCTATTTGCTATTTATTTTCATTAGTCACCCAAGAAATGCAAGTTAAAGCCCCACTGAAATACCTCTACACTGCCTCCAGAATGCCTGCAATTTAATTTTGATGATTTGCAGAAATTTCCAAAAACTACTAGGGTGTAAGCTGGTGCCACCACTTTGGAAAACTGGGATTATTTATTCAAGTTGAAGGTATGCACATCTAGGTACAAACATCTCCCTCCCAGGTAAATGCCCAACAGAAATGTTTGCACATTCCCATAAAAAGTATGTTCAGGGATGGTCATAATAGCATCACTCCTCATGCCTCAAACTGGAAACAATTGGATTGTACATTAACAGTAGAAGGGGTAAATAAATGGTGTTCCTACAATAGGAAGGATTCAACGATGAAGGGGAATTTACCACAGTCACCTGGGCAGAGCTTGACTCTCAGGAACACAAGTTGACTAGGTGAAAGCTGCCGGACACGAAAGGGTGAATTCCACGTGATGCTGTTGACATGGAGATTAGAAAAGGGGCGGAAGGGAGCTACAGGGATCTAGGCCATGACAGTGATTGATTTTCCAGGAGAAAGAAGAGGGAGGAAGTGGGAAATTTCAGGTGATGTTTTACTTGAGCTGGTTGGTGGTTACAGGGGTGTTACTGATGATCCAAGGAGAAGTTGGGGTTGTGTGGGTGAAGTGTGAAGTTCTCTGCATCTACTTCAGATACGTATAGGGCTGCCCTGGGGGCTGACAGTAGAGCGTCTGCCTGCAATATGGGAGACCCGGGATCTTCCCTGGGGTAGGAGGATCCTCTGGAGAAGGAAATGGCAGCCCACTCCAGTATTCTTGCTGGAAAACTCCATGGATGGAGGAGGCTGG
This sequence comes from Antilocapra americana, assembly GCA_007570785.1. Classification (NCBI taxonomy): domain Eukaryota; kingdom Metazoa; phylum Chordata; class Mammalia; order Artiodactyla; family Antilocapridae; genus Antilocapra; species Antilocapra americana. Next base: position 706,481 of record ML663590.1, on the reverse strand, counting down.
CAGGCTACAGTCCATAGGGTAGCAAAGAGTTGGACATGACTGACTGACTTCACTCCTCACTTTCTCTGTATATATCATAATGTAATATATATATAATATATATTATATTGTATTATATAATTATGCAATAGCATATTAATTGTATAATATTATATATAATACATTTAATTATATTAGATATTATTAGTTAATATATAAAATATTAGCATATATCATAATATATATTTGTAATAATATATACATAATATATTATTATAAATGTATATATATACTATTTATATATATAATGATATATTATTATATATTATAATTATATATAATTATAATATAGATTATATATGAAAATATATGTTATATTATATATTTCTAATCTTTATGTAAACTATAATATATATTTTATATATAATATATTCTATTATATAATATATTTATAATATAGTTTATATTTATGATATATTACATAACATATATATTTATATTTATAAATATATGTATGTTTATAATATTACATTATATAATATATTATATTATGATAACATAATATATTATAATACATTATATTATGATAATATAATATACTATTATAATACATTTTATATGCATATATAAAATAGAATATATATCATAATATAAAAAATAATGATAGGTTAAGAAAAAAGCACTTGAAACAGATACCAGGCAGAAATATTCAGGGAGCTTTTGTTGAGAGTTCCTTCATACCTTGAGACCAGAAAATGACCTGATTTGGGGCTGGAGGATGAGTGGAGAAATCTCCCATCAGACAGCAGTGAGGCTCCCCTGTGGGCCCCAGGAGGCTCCATGGGGACGGGCCCAGGCAGAGGGGTCCCTCCGCTTGCCCTGCAGACCCCCTGTGCCAAGCTCAGCCTGCCAGCCAACGGGCACCTGGAGTGGATGACGTTCGGGGTCTCCAGGATTGTTCAGTCCTTCTGCTGTTCCCTTCAGAGACCTGTCACTGGTGAGAAGCTCGCTCTTAGCGGTCTGGGTGCCCACAAGCCCACTGAAAAGAAAATGCTTACGAATCTATTTAAAAAAAGGCAGGCAGCCCAGTAGAAAAATGAGCAAGTGACTTGCAGCTGGATAATGGTGTGAGAAAAAGAAAAACTCGTCTTAACCAAGATGATAACTGGACAGAAATCAGTAGGAGATTGCCCAGTGTCTTGGGCAGGGCAGATATGCTGTTTCTTTTTACATGATAAATACACAGACACGGCAGATACAGATTACATTTCATAGGATGTAAATCAACAGCACAGAGACTTCTCAAATGTCTGTGTTTGAGAACACAGACACGTGTTCTCAATGGCATGGACACGTGTTCATATCCTAGACCATAAAGGAAATATTAATACATTTCCAGTGAATGTGCCTACATCCTCTGACTGCAAGTGAACACAATGAAAATGCACTAATAGTCTTTGATAGGCAAAATCATCAAAGCACTTGGATATTTAAACAAACAGAAGTACTTTTTATGAACAACTCAGTGGCTATAGGAGAAATCAAATCAGTGTAAGAAATTGTTTCAAATGAAAGACAATGAGGGCACTGTATTTCAACATTTTTGTGAGGCAGCCAATGTTGTTTTCAGAAGAGAATTCATAACCTTTGATGCTTTTATTATGAATCAAGAAAGAAGGAAGATAAAGCAATGAAGCCTTCATCTCAGCAACAGAGAAGTAATATAAAATAAAACCAAGAAAGCAAGAAACCAAGTAGAACTAATAAATTTAGAAAATAATGAAATAGAATAACTTAAAAAATAGTTCAGATAATTAACTTCAGAATTTAAGAATTTAAGTTAAGAAGCCTGGTGTGCTGCAGTCCATGGGGTCACAAAGAGTTGGACATGACTGAGTGACTGAACTGAACTGAAGATAACTTAAAAATTCAACATTATTTTGAAAAAAGATATGGAAAAATCTCTAGTAAGATCAGTAAAAAGCAAAAGGAAGGGCAAAAATATGTAACCTTAGGAGAAAAGAGGCTATAACTAGATGAGGAATAGAATCTTAAATCTTCAAGAAAATATATTTTAATTTGCCTGAAAGTGTTAATGAAATGGCATCAGTTTTCAGGTAGATAGAAAGAAACAAAAACCAAATAAGGCAGGAGTAGAAAACCACAGTACATCAATTCTGTCAACAAAAGTTTAAAAAAAGTCAAGGAAATATTCACAAAAAGCCAGAATGAAACTCAATGAACATAATGGTAATCATAGCAATAATAACAACTAGACCAATATTAATTACAAACATAATTGCAAAAATTCTATGTAAAACATCAACAAATCAAATCCAGCAATGTGTTGAAAAAATTTATATGACCAAGTAGAGTTTGTTGTAGCATTGTCAAATTTACTTTTTAAAATAATCTACTCACGAGTTTTGGGCTTCCCTGGTAGCTCAATTGGTAAAGAATCTGCCTGCAATGCAGGAGACCCTGGTTCGATTCTTGGGTTGGGAAGATCCCCTGGAGAAGGGGAAGGCTACCCATTCCAATATTCTGGCCTACAGAATTCCATGGACTGTATAGTCCATGGGGTTGCAAAGAGTTGGACACGACTGAGCGACTTTCACACACTAGTAATTTTATCTCATAATATGTGAAAGGAGAAAACCATACCTCATCTCAGTAGATGTGAAAACAGTACTTTATAACATGCAATGTCTATTTCTTATCAAAACTTGTAGTAGACTAGATCAAAGAATGCTTTCCTATATGATAGAGATTATCTTTCTAAAAGTGCCAATGCCAACCTGCCTCATATTTATGCTAAAACAGAGGTTAGTCTTTACTCCCATTAAGAACAAAACAGCAAGCCAAAGTCAAGTCATTACATCTTCCTTGTCTCACTTTGGAATCAGCTGAGAGGAGGCATCAGACAGATGGCACTCAAAGTCTCAGCTTCACTACTGAGAAAGCCAGCTGAAGTAGGTGGCTTTAGATCTGAAAGCAGAGGGACTTGCTAGCAATCCCTGAATTAGGCAAGGTACACAGTCCCTGACCCTCCTTTCCCCACCCACACCCAACGAGGGCTGACTGTTCCAGAGAGTCAGAGAGACCGCTGAGTCCCTTCTTCTCAGATGGGCAGAGCCCAAGTGAATCCACAAGGGCCTGAGCCAGACAAGCAAATTCTTTCACCCAAAGCTACCAATAAAGTGCTCCCAGAGTGAAAGACACGAGATTAGGAGGAGGCCAAAAGCATCACAGAAGTACAAGTTTTGGTGTATGGAAGCCTGAGGCCAAGAGGAGCTCTAGCAGCATTCTACACCCTTCAAGAAGCTTAGCCAACATGACAACTAGGGAAAAGAAAGAGCAATAAATATTAAAGAAATCAAAATGAGCAACCATTACTTGTAGATGACACAGTTATTTGGAAAGTCCAGGTGAATCAACTGAAAAAATGCCCTGTGCATGCTCAGTCTCTCAGTCCTGTCCAACTCTTTGTGAGCCCATGGTCAGTAGCCCACCAGGCTCCTCTGTCCATGGGATTTTCTAGGCAAGAATACTGGAGTGGGTTGCCATTTCCTCCTCCAGGGGATTTTCTCAACCCAGGGATCAAACCCGCGTCTCCCGTGTCTCCTGCACTGCAGGCACATTCTTTACCACTGAGCCATCAGGGAAGCTTTCCCCCCAAATATTAGTTAGAATTTATAAAAATGTCTAGTAAGCTAGCTTATGGCTTTCCTCCAATAAAAGAATTAGTTAATAGCTTTTCTATATGCCAGCAAAGTGGAAAATTGGGCAAGGTGTAGAGGAGAGAATTCTGGAAGAATAAATTCACATCAGTGTTCAGGAAATTCAACACAAGAAGAATGTTGAGAGAGTATCTGCCTTATCAGCTGGTGAAAGACAGAATATAGCATCCATAATGCTTCAGTGTGGTAGTGGCAAAAGATTCAGTGGAAGTGAAAGGAAACGAGTAGGGAACTCAGAGACAGAAACAACAAATAGGTTTAGATTATGAAATTGTTGTTGCTGCTTAGTCGCTAAATTATGTCCAGCTCTTGTGACCCCCATGGACTGTAGCCCACCTGTCTCTGTCCATGGCATTTTCCAGGCAAGAATAATTGAGTGGGTTGCCATTTCTTTCTTCAGGGGATCTTTCTGGACCAGGGATTGAACCCACATCTCTTGCCAGGTGTTCAAGATTCTTACAATGTGTTCAACATTGTACCCCAGTGTTCATCACAGCACTGTTTACAATAGCCAGGACAAGGAAGCAACCTAGATGCCCATCGGCAGATGAATGGATAAGAAAGCTGTGGTGTGTATACACAATGGAATATTACTCAGGTATTAAAAAGAACGCATTTGAATCAGTTCTAATGAGGTGGATGAAACTGGAGCCTATTATACAGAGTGAAGTAAGCCAGAAAGAAAAACACCAATACAGTACATTTATGAATTTTAGAAAGATGGTAATGATGACCCTGTATGAGAGACAGCAAAAGAGACACAGATATGTAGAACAGACTGTTGGACTCTGTGGGAGAAGGTGAGGGTGGGATGATCTGAGAGAATAGCACTGAGACATGTATATTACCATATGTGAAACAGATCACCAGTCCAGGTTTGGTACATGAGACAGGGTGCTCAGGGCTGGTGCACTGAGATGACCCTGAGGGATGAGATGGGGAGGGAGGTGGGAGGGGGTTCAGAATGGGGACACATGTACACCCACGGCTGATTCATGTCAATGTATGGCAAAAACCACCACAATATTGTAAAGTAATCAGCCTCCAATTAAAATTGATTAATTAATTTAAAAAAATGTATGTTTGTGTGTCAAGGTGACTTTAGGAAAAGGAGTATTTACATACATTTCTGCTGGATATAAAGCTACCAGAGGGCAGAATCTTCAAGCATAAAATCTTACAGATTTCATTTTTGGTGGAGTGCTTATGAAATTATGCATGGAGAAAGATGGAAAGGATGGATTCCAAATGTTAACAGTGGTTATCTTTAAAAGATTATTTAAAAAAAATCTGTATTTTCTCAGTTTTTCCTACAGTAAAATGATACTTTTGTAATCATGGTGAAGTGAGGAAAATGTAAAAGATGGACTCTCCCTAGGAGGTATTGATACAAAGTGACAATGGTTAGCAGTGTGGTACAGGTGAGGGGCTTCCCAAGTGGTTCTTCCCAAGCCCACTCGCTGATGCAGAAGACATCAGAGGCCCGGGTTCGATCCCTGAGTCAGGAAGATCCCCTGGTAGAGAGCTTGGCAATCCACTCCAGCATTCTTGCCTGGAGAATCCCATGAACAGAGGAGCCTGGTGGGCTACAGTTTATAGGGACTTAGCACGCATGCACGAGTGTGGGGAACACAAGTCCATGGAGCAGAGGAGCCGACCAGAACACCTTCTCAGTGGTTACTGGGCCTAAAAATTGCTGAAGCTGAAAAACTATCATTTGGAGGATTGGGAGCCATTTCTGTGGTGGAATTTTCCTTTGGGAGGGATCACTTGATGGACCCTTGCAAGTTGGAAATAACCCAAATATCCAATTAATAGGAAATTGGCTGAATGAATTATGGTACATTGATTTTCAATGGAGTTCTACAGAGCTATGCAAATCTGTGATGACAGGATATTTCATGGCATGGAAATTTGTTTACAGTTTAGTGTTAAGTGAAAATCTGGTTTCAAAACTGAATGCATGCTGTGATCCAATATTTGTAAAAAAAAAAAAAGAAAGAAAACACTGTATTTATTTATTTAAAGATTTGAAGGATGTATTTTATTTTACTCTGTTCACTCATCTGCATTATATTTTCTCTGTAATGAGCATCTATTTCTTTTATAAGAGGTCACATGATAGATGTAGTTTATATACAGTTTATATAAAAATATAAAAAGGGAGAGAATAGTTTTCCAGTCAGCAAGACTCAACTATAAAAGGACTAAATGAACCAATACGTCCAAAACAAAGTCAATTAGGCAAAAACACTAACAGGGGCCTCCTGTTAAAAGGAGAAGACCTCTGGGCTCTGGACTGCAAACAGCAAAGATCCACAGGCAAAACCATCTGTTTTGTGAGAAGGAAGCTGAGGTCGCCCTGGCCAGTTGCCAGGAAATACTTGAATTGTTTTAATAGCTCTGTGGGCTTCCCTGGTGGCTCAGATGGTGAAGAATCTGCCCGCAATGCAGAAGACAAAGGTTTGATCCCCGGGTGGGGAGAATCCCCTGGAGAAGGAAATGGCAACCCACTCCAGTATTTTTGCCTGGAGAACCCTATGGACAGAGGAAACTGGTGGGTTACAGGCCATGGGGTCACAAAGAGTTGGGCATGACTGAGGGACTAACACTCACGCACACTAGCTCTCTAGAGTTATTATAAGGAATTGGCTGTGTGATTTTGTAGGTTGAGAAGTCCTATTGTTTCTGTAAGCAGGAGACCCAGGGCAGCCGATGGTCCAGCTCTAGTTGGAGTCCAAAGGCCTGAGAACCAGGAGAGCCTGTGGTTTAAGTTCTAGTCCAAGGGAAGGAGAAGGCTGAGGCCCAGCTCCAATCAGGCAGAGAGGACAAACTGTCCCCTCCCCTGCCCTCTTGTTCTGCTGGGTCGGCCTAAAGGTTCATTCAGGCTTTTCCATAAAATGCTACAGAACACAGGAAAGAGCTTTTTGGTTAACCCAATATTTGGATCCTCAATGGGTTGGATGAGGCCTGTCCACGTTGGAAAGGGCCACTTGCTTTATTCAGTCTTCCGATTCAAATGCCAATCTTGTCTGGAAACACCCTGACGGACATGCCTAAAAATAATGTTCAAGCAAGTACCTGAACACTCTGTGGCCCAGTCAAGCTGACACATCAACTTAGCCACCCCATCCCTGTGACTGTGTGAGGTGGTGGAGGTTTGAACATGGGTATTTTCAATGATGTATAACGCTATAGAGAACTGTCGTAAGCATTGCAGAAAGGGGGATAAATGAGGGACCAGGCGGGCTGGTCACCAGGGTGAGGTGGGGGCCCTGGCCTCCAGTGGAAGCAGAAACACACCTGATTCTGGAGGCATGGAGAAAGGAACAGATGCCCCAAAGACAGAGGTGACATTGTCCAGAAAAGCAAGAGAGGAGGGCTTATGGTGCCTTTGCTTTGAAATATGACTCAAAGTCATTGGTTGAGGTGTAGGAGAGATGGTTAGGGTTAAGAGCTTGAATACAGCAGTGAAAACTATAATAGAAATATCTGGTGTGGTTTGATGGGTGAGGAAGCTGACTAGGAGCAGAGAGAAAATTTGTGGATGTCATCGAGAACCCAAGAACTTTAGAGGCCCCTACAGTAGGGGAAGCTTTGTGCTTTGAGCGAATCACATGTTTTCCTGTTCTCTGATCTATCACAAAGGGTTAAGGAGAGACATGGCCTGTTTTTTATTTACCCTTAATCCAAAAGAATCATCTTAGTGAGCCCCGTCATAGGCCACAAAGTCTTGTAGAATAAAGTCTCTGGTTCCAGGGACAACTAGGTAAGAATGTTTAATAAGGAGCTTGATCAGCGTGAGCATCAGTGATGGTGGTGGGGAGAAGCCTTCTTGTTGTAGTAAGCAGAGAATCTATGGGCAGGTGGCTTTTGAGTTGAGTCTTAAGAATGGGCAGTTTTGGTAGGTAGAAAAGTTCCCTCCCAGATGGAGAGAAGCGAGTGAACAAGGGGATATGGAGGGACCAGCAGATATGTGGACTCGGCCAGCAGCAGTGGACGTGATGCCATGAGATGGGGGCATGGGTCAGCACGCAAGGTCCTAAATGCCACTTGATGCCCAACTCCTCAGTGTTTGTTAGAGTCAGCTTATGAAATGACCAGGGTGGCATTTTAGGAAGATGAATTCGGTCTAGTTTATAGAAAGGGAAGGAAGGGGTGGCCTAGAAATAGGCTGAAGGCTCCAGTGTCTCAGACATCTAAGGAGAGTCGCTAATGAGTGGCAAAACAATGAGATTAAACAGTTCATGTGATTATGCATGGAAACTTCTAATTTTAAATCCAGCACCCTAATGAAGCATAAATTATTTTGCCATTCAAATGTATTCTAGCTTGAAGATCCCTCTCCGTTGGTGGTGAGAGGGGAGGAGGGAGGTGGGGAAGGAACCACAAGTCAACAATCAGCATTAGCTGTCGTTTCTACTCAAGAGGAGCAGGCCAGTCCCAGGGTCTCCTGGCCCACCCTTTCAGCCTGGAGCTCGTGGTGCTGGACGTGGACTGCGTTCTCTGGCAGTGATTGCTTCTTGGTCTGGCGCCCTCAGCCCTCCCCAGGGTCCAGCTGGAGTAGAGTCTGGAAGGGTTCAGTGACCTCCGAGTCAAGAGTAACGGATAAGCACAGAATCACTGAGAAGCATTTCCAGGCACCAAGCAAGGTCATCCAGGACACTCAGGGAGGTGGATGTCTGTGTGTGACCTGGCAGATGACGTGAGAGGCGGCGTCGAGCCTCTGCAGGTGGTTCAGACTGTCCCAAGGGGAAAGTTGGGAGGAATCCAAAGAGGGACACAGGAAAACAGGGGATGTTGGTTACACAGACGTGGCACAGCAGCCCGGGTGTGTGAGAACACACGGTTCTGCGGCGCTGTCGTCTCCCCGCAGACGGATGGGCTGCGGGGCGAGTCCATAAGCCCTGGTCATGCGGTTGCCTGTCCTGTCCTGGCAGCCAGAAGGCATTGTCACTTGGGGGAAGAAGGTGCACCTGGGAAGAGGAAGAGAGGGCTCGCTCTCCTGGGACCTTGCCAGATATCCTGGGGTTACAGGGCCCCATCACCCTTCCCTGAGGGCAACTCTCCCTGAATGGGAGTCCATCACCCCTGAGTTTGGGACCACCCACCTGTGGGGGTCAGGTGAATCAGAGACTTATCACATTGGACAAGTCTGTGTTCTGTGTCTTTTCTCTTCCCTGACACCATCGGTGGGTGGAGGATGGAGACGGTAAAACCACCTAATCTTGCCTCTCTAGGCTTTATATGATGGTTGATAAGACAACTAGTTACATGTCTAGGCACTGGGTCAAAGATGAGGGTCAGCAAACACGGAGGGAAGGGAGGGGGAGAGTCAGACAGATATCGGACCACAGAGCATCCCAGGCTAACAGAACAGAAGGTGCAAAGCCCCCGCGTGAAGAACACATGAGGTGTGTCTGGAAAGAGCCAGGCTGCCACTAGGCTGGAGGAGAACTGAGTGCAGACTGGGGCTCAGTCGTATAAGGACATAATGGTCATTGTTGGGACATTGGACCTTCTGCTCAGCAGGGTGGGACATTTTTGGAGCAGAGGGATGACAGCCCTGAGCTGCGGTGCTCAGGGCAGGCTGCAGGGGACAAGGGTAGAACAAGAAAGCTATCACAGTAGTTTTGGACACTGATGCCTGGTCCAGGGCAGCGGCCATGGATGAGAAGGGAGGAAGGTGGAATCTGGGTATATTTTGAAGACCGAAGAGTCAGGATTTCCTGATGGAAGAGCTAGGCCAGGGAGAGGAAGAGAGAGCCAAGGATGAACAGAGGGTCTTGGGGGCTGAGCGATGAAAGGATGGCGTTCCCAGGCTCTGAGCTGGGGGAGACCTGGGGAGAGAGAAACAGGTTTTGGGGGTGGAAATCAGAGCTCGATTTTGGACTTGTTAAGTTTGAGTTACCCATTGCATTTCCAAGGAGGATGTTGAGTTGGCAGGTGGAGATACATCTGCCGTCTTGAGCGTGAGAAAACGATCGAGGCAAGAGATATGTAAGCAGGAGTCCTCCACATTGAAAGATATTGGGGGCCTTCAGGTGGGATATTATCCAGGGAGTGAATGATAACAGAGAAGAGAAGTCAAGGACCGGGCATCTGGGGTAAGAAGACAAGGAGGAAACCAGGAAGACAAGGTTGACTGATGGGAAAGCTGCCTTGAGGAGCTGTGGGGCAGGGGGAGATGCCGCCTGGGGGTGCAGCCATGAGCTGAGAAGTCATCCTTGATCTAGTGCATTCCATCTTTGGGGCACTTTGCTACCTGGAAGCTGGCAATGAGCACACAGCCATTCTTTATATGGTAAATGGATTTAAATGGCAAAGTGGATTCTTTACCAGCTGAGCCACAAGGGAGGCCCACACAGCCCACAGAGTTCATTAAATCAGCACTGGAGTGAATTGCAAAAGGTGTTGCCAGGTAACCAGGTTTCCATTCTGGGGATTCACATGTAACCAGAGAGCATGAATCGGTCAGCCTCCCACGAAAGAAGAAACTGCCCTCCAAGAGATATTTTTTTTTAAAGACTCAACTTTTCTCTAGGTATCATTACGTTTTAAAAAGTAATTTAATTTATATGTGAATTTTTGGCTCTGCTGGGCCTTTGTTGCTTCGTGGGTTTTTCTCTAGCTGCAGTGCACGGCCGTCTCATTGCTGCAGCTTCTCCTGTTGTGGGGTATGGGCTCTAGGGTGCGTGGGCTCCAGGAGTTGCGGCTCCCAGGCTCTAGAGCACAGGCTCAGTAGCTGTGGGGCGCGGGCTTCGTTCCTCTGCAGCGTGTGGGATCTTCTCGGACCAGGGGTCGAACCTGTGTCCCCTGCAGTAGCAGGTGGGTTCCTTATCACTGAGCCACCAGGGGAGCCCCTATCAAAATTTAGCCCCTAAGTTTTGTCAGATGTATTCAGTCATGTCCCTGCACCACAACTGAGACACAGAATGTTTTCACTTCCCCCCAAATATGAATTAAAAGTTAATTTTTAATTAAAAAAATAAAAAAACCAAAAAAACTTCCTCACCAGCTCCGGCCTGCTGCTGCAGACTAGCTTTGTGTGATGTGCTGGCAACTTGGTGTGGCTTAAAGGCCACGGAGTCTGAAACCAGCTCGAAGACAGCTTGGCAGCTCACAATTCTGCGTGTAAAAAAGGCGGAAGCAAGTGGCTCGTTTTATCATCTAAAGCTCCCATGGAGTGCCTCGATTCCCAGGTCTGGCTCAGGACAGCCCCCCACGGGGAGTCCCAAGAGGTCGACCGCCTTGGTCAATGGACAGGCTTGTCCCCTTTGAACTGCATACACTTTGGGCTGCAAGCTTAAAGGGAGGTGTGTGTGTCAGGGCTGAGGGTGTGGTAGGGCTGCCCCCGGCCCTCACCAGACTTGGGGCCAAGTTGGAAGCCCTCCCCTGGACGAAGGAGAGAGCTAGGGCTCCTTGAGCATCACGGGCCACCCCAGGGGAGCTGGTTGAGGCTGTCTTAGTGATGCTGAGAAACCAGCTCACAGCTCCTCCATCCATTCCCTGGCTGGAGGAGGACCAGCGGAGGGGTGGAGAGGTGACCTTTCCGCAGGGGCCACTCACAGAACTGCCCACAGGGGCTTTCTCTCCCGTGACGGGCCCCTTCCCGCCACCCCCCAGCAAATGACTGCTGAGCCCAGGCCGTCCAGCAGAGGGGCAGCAGCTGACCCACTGCCTGGTCCACTCACTCCAGGGCTCAGAGCCCTTGGAGCTGAGGCCATAGGAGCGGCTCCTGAGATGGTGATGGGTCACTGCCCATGGGATGCTGTATGTCCATTTGTGAAGGAAGAGCTGAGACCCCAGAGAGCTGGGGTTTACATTCAGAAGCCTCGAGTGTGGGCAGAACCCTTTCCATCTCAGTGTTGGCAGCTGGTCTGTGTCAGCACCTTCCAGCAGCACGCCTTGGGAGTTGTTGGTTTTTCTTGCCTCAGCTGTCTTGTCCGTCAGATGGGAGAAGCACAGAATGGATACACCGACAGTGTGTGGCTATGGCAGGGACACAGTCAGTATCCCTGCTGTGATCATGTGATGGTCGTTTGGTGAGGCGTCAGCCTGGCACGCCAAGGGCACAGTATCAGGACCCCGTGACCGTGGGCATGAGCTTTGTGAGGGCAGGATTTTCTCCCCCTTGCCTGCAGAGGACGATGGATCTACTTGCTGACAGCTCACATAGGGGCTTCCCAGGTCGCTCCGTGGTAAAGAATCCATCTCCCATGCAGGAGCCACAGGAAACTCAGGTTCAATCCCTGGGTCGGGAAGATTCCCTGCAGGAGGAAATGGCAACCCACTCCAGTGTTTCTTGCCTGGGAAATCCCATGGACAGAAGAGCCTGGCGGGCTACAGTGCATGCAGTCACAAAGAGTCAGACAGGATGGAGTGTGCTGCGCATGCCTGACACAGGTGAGAAGTCAGGTGTTTCCTCCCAGGGGTCTTTGACTGTAATAGAGACCCCCGCTGGGGGTCTAAATGCTGTGATAAAAGAAGTGCAAAAAGCCCAGATCTGGGTGGAGGTCCGAGGGCAGTGGCCTGGGTCTGTCCTTTTCTGCTGCCTGTGTGGTCTCTTTCCCCAGCTGGGCTTGGATTAAGCCATCTTCAGGGTCCATTCTTGCTTGGAAGCCTTTGATAGCTGAACCACGTTAATGCTTTGAACCCCCCAAGGCAAAGTCCATCAAGCATGGGGAAGATAAGGAAAAATTCATCAAATCTCTCATCTGCCAACAAGACCTGAATTTCCATTAAATTCCTACTCTAAAGCTGATTTTTCCTGCTGCTTCGAAGGGCAGAGGAGGGTTGCCAGTGGGTCTAATCAAGCCGGCCCCAGCTGCTGGCAAACAGGAGCGCAGTCTTGGCTTCCTAAGGTAATGAGAACCGCTTGCCAGGTTCTTGCACTTTATTCTTTCCTGGAGGTTTGCGGAATCAAAACCAGCTGCTTCTAAGCAGACTTGGACAGTCACCTGGAAGATGAGATCAATGTGAGTCTGAAAGTAAAGAACCCACCTTTTCTTTTCTAAAAAAATTGTGGGAATATATCAGTACAGTTCAGTGGCTCAGTCTTGTCCGACTCTGCAACCTCATGTACCGAAGCACGCCAGGCCTCCTTGTCCATCACCAACTCCCGAAGTTTACTCAAACTCATGTCCATTGAGTCGGCGATGCCATCAAGCCATCTCATCCTCTGTCATCCCCTTCTCCTTCTGCCCTCAATGTTTCCCAGTATCAGGGTCTTTTCCACTGAGTCAGTTCTTCGCATCAGTGGCCAAAGTATTGGAGCTTCAGCTTCAGCATCAATCCTTCCAATGAATATTCAGGACTGATTTCCTTTAGGATGGACTGGTTAGATCTCCTTGCAGTCTAAGGGACTCTCAAGAGTCTTCTCCAACACCACAGTTCAAAAGCATCAATACTTCAGCACTCAGCTTTCTTTATAGTCCAACTCTCACATCTATACATGACTACTGGAAAAACCATAGCTTTGACTACACAGACCTTTGTTGGCCAAGTAATGTCTCTGCTTTTTAATATCTTGTCTAGGTTGGTCATAACTTTTCTTCTAAGGAGCAAGTGTCTTTTAATTTCATGGCTGCAAATCACCATCTGCAGTGATTTTGGAGGCCCCCCCCCTGCCAAAAATAAATGAGATCCTAGTTCCCTGACCAGGGATTGAACCTGGACCCACAGCAGTGAAAGCACTAAGTCATAACCACTGGACCACCAGGGAATTCCATGGGAATATATACATAACATGAAGCCTGCCGTTTTAACCATTTCTAAACATGTGGTTTGCAAAGAGTTGGACATGACTGAGGGACTACACACACACAGACGTGTAGTTCAGTGGCTTTAAGCACACGCACTTCATCGGGCAACCATCACCACCATCCCCTAGAGAGCATTTTTCCTCTTCCCAAGCCAAAGCTCTGTCCCCATCAAACACCATCTTCCCATTCTCCTTCCCCCAGCCCTAGGCAGCCACCCTCCTACTTGCTGTCTCTATGGCTTTGATGCCTCTAGGGACCTCACACAAGTGGGATCATACACGATTTGTCCTTTGATGACTTGCTTCACTTAGCTTAACGTCTTCAAGGTTCACGTGTGTTGTGGCCTCTCTCAGGATCCCCTTCCTTTTAAAACCTGAATTTTGTATGGACTGAGTTTTGTTTATCCGTTTATCCATTGCTGGGCGCTTGGGTGGTTTCCATCACTGTGGTTGCTCACAGCACCAGATATTAGAATCGACAATGGGTATTAGAATGTGGTCGAAATTCTAATGGAGCCTCTAGGACGTGTTAGCCCAATTATGCACACGACCCCCCCCTCACACTCCCTCCCCCAAATAAGAACAAATGCTAACTTTTTGAAGAGCATCGTACAGAAATATTCTTCTGGAGCCTTCTGAAATCTGGCAGCAAGCATGAGGCTTTGGCTCCTGCCTTTGGAATGCTCTTCTTGACAATGACTGTTTAATATGTTCAGCTGCTTTACATGGACATTTCTGCAGGTCTTTCCATGAATGTTTGAGGATGCATGTCTCCTGTTTTTTTTTGTTTTTCCTGGTAGGGATATATGTTTCTTATTCATCTAAAAGCAGCACAGAGCTTTTTAGTTAGTCAAATTCAGTCAAAAGGAGGGAAAGTGGGCAAAAGAGATACTTCTCTGAATCCAGATGACAAGTAAGCACAAAAAAGATGTTCAGCATCAGTAGCCGTCAGGGAAACGCAGATGAAAATGACAACGAGATATCTCTGCAGAATCTATCAGAAGGGTTAAAATAAAAGAGCAACAGCCAAGTGTTGAGGAGGACGCAGAGAAACTGGGTCCCTCACCAATCGCTGCTGAGAACGTAACACAGTACTGCTGCTTCAGAAACTAGCGGGGCAATTTCTTATAAAACGAAACATGGGATTTTCATAGACCCAGAAATTTTACTCCTGGGCATTTATTCCAGAGAAATGAAAATTTATGTTCACCCAAAAAACCTGTACACAAATATTCGTAGCAACTCTTTTTGGATAAGACCCAACTGAAAAAAAAACACCTCAATACAAATATTTTCTAACATTCTGTGGGTTGTCTTTCCAGTTCATACTTTTTCCTGAAACGATATTTGAAATGCATCTGTTTAAGTCTACTCTGAAAATCACAGCAAAGCATCCAAATGTAAAGCTTCAATTTTGAAAGCTTAGATTCTTAGACCTGAGGATGAGTTGTGGACTCAGACGCCCAGTTTTAGGGACATAGAAACTGAAGTTTGGGCAGATTGAGTCTTACCAAAGGTCTGTGCTCATGCTCAGTCTCTCAGCTGTGTCCCACTCTGTGTGACCCCATGGACTGTAGCCCACCGGGCTCCTCTGTCCATGGGATTCTCCAGGCAAGAACACTGGAGTGGGTTGCCTTGCCCTCCTCCAGGGGATCTTCCCCACCCAAGAATCAACTTGAGTCTCCTGTGTCTCTTGCACTGGTGGGTGAATTCTTGACTGCTGAGCCACCTGGGAATCCACAGATCTGTACGCACCATTACTGACAAAACTGAGCTTATACTGGGGTCTTCTTCCCTATTCTGTGCTCTTTTTTTGTCTTCTTTTTTTTTCTTTTTGTTTTTGCTTCTTTGGATAAAGCATAGATCAACTTTCACTTCTTACTAATTTAACGGTTCCTTTTGCTGGTAATACTTAGTGTTTTTCTATCAGTGGGTAAACTTTTGAAATGGTTTTCTGCCTTTTCCTTTATGCAAGCAACTACTTCCTGCCAGGCCTAAAATCAAAGCCTCCCAAAGTCTGTTGACTTGTGTTTTAGTGTCTTCATTGAGTTTTCACAGAAACACATGTGACTTTGACCTGTCAGGAGTAATTTCTGTTACCAGAATTTACTGGTAATAATTTACTGGTAAGTTTTGTGTTACCATGTTTTGGAACATCTACATTTTAACAAACACCATTGGTTTCTTGCCTTTTGAAAATCAGAGAAAACTGGGCGGCGGGGGGGGGCATTGTTGCCATGAGACAAATGGCCAAATGGCCACATGAATGAACGACATCTGAGAGCCCCCGGGACAAAATATACAACCCGAGTCCTGCCTAACGAACTGCCCGTGCTGGCCCGTGTGTTCAGTCTGGTGGCATCTGCAGTAGTGATGGAGTTGGTGCTCCCTGACGGCAGAAACTCAAAGGTGATGCTTCACATGGTCCCTACACTGGCTCATTTCACGGGTACCAAGCACGGCTCTCGGGCACGATCTTCTCTGATGCCTTTGTTCTGATTTCTGATGTGTAAGTAGTGACTAGAACAGAACTTCTCTGAAATTGTGTGTGCATGTGAATTCCCTGGGGATGTGATGAGAAGCAGACTCTGATCCCCTAGGCCTGGGATGGAGCCCAAGATGCTCTCCTCTTCATAAAGTGTCCAGGGACCAGTGGCATCAGTGTCATCTGAGAAAGAAAGAAAGAAACAAAGAAAAAGTTGCTCAGTCATGTTCAACTCTTTGCAACCCCATGAACTGTAGCCTACCAGGCTCCTCAGCCCATGGAATTTTCCAGGCAAGAGTACTGGAGTGGGTTGCCATTTCTCAGAAATGCAGAATCTCGGACCCTAATCCTGACCTAGGGATAAGGAATCTGCATATTGACAAGATCCCTGGGAGAGTCAAGGGCACATCTGACACGGAAAGGGGCTGCTCAGGGATGCGTATGGGTACAGTCACTGCAGGATCTCTGAGCTGCAGGCAGGATCCACAGACAACATCCCCAGCCAGATTCTGCCGGGAGTCTTGGTGGGTCCTGGTGCCCCGGGCAGGCTCTTTAAGATCGATCTGGGTCATTTGTGCTTTTTTCCTTTGAGGCCACCTTGGGGACCCACCGCTGCTCCTCCTCCTTCCTTCCCTCCCTGGTGGTCTGTTTCCTGGCTTCATAAATACCTCCCAACTCTGCTGTGGTCTGCTGTGAACCCTTCCTAGTTAATAGGCATCTGTTTTGTGCAGTGGGCCTTCTCCCCATCTTACAAGCTGTGTTCTCACTAAAGTCCCAGGGACCCCAGGCACAGATGGGGTCTGGCGGGCAGGATTCCAAGACATTTTATGGACCTCCAGCTGCCCTAAGGCATCCTAGGGGTGGCCACGTGACAGCAGCATCACATTTCAGCTGCCAGCATCCCTCCGTTCATGGAAGTCGGGGCTTGGGCTCGGTGTATTGTGCTGGGAGAGAGGCCATTTGGCTCATAGAATCTTAGGAGAGTTTATGGACCTAATAATGCCAGCAGGAGAGCTGGCTGAAAGCATCATAGTGTACCCAGCTTGTCTCCAAGAAACCAACTTTCAAGGAGAGTTTATTGGCCCCAATATACCATCTCTCCCATTCTCTTGGTTTGGCTTCCTCTTATCACCAAGACAATTTCCATTCCACATGGATTCACCAAGGCAACAGGAAGGAAGGCTTTGAAAGATGCGTTCTATTCAAGGGACCTTCGCTCTTTCCTCCATGGTCAATGGAAGTCATTAGGATTTAGCATCATGGACGTCAGCTGACACAAGTGTGCTTGTTCACGTACACCTGGATACAGCAGCGATGATGGTTTGATAAGGTGACACTCATATTCCAACGTAATTGGCCGAGGCCAAGAGAAAACAATGGGCAAACACAGATTTACTTAGCTCTGGGCAAGGCTTGTTGAATCTTCAGTTCTTTTTTGCTTTAAAGAAACAGTTTTTTAAAGATTTATTTTCTCTTTATTTTTGGTGATGCTGGGTCTTCATGGCTGCACACAGGCTTTCTCTAGCTGTGGAGAGCGGGGGCTGCTCTTTAGTTGCAGTGAACGGGCTTTTCATGGGAGCTGCGGCATCTCTTGTTGGGGAGCACAGGCTCCAGGGTGCACGGGCTTCCGCGGTGGCCGTGCTCAGCCTCAGCGGTTGTGGCGTATGGGCTTAGAGAAATCGTCCCTGATCAGGGATCGAACGTGCATCACCTGCCTTGGCAGGTGGTTCTTACCCACTGTACCACTGGGGAAGTCCTCCTCAGTCCTGAAAAGGAGAGAAGGAAAAGGAGACAATGTCAGGTTTTCCACTTCTTTGCATTTTCTCCAAATCCATTTGACTATTAAGCCTGTCTGGTTAATATCACACTTCCTGAAATGTTGGGTCTTTGCAGCCTTCACTTACGACTATTTCTCCATGTGTAAATGATCAGAGAAGTTAAAACCAGTTACATCCCCTTCCTCTTTCCATAATCCCCTCCCATCTGGCACCCCATTTTTCTCCATTACAGCTGATACCCCTGTGATAAAGTGGGGGCTTCTTTGAGGAGGACCGGAGGGTGGGCTTGCGGTGGAGTTTACACTTGATTTTCAGTCTGCTGTCCTCAGAGATGGGCCTTATCTTCTCCCTACCTAGTGCACCCCATGTTGCCCACTGGGAGCAGGACCGTCCTTAGAGTATCTGGACTCAAGGGGAGACATTTAGATGGATTCATCCATTCCTGGATTCTCTGTGCTAAAGATCTGCCTCTTCTGTGTCTTGCATAAGGATGGCCCCAATAGAGCAACCGTTTCAAGCATCTCCTCTGCATCCTGTGATCACCAGTCACAGAGCGTGTGGGAGGGTAGAGCCCCATCCAGGAGGTAGGAGGGGGTACAGGCAGAGGCTGGTTCCTGCAGGTCTCTGCCCCTTGAGCCTGCTGCCCTGTACCACCAGCTCCACTGCTCTTGAAGGACTCCCTCTAAGACGCTATCTTCGAACATATTTTGAAGCCTTGCAGGGCATTGTCAGATGGGGACTTCCTACCTCTTGTATCGATAGTTTGAAAGTCCTCCCACCATCACCTCATTTTTTAAGACAAATTCGTTTCATTGCTGTAAGAACACTTGAGATCTACCCTTTTTAAGCGGACAATATAGTCTTGTTGGGCTTCCCAGGTGGTTCAGTGGTAAAGAATCTTCCTGCCAATGCAGGAGACACAAGAGATGCAGGCTTAATCCCCAGTTGGGAAGATCCCCCGGAGGGGAGCATGGCAACCCACTCCAGTGTTCGAGGCTGGAGAGCCCCGTGGACAGAGGAGCCTTGCGGGCTGCAGTACGTGGGGTCGCACAGAGTCGGACACGACTGATGGTGCTCGCATGTGCAGAGTCTCATTGACTGTGGGTACGATGCTGTCCCCTGGGTCCCTAGAGCTCATTCATGGTGCTTCATTGAAACTTCACATCTGTTGATTAGTGGCTCCCCTTTCCCCTCCCCACTCACTGCCTCATTTTGATGCAAATTCAGATGTTTGCCAGCAATCCCACTCAGCGGGGGGCAACGCTGTCCTCTGTGACCATCACAGTGCCCTGTGGCACCTTCTAGGGAACTGCCTCTTAGGGGTGTCCATCTCACCAGAGAATGGGAGGCTGAGTGAAGCACTTTCCCTGCTCTCAAGGTTGTTGTTGCTCAGTTGTGTCCGACTCTCTGTGACCCCATGAACGACAGCACGCCAGGCTTCCCCGTCCTTCACCACCTCCCAGAGTTTGCTTAAAGTCATGTCCATCAACTCGATGGTGCCAGCCAACCATCTCATCCTCGGTTGTCCCCTTCTCCTCCTGCCCTCAATCTTTCCCAGCATCAGGGTCTTTTCCAATGAGTCAGCTCTTCGCATCAGGTAGCCAAAGTATTGGAGCTTCAGCTTTAGCATCAGTCCTTCTGATGAAGGTAATGGGAATTTATTTCAACCTTTTCCTGACCACGACTTCCTTGCCCCTTCCTCTTTCCCTCTGTGTCTGGTGTGGTAGGAGGGACTGGGACTCTTTTAACATGGCCTGCCCGCTTTCCCACTGATGACTGACCCCGGAGAGGTGGAGCCAGGGCGGAACTGGGGCCCCTCTGAAGGCGTCTGCAGACACAGATCCTTCAGGAGATGTCTCCAACAGGGCCTGGCTCTCCTGATGTTGCTCCCTCCTGTTCTTGGCCAGTTTCCGGGATGGCAGAAATGATGGACAGGCGTCCTCACCCCTGGACGGCTGGCAGGAGGCCACAGTCCTTTAGTCTGTGATTTTCACTCCCCGCTACTTTCTACTTTCTGTGTGCATGAAATGTTGACCCAGCTGGGCAACTTTTGAGAATCCATCCGGCAGAAATAGACGAGGCACCGAACAAAGCTATGCTTGAGATGACGTTTGTCATGGCAACATTGTTGTGGCCCAGATGGTCAGCTGCGGTCAGCTGATGCTGCTACTGCTGAGATAAAGAACATGCTCTTCAGTTGCAGGGGACGAGCCAGCAGCAGTCTTCAGGGTTCATCTTTTAAGCCAAAGTCATGGTCCTCCCATGGAGCTTCCCAGGTGGCGGTAGTGGTAAAGAACTCGCCTGCCAACACAGGTAGACAGGGGTTTGATCCCTGGGTTGATCTCCTGGAGGAGGGCACGGCAACCCACTCCAGTCAGTATTTTCGCCTGGAGAATCCCATGGACAGAGGAGCCTGGTGGGCTATAGGGTCACAAAGAGTTGGACATGACTGAAGCAACTTAGCCCACACGTGTGGTCCTCCTGGGCAGACCCTGGCCGACGGTAATGATTGAGTAGAAGTAAGTGACTGAAGACCAGCTGAAACACACAAGTAGGACGTTGGAATCTTACTTGCACAATTTTCTATCAGACAGGTGAGGGCTGGGCTGGGAGCACAGCACCAGGCAGTCAGCTGAGACCCTCTGTTGCACAGCAACCTCACACTCCAAGTCGTCCCCCCTGGCCAGGACCCACCTTTGGCCCAAGCCCATCCAGCGCTCAGTCGGCTCACCCTGGAGAACCACCTTCATCACGAGGTCAGTAGCTGCCTGCACCATGCACAAAATAGGTCCAAAGGAATTGCCAGTTCAATAATCATCTCTTCTCACTCTGAATATTTGTACACTTGCTTATTGGGGATGGCAGGATAGCCTGCATTCTATTAGTAAACAATGATCCTTATTCTTAGGTATGATACTTATTCATCTATTCAAGATACATGAGTTTACCTTTAGAATAAGAGCTTTCTGGAGTGTCCTGGGCTTAACAAAGCATGTTCCCCATCCAAAATTGACCAAGAGCCTTGCTAGCCACACTCCACTGGAGGGCACTGTGGTCCCAGGGTTGTCCCGGTGTCCCTTTAGCTGGATCCCTGGGTAGGCGCCTGACTGGTCCAGCTCTTCATCAAGCTCTCAGGGCGCTCCTTGAAGAATGGAAGAGGTCTCCATCCTCATCAAGGACAGAGGCCTTGAGCTGAGTGTCTGGTTCTCTGCTGCCCCGGCTGTCATGGACATTGGAGAAGCGATGCCAGTCTCTGCAGGGGTGGCAAGCTCTCAGCTGCTGTCCACACAGGGCTCCCTGGCCCAGTTTGGCTCCTTACTGGTGGGAGAGAGGCTGGGTGTGCCTTCCACAGAGCTGAAGGTCTGGGGTGGAGCGCCCCTTGGTGCTGCCCTGCAGCAAGCCCACCGCCCAGCCTCGGGAGCCAAGCCCACGAGGCCTCAGTAAAAGCCTGTGTGGTCAGGTTGTCATAGTGTCAGCTGACTGATCGTGCCTCCTTTTCCCGGGACCAGGAGAGAGGGCAGGAACGGGCTTCACGGAGGTCGAATGCGGCCCGGGGCTGGATCTGGAGCCTTTGGAGGCCCGCGGAGGCCAGTCTGTAGGTGTGGGCCAAGCCCGCACAGCCCAGACACTCTCCCACCACCAGACATAGCACTATCGCGCTCCAGGGACGAACACAAAACCTCTGTCCCCTCAGCTCATTATCATAAACACTGTTAAATCCTGGTAGCACAATAATCCCTTCCCTGCATATGTGTGAGCATGTATTATGCAAGATTCAAAGTCACTCGATGCCAGGAGGACAGTAAAGAGACTCTCTGCATAGGGCAGAAATAATTTGCAAGACCAACTTGGGGTAGAGGGTTCTCAAACGAACTCCAGTGGTCCCACAGCTTTCAGAGGGCCAGGCAGGCACCTCCTTTGAAGAGCTGCGTAACAAAAGGCCCTGGCTGGGGGCATTATAATTTGCTCTAACCAGTTCCAAAGGACTCCTATTTTCAATGATGTAAAGAGACGTACTAATATCACAGGACGTGGGCATTGTGCTTAGTATAAATACACAAAAGCTAAGCGAGGGTATTTTGGATGTCTGGTTGGGGTGGATGTAATTAAATTTACCTTGGAGAACCCTTTGAAGTCTGTGGCTAACTGTTTTATATAAAGCTAACGTGGCCCATCGGCTCATCCGTCAGTTGTAGAATTCTCGCAAATTGGGAAAGTTGCTGCGGCAGAATCAATTAGTTGCCACTTGGAGTAAAATCTGTCCTTTAGGACGGAGGCTGCCATCGCCGCTCTGGCTGTTGCAGGTCACCTGGCGGGGTGACCTGCTGTGTTCAGGGAGCCGTGGGAGCCCCTAGGGCCCGGTGTGTGTTTGGGCACTGGGCACCTCTCCCCTGTGTGTGCCATGGGGAGACCGAGGTTTCTGGTTGGCACCAGCTTCTGCTCAGGCCCAGCCCTGCTAGGTACCACCCAGGGAGACTTCCCCACCACTGAGCCCCATGAACTCGGCAGCCTGGCTGGGTAGATGATGTTGGAAGTGGCCCAAGTGTGCCACACCCAGAGCAGAAGTCCAGCAAGTGGGCTTCTTTTTTTTTTTCGCTTGTTTATTTATTTATTTTTATTGAAGTATAGCTGACCTAGAGTATTGTGTTAGTTTCAGGTTTATGGCACAGTAATTTAGTTATTTACATACATGCTTCAGTTGTGTCTGAGTCTTTGTGACCCTATGGACTGTAGCTCACCAGCTCCTCTGTCCATGGGATTCTCCAGGCAAGAATACTGGAGTGGATTGCCATTTTCTCCTCCAGGGGATCTTCCTGACCCAGGGATCGAATCTGAGTCTCTCCTGTCTCCTGCATTGGCAAGTGGGTTCTTTACCACTAGAACCATCTGGGAAACCCCACCGGTTCAGTTCAGTTGCTCAGTCGTGTCCAACTCTTTGTGACCCCATGGACATGGACTGCAACATGCCAGGCCTCCCTGTCCATCATCAACTCCCAGAGTCCACCCAAACCCATGTCCATTGAGTCGGTGATGCCATCCAACCATCTCATCCTCTGTCATCCCCTTCTCCTCTTGCCTTCAATCTTTCCCAGCATCAGGGTCTTTTCAGATGAGTCAGTTCTTCACATCAGGTGGCCAAAGTATTGGAGCTTCAGCTTCATCATCAGTCCTTCCAATGAATATTCAGGACTGAGTTCCTTTAGGATGGCCTGGTTGGATCTCCTTGCAGTCCGAGGGACTCTCAAGAGTCTTCTCCAACACCACAGTTCAATAACATCAATTCTTCAGCACTCAGCTTTCTTTATAGTCCAATTCTCACATGCATACATGACTACTGGAAAAACCATAGATCTGAGTAGATGGACATTTGTTGGCAAAGTAATGTCTCTGCTTTTTAGTATTCTGTCTAGGTTGGTCATAGATTTATATACATATATTGATATAATTCAGTTATTTATATACATATATCCTTTTTCAGATTGTTTTTGCTCATAGTTATTACCAATATTAATATAATCCCCTGTGCTATACAGTAGGTCCTTGCTGGTAATCTATTTTATATATATATAGTGTGTGTGTGTTAATTCCAAGCTCTTAATTTATCCCTCTCTTCCCCCATTCCCCTTTGGGAACCATAAGTTTGTTTTCTACGTCTGTGAATCTCTTTTTGTTTTGCCAGTAAGTTCATTTGTACCTTCTTTCTTTAGATTTCACAAATATACAATATCATATGACATTTGTCTTTCTCTCTCTGGCTTACTTCACTTAGTATGGTAATCTGCCTCAAACTGCATTAGTTCCTTCTCTTTTATGACCAAGTAATATTCCATTGAGTCGGTGATGAGTTGGTGGCTCAACAGACATGAGTTTGAACAAACTCCAGGAGATGGTGAAGGACAGAGGAGCATGGCGTGCTGCAATCCATGGGGTCACAAAGAATCAGACACAATTTAGCGACTGAACAACAGCAATATTTCATTGTATATATGTACCATATCTCCTTTTATCCATTCGTCTGTTGATTGGACATCTCTGCAAGTGGGCTTCTAAAGTGCTGGCAACACCTCCCCTTCATATCCTGGATGGTGAGCAAAGTGCCTTTATTGTATTTGTGTCATAACTCAACAAAATCATGAATGCACATCCCCTCTTTCGAGTGTTCACATTTTGATCAAAGACTATTGGAAAGTTCTCCTTCAGAAGAAAGACTCCAAAGGCAGTTTCAGGTGGTGAGCGTGTGTCTGTGCTGAGTCGCTTCGGTCCTGTCGGGCTCTGCGGGGACAGGTGAATACTGGCCCTGCTCCCCCAGGTGAGCAAGACCTCCCACCAGACAGGGCTCCGGCCCTAAATCTGTAATTCTGGGACGGAAAATCAGCCAGGATGTTCGGAGAATCCCATGCAGAGCACAGCAGCTCTGAGTCCGGCTGTTTATCTTCTTCATCAGCACTGGGTCTGCTTCTCTTGGGGTAACCCCCACCCTGACCCCAGCACACTGCTCTGTTCACTGTAGAGAGGCTGAATATTCGGCTGCAGGCAGAGGACTCCGTCTTGCGATGTTGTGGGTGCTTTCCTTGGGGATGAGACTGGAGCCCAGTTGTTTAGGAGTCAGGGTGAACCTCGTCACAGTCCTCTTATCACCAGTGACCCTGATGACTGTCATGGGTTGAGGCTTGCAGACCTTCTTCTCTGGAATGCTTCCATCCCAAGGGCAACAGGAACTCAGAGCTAGAAGGATGTTTACGAGGCTCACCCCCAGGTCTTTCATAGATGAGGAAATGCACGTGGCTCCCTGGGGACCCCCAGGACGGACCCCACATTGCCTGGTGTTCAGCTTCCCTCCCTGTCCTCCGAGGTGCGGTGTGGTCTGGTGCTGTCTGGAGCAGCTGTGTGACTTTGGGAAGGCCGACAGCCTCTCTGAGCTCCGCGTGGAGAGTGGGGAGTCTGGTTCAGGTGTGTTGTGGCGGTGCTCTTCTGAGCAGCCCTTCTTGCTCCCTGTGCAGCAGGGAGCCGTGGGGGGCACATCAGCCTTTTCTGCTGCAGCGAGGGGGCCCTTAACGCCTCCCAGGGGGAGCAGGAGGCTGATGTCTTCACCATGCACTCACTCAGTGCAGCTCTAGGCACACTGCCTGGCCCAGGAGTGCCTGCGGGGGCGCCTCCCTCTTGCGCTGCTCTTGGGGATGGGGAGCCCTGAGGCTGAGAAAGTGGGGCCACAGGGGTGTGTGTGCCCGTGAACATGTGCTCATGGGTGTGTGGGTGTGCGTCTGTTTATAGGGGTGGGGTGTGTACGTGTGTGTGCACCCGTGGACGTGTGTTTAACGCCTATCCATGTGTTTATGTGCGTGTGCGTGTACGTGTGTGGCTCGTGCTTTTCTGCGTGCAGTGTTATGTTTTGTGTGTGTGTGGATGTGTATGGTTGGACTGGCTCAAGGTTGCCCAGCTCGCTTGTGAGTCTGGACTCAGCCCAGCCCAGACCACGGGGCTTTCCGAGAAACCATGACCCTCCTCCCAGACCATCTCCTTCCAGACGGGCAGGGAGAGACTTGAGGACAGGCTGGAGGGGTGGTCTCTCTACCCGGGGGCTCTAGAGATGAGCCAGCGGTGCCCCCGAGGGGGCAACAGAGGCCTCCCAGACCCCAGATGGGCCCACAAGGGAAACGGTCAAGGGGAAAGGCTGGGCGTGGGGGTGGTGGGGGGACCCTGCAGAGGGTCCTGACTTCTGCACGTGCACCCCGGCCCTGGGGGACCAGGGCGTCCTGGGGCAGTCCCCCCATCACATCACCACACTGCACTGTCATCTCAGGAAGCTGGGGACCTGCCATGGAACAGCAGGCAGCACTCATGGAGACCTCACCGGGTGCCAGGCACTGCTGGGCACACCTGTCAGAGCTGGGATCGCTCCTCACTGCACCTCCACAGGCAGAGACCAAATGCCTGCCCAATGAAGATGCAGAGGGTACAGGGCCAAGAAGGGCAGTGGGTCAGTCAAGGCCTTTGTTCTAAACCACTAGAATTGATGGTGGAGACAGAATTTCTAAGATGCCTAATCTCTAGGCCACAAGGTAAGAGTGAGGCGGTGTCCTGTTTGCCATGTGAGGACCTGGGCAAGCTGCCCTGTGTTGAGAGAGGGATTTCTGATGACAGTCCAGTGGATGTTGGTTGGGGGAGTTGGAGGGTAGGGGTGGGTGTGAGGGCAGAGTAGGGGGCAGAGGCCAGGACTCCTGGATGCAGACGCCTGGGCTCCGGGTTATGGCCCCAAAGCCCAAAACGCAAAGTGTACTGTGGAATGTCTACAAGGCAGTAAACCCATAGGGAGTGCATTCTATGTGCCAGGGGCCCTAAATATGCCATCTTAGGTAGCTCTATGGGCAGTAAGTGCAGCCGTTTGGAACAGCTAAGGAATCACAAAAAGGCCTGCCAAATACTCACAGAATCTCAGATTCTCCATCTGGAAATCGTCGCTAAGCTGGATCCCTTAGGCTAGGTCTCAGGGTGGGTGCCCCAGTCCCCACGCCCCCTGCTCGGATCTGGCTCCATGCAGCCAATACATAAGTCTTTTATTGATGGCCCCTCCCCCTCTAGATCACACAGCAGTTCCCTTGGGCATCTTGGCACATAGAAGGTGCTCAATAACAGACTGGGAGAATGAACCCCACATCCCTGCATGCTGCCACCGTGTCTTCTAATGACTGGGGATGGATAAGCGGACCATGCGTCAGTGAATGAGTGATTCTAACAGTGATGGTGCTCAGTTGCTCAGTTGCATCCAACTCTCTGCGACCAAATGGACTGCAGCCCGCCAGGCTTCCCCGTCCATGGGATTCTCCAGGCAAGAATACTGGAGTGGGTTGCCGTTTCTTTCTCCAGGGGATCTCCTCCACCCGGGGATCAAACCTTCATCTGTCTCCTGTGTTGGCAGGTGGGTTCTTTCCCACTAGTGCCACCTGGGAAGCCTCGTGGTGCAGGGAGACATAGTTTGGGTCAAGCTCCCTTTGATTTTCCAAACCTTACTGCTGAAGTAGCTGCCCTCTTGGTTTCAAACCCACTGGTCTTTTGGGGTTTCTCTGTGTTTGTTAGAGCCATCTACGCATCTCTTATAATCTTCAGACTTGCAAGGGCACCAGAAGCCAGTTCTCTAAGTTGTTTCAGCCCCTTAAGCTCATTAGTGGCTGAAGCTAGTGTCATGTTTTGAAATAACCGTGTGACACCACCCACAATTCCTGCCTTCATATCACATGTGGCTGGAGCTTTAGGAAGAACTTCGAAAATAGCTTCTAGAGCATTGTGCTCTGGAGCTTTGCAGCCACGCTCAGTCATATCCTACTCTTTGAGGCCCCATGGACTGTAGCCTACCAGGCTCCTCTGTCCACGGGCTTCCCCAGGCAAGAGTACGGGAGTGGGTTGCCCTTTCCTCTGCCAGGGGATCTTCCCAGCCCAGAGATTAAACTCGCGTCTCCTGGTTTGGCAGGTGAGTTCTTTAGCATCTGTGCCCCCTGGGAAGTCTCAGCGTTAGGGTGTCCTAAACCTGCTAGTTCTGGATGGAGGTGTCTGTTGAAGGACCGACGGTCTCGGGAACATGCTTGAAGGAACGCCGAGTTAGCTCGCAGTGGTTCCGGGTCCAAAAACAGGGCAGGAAGAGGGCAGAGCCACTGAGAGCTTCAATTCCACTTTAGTCAGATTTCATTGCACAGAAGCTCCCTTAATGAGGGTTAATGACATGCATTACTGTCTCCTTCACTTAAGAACATGCTTGGGAGGGGCGAATTGTCACATCAAGGCCCAGGAACAGCTCAGGCCCCAGCTCAGAAGCGTGTTTGTCCTTCCTTCCCCCAGCCCCTTCCGTCTTCCCCTCTCTGCACTCTCTTATTTTCCTTTCCTCCCATCAGTCAAGGCTGTCATTTTTCTGCATCAGGTAAGAATGGGAGTTGTAGCACATAGCTGCATCACTTTCCCCGAGGACCTTGGATTTTAAACATGGATTGTGGGGCTCCTCTGGTGGCCTAGTGGTTAAAAATCTGCACTTCCATTGCCCGGAGCACACGTTCGGTCTCTGGTTGGGGAACCAAGATCTTGCATGAGTGGCCCGGCCAAAAAGTAAGTAAAAATAAATTAAACATGGATCCCTGGCAGGCTTATGGTTTGATGAGCTGGCCAGTGGACGATGATGCAGTGATTCTCATGGCTTTATAATCTAGATTCTATGAGTCTTGAAGTTCCTGTCTGGGGTCAAAACCAAGGGTTTGCTCCCATGATACGTGAAAAGAGGGGACCCCCTGGAGAGAGGAAGGTTTCCTTGCTCTCTGGGCTCAGGGTGAAGAGTCTGTCCACCCCTCAGGCCTCTTGAGCCTTGGCCAGACATGGTCTGGGGTGGTTAGGGGGTCAGCAGGCTCAGAGTCTGCAGAGGTCAGTGTTCCCTTGGTGCATCTATGGCGGTGCACTTGGAAAACTGGTTTGTTCAAGAGAACAGATCCAGAGACTTTCCAATTTGTGCAGAGCAGATTCGGCACACATCGGCCCAAGGCTGTCTCTTTCTGTCCTATTCTGTGTGCATGTCCTGTACAGACGCAGGCTGAGGGGTCTGTGCCGATGGCCAGAAGATGCCTGGGGACCACTGGTTATTTCGGGTATTAAAGATCTAACCCATTGAAAAATCTCGGGAAAGCCTGGAGACAGAGCTTGAACTACAGAGGAGACTGTAGAACTTTCTGTGCCATAGCCCCAAACTGTGCAACAGTTAATTTGAATTAAATTTAATTAAATTTATCCCACCCCAGCCTGTCTCCTTCCTCTGTGTTCTCACAATTGAGAAGTGGGTCACTTACTCTCTTCTACCAAGTAGCCATTCATGTTCTTACAAAACTGAAGTTTATCTTTGACCTTCATCTTTCTACTCTTTAATTCATTTTTTCTTAGCATTTTAAACTTCTTTATTTAGCATTTCTCTTCTACAATTCTTATCCCATTTTATTTTTGGTTACACTTCACAGGATCTTAGGTTCCCGACCAGGGATTGAACCCAGGGCCACTGGATCACCGGGGAAGTCCCTACTCCATTTTCATGTTGTAGTTTTCATCGAGCTACTGGCCTGCCAGTGTTCCAGTGATTCCCAAGATCAGTCACCTGGGAATTGAGGCAATGACTTCAGCCTCAATGCTCCAAATATTAGCTCTGTGACCCTGGGTCTTAGCCTCCCCATCTTTAAAGTCAGAAGATTGAAATCATTAATTTGAAAATCCTTTTTTAGCTTTAGCAACCAAATTACTGAGTCAGTTCAAGAAAAACAGCTTTTATTCCATTATTTAAAGTATATGAATAGAGCAAAGAATTAATTTATTAAAATATGTGCAAGATAATATACAGTATCCATGAATTAATGAAAACCTAGTAGTATCAATGACAAGCTGAACTTACTAGTTGTCAAATTAGAATATTTTCTAACTATCAACATTTAAATCTGGCAACTAGCACTGTTGAGATAAAGTGTCCAACTTGGAAAGATTGCGGAGTCTATGAAGAGTGAGTTTGGGTTATATACAAACTTTACATAGGCTAAGAAACAATGACAAGCTGTAGAAATACCTGTTATGGACAGCTAACGTGGTGGTCAAGCTATAAAGACCTGAGTGGGAGCAGGGCTGATGGGCGTCAATGCAAGCCTTCAGATGGGCAATGGTCAGGCGCTTCTGTCAAGTCAGAGACACCTTCATCCCCGGCTCCTCAGAAAGGCATTACTTTTTCTTTTTCTCCTTTTCCCCTTTCTTCTCCTTTTTTCCTTTGTCCTTTTCATTTTCTTTGTTACCTCCTGTTAATGCCAAGGCTCGCTTTTTACCCATAGGGGTCTTGGCATACCAGTCCTGAAATCAAACAGATGTTTAGGAAAATATCAAAATGACATGGATTCACTGGTATGCCCTTAAAAATAGAGAAAAGCTTGCTGAAAGGAAGGGGGCAAGCAGCCATTAAACACTGGGCATTTAAGGTATGCTCAATACCGATTCTTTCTCAGTGGGTTTCGTATATTTCTACACTATTTGAAAACTTTCACCTTAAAGAATTATCAGAGAGACCACTCGCCAGGTCAAACCAAGGTACCTTCCCACTAAGTCACCTGATATCCTGGGGGGCTGGCTCTAACCCCAATGTGTGGATTTTCTTGGTAATGTGAGTAGCTCCTCGTGGTTCAGACAAGACCATCAGCTGGACTGATGACCAACTATAAACCTTGTGAGGGCTTCAAACACTCTGAGGGAGACTGTTGAAAACATGACAGAAACACTGGAGCCAAAATATCCAAAAAGCACTCAAGAATCACAACTGGTACTGTAATGACATTTTTCTCAAACTTCACTTTCATTTGAAATCTGAGAAACACTTTGGATTACAAACTCTGTAGTCATATTTCATTAAATGACTATTGTTTTCACTTATGCTTAGTTGCTCAGCTGTGTCCAACTCTTTGTGACCCCATGGACTGCAACATGCCAGGCTTCCGTGTCCATCACCAACACCTAGAGCTTGCTCAAACTCACATCCATGGCGTCGGTGATGCCATCCAACCATCTCATCCTCTGTCGTCCCCTTCTCCTTCTGCCCTCAATGTTTCCCAGTATCAGGGTCTTTTCCAATGAGTCAGTTCTTTGCATCAGGTGGCCAAAGTATTGGAGCTTCAGCTTCCGCATCAGTTCTTCCAATGAATATTCAGGACTGATTTCCTTTAGGAAGGACTGGTTGGGTCTCCTTGCTGTCCAAGGGACTCTCAAGAGTCTTTTCCAACACCACAGTTCAAAAGCATCAATTCTTCAGTGCTCAGCTTTCTTTATGGTCCAACTCTCACATCCATACATGACTACTGGCGAAACCATAGCTTTGACTAGATGGACCTTTGTTGTCAAAGTAATGTCTATGCTTTTTAACATGCTGTCTAGGCTAATATAGCTTTTCTTCCAAGGAGAAAGCCATTTCCTCTTTGAAATGGGATCTTTTGGACCCAGGGATTGAACCTGTGTCTCCTGTGCTGCAGGTGGATTCTTTACCCCGTGAGTCATCGGGAAGCCTTTAAATGACTATAATAAACATTATTTATCAATTCTCCTATTGACGGGCTTATAGGTGATTTTCAATTTTTTGTCATTATGAACACTGTTGAAATTCATAAGTTTAATATATAGGAAAAGGAGTACATCAAGGCTGTATACTGTCACCCTAATGTATAGGAAAAGGAGTACATCAAGGCTGTATATTGTCACCCTGCTTATTTAATTTATATGCAGAGTACATCATGAGAAATGCTGGGCTGGAGGAAGCACAAGCTGGAATCAAGATTGCCGGGAGAAATATCAATAACCTCAGATATGCAGATGACACCACCCTTATGGCAGAAAGTGAAGAAGAACTAAAGAGCCTCTTGATGAAAGTGAAAGAGGAGAGTGAAAAAGTTGGTTTAAAGCTCAACATTCAGAAAACTAAGATCATGGCATCCAGTCCCATCACTTCATGGCAAATAGATGGAGAAACAGTGGAAACAGTGGCTGACTTTATTTTTCTGGGCTCCAAATTCACTGCAGATGGTGACTGCAGCCATGAAATTAAAAGACGTTTACTCCTTGGAAGAAAAGTTATGACCAACCTAGACAGCATATTAAAAAGCAGAGACATTACTTTGTCAACAAAGGTCTGTCTAGTCAAGGCTATGGTTTTTCCAGTGGTCATGTATGGACGTGAGAATTGGACTATAAAGAAAGCTGAACACAGAAGAAAAATTGATGCTTTTGAACTGTGGCATTGGAGAAGACTCTTGACAGTCTCTTGGACTGCAAGGAGATCCAACCAGTCCATCCTAAAGGAAATCAGTCCTGAATATTCATTGAAAGGACTGATGTTGAAGCTGAAACTCCAATACTTTGGCCACCTGATGTGAAGAGCTGACTCGTTTGAAAAGACCCTGATGCTGGGAAAGACTGAAGGCAGGAGGAGAAGGGGATGAGAGAGGATGAGATGGTTGGGTGGCATCACCGACTCGATGGGCATGGGTTTGGGTGGACTCTGGGAGTTGGTGACGAACAGGGAGGTCTGGTGTGCTGCGGTCCATGGGGTCACAAAGAGTCGGACATGACTGAGCGACTGAACTGAACTGAACTGAATGTATATGAGAAAGCTTGTATATGAGAAAGCTTATATTAGAAAGCTTCTCTGGGGCATATACCCAGAAAAAGAATTCCTGTGGTTGTAGGTCATGAGCCTCTTCAGTTTTATCTGATATTTCCAAGCCGTGCTCTGAAGTGGTATGAGTACCATCTCAGTCTTTGTGTGTCTTAAAATGTCTTTATTTTCTCCCATCTCTTGGGTGCTAGTTTGTACGTATATATGTGTGCTGTGTGCTCTGTCGTGCCTGTCTCTTTGTACCCTCATGGACTGTAGCCCACCAGGCTCCTCTGTCCACAGGATTCTCCAGACAAGAATACTGGAGTGGGTTGCCATGCCCTCCTCTAGGGGATCTTGCCAACCCAGGTATTGAAACTGTGTCTCTTGTGTCTCCTGCATTGGCAGGAGAATTCTTTACCACTGTGCCACCTGGGAATCCCCTGGATGCTAGTTTAGCTGGCTATAAATTTTAGGCAGCCAGTTATTTTTCCTCAGTACTTTGAAGACAGGCTTTCACTTTCTCCTGGGGTTAATTGTTGCCAAGGAGACGTCTGATTTTCCAATTGCTTCTCTGCAGGTAATCTGGTATCGTAAGACTGGCTTGTCATCTTGTTCTCAGTGTGACAATAATGTATGTAGATGTAGATCCGTTTTACTTATTCTGCTGGGCATGGAAATTAGTTTTTAATCTAAGAATTCATGTCTTTAACTTAAGAAAGTTCTTAGCAGGCATTTCTTCAAATAATCTCTCCTCTGGTATTTCCTCTCTTCTTCCAAAACTATTAGTTGGGTGCCAATGCTTTCAAAGGCTCTTACTTGCAGTTTATAGGTTTGATCTGTTTATTTTTCTGTGCTGCCTTCTGAGGGAGCTCCCTAGGACCGTCCTCCATTCCACTAATCTGTTCTTTGACCATCTCCAGAGTTCACAACTCTTTTGTTTTTTGACTATATTTTATGTTAGTTAGTGACTAACATAAATATGTTACTCACTATATTTTTCATTTCTAAGCTTTCTGTGTTTTTTTCCCACAATTACCTGCTTTTACTCCGTTTCTGCCCATCTTTTGTTTCAAAACTTTGTATGCTTCTCTAATGGAAGTTATGATTTCCTTTATTTTCTTGAGCATCTCAATTACATTAATATAGTCTAATATAATGGATTAAAATCTAACATAATTAGATTTTTGTTTAAACTACTGTCTTTTAATCATTTTTGTTTGAAGACTGTACTCGGCACTAGATTCTCCAAAATGTCTTGGAATTTTGACTTTCAGATTTGTCTTGGTCTCTCCTCTCATTACACCTCCCCTCCTGAGCAGTAGTGAAGTTGCTTCCATGTGGTTCCCTAAACCCACATTCAGAACCAAGTCTTACAAGATGTTTAGACGTTTTACAGGATGCTCCTCAGTGATACTGGGATGCCAAAGATACAGTCATAGAGGCAGCAGATTTGTCACTGCATCTGCCACGACTCCTAAAGCTTTTTGTTTTCTATTTGCATTTCTCTCTAAGCTACATGCCAGGCCTCTGGCTGTCCCTGTGTTTGAGGTTTATCCTTGTTTCTGGCACTTGGGGATTCCGTCATTCTTCTTTTAGCTTTGGCTTCCCTTTCAACGTAAGGTGAGGTGGCCAAGCACTTAAGCTGACAGACTCCTAATTTACTGAGACACGGTGTGGGCTGTGTTCAATAGCACTGGCTTCGGAGTAAGGTCTGAACCTCAGCCCTGCTCCTCCTAAGCTGTGTCATCTGGAACAAGTCGTCTTGCCCCTTGTGGTTCCCTTTTCTGGTTCTGTTTCATTTTGTCTGCTGTAGCACATTGCTGCACGCGGAGTGGCTTAAAACAAAGCACTTCATGTCTTACAGCTCCGTAGGTCAGAAGTCCAAAACGGGTCTCGTGGGGCTAAGCTCAAGGTGTCTGCAGGCTGTGTTCCTTTCTGGAGCCCCAGGGGCGAATCTGCCCCCTTGTCTCTTGTAGCTTCCAGAAGCCACCTGCTCTGGCTGGTGACCTTATCTCCACCTTTGGGCGGCTGTGCTGGGCTACCTGGAGGTCCAGTGAATCCTTGTGCTGCCATCTTTCTGTTTTGTCTTCCGATGCCCTCTTCTAACATTTATAATTGCATTGGACTCACGAGGATAATTCAGGGTGATCTGTCTTCAGGTCAGCTGATTAGCAACCTTACTCCATCTGAAACCTGAATTCCCCTTTGCCGTGTAACCTGACAAATGCCCAGATTCCAGAGACTCGGGTCTTTGGACCTCTTTGGAAATGACTGTAACCCAGTTTATTCATCTGCAAAACAGAGCAGGTGCGGTCTGAATTCATAGGGTGCCTGGCTAACAGTCCTAACAGTATTACCTAACATTGTTATGACTATTATATTCCC
This sequence comes from Antilocapra americana, assembly GCA_007570785.1. Classification (NCBI taxonomy): domain Eukaryota; kingdom Metazoa; phylum Chordata; class Mammalia; order Artiodactyla; family Antilocapridae; genus Antilocapra; species Antilocapra americana. Next base: position 672,211 of record ML663590.1, on the reverse strand, counting down.
ATCATTCAGTATGTTCTCCATCACATCCATGGAGCAGGGACATGCGTCTGGAGAACCTACAAGAAGGACCTCAGCCTGACACAGTGTCAGTAGCACAGTTAGGCGAAACGTCTCAGGGTGACAATGATAGACCTGGTTACCAGCATCCACAGCCATGGAATCTCATTATTTGGAAGAGTGACAGCGTCATTCCATCTATCCATCTGCTAAACAAGTTAACTGAACATCTAGGGAGGCCAGGTGCTGTGCGAACCCTGGAGAAAAAGGCAGGAAGCGGAAATGGATGGCGGGGGGTGGTGGGTTAGTGATGGTGTTGGTAAAATGATTTAGTTCCTTTGAAAAACGAACGTGATGGAACTATGCTCCGTGTTATGTGGCAGCTTGGATGGGACGGGAGCTTGGGGGAGAAAAGATCCACGGGTTTGGATGGCTGAGTCTCTTCGCTGTTCACCTGAAACCATCACAACATTGTTAATTGGCTATACCCCAATACGAAACAAAAAAGTTTAACGTTAAAAAAAAAAAACCAAAAACGAGTATGAGAAGCACATGTGAGAAACATACGCATTCTCCGCCCAGGTTATAAAATGGCAGCATTTCCTTCTCTTGATTTAATATGATGGATCCTAGTGACTGCATCTCAAGCACCTATAACAGGTAGAAAGCTTCTAGAGATTATTTCAGAGAGTTAAAAAACCCAAGAGGAAACACCTAAACCTAGTTCCTCAAAATAGGGAGGAACATTATCATTTTAGAAAGGAGAAATAACCTGGGAATTTCTAACAAGAAAATATCACTTGAAGAGGGTTAATATTTGCAGTCAACACTAACAAGGTTTAAATAGTTAATGAGTGTAATTCAGACGCTTGGCAAAAACTTCAACTTGGAGTTGGGAGTGTTTCTCTGACTTTTCTAGAGCAAGGATCAGGAAACTATGGCTGATGGGCCAAAGTTGGTCTCTTTTCTGTTTTTGCAAGTAAAGTTTCATTGGCACCCAGCCACACTCATTCTTTTATTGACTGAGTCTGGACACTTTTGAGGCAAGATGTAGAGGTAAACAGCTGTGACAGAGGCCATGTAGTTTTTGAAACCTAAAATATTTACTATCTGGCCCTTTAAGGAAAAAGTGTGTCACCTCTTGTGCAGACTGTTATTTTTGGAATCAGTGGGGTGACTATTCTGCATCTTCATTGACCCATCAGCGGCAAAACAGAAGGGGAACTGTTTCTAGAGTCGGTGGAAACGGGACACATTGTAGAGGGAATTCTCCTAATCCTAGGCAGGCTATCAGAGATGAGAGGCTTGAATGGAAATTCCAACTCTCTTTCTGGTGACTGAGTGGCCAAGATGGTGGTGGATATAATTTCATGGATACAATTTTCCTAGTTGGCCAAGAAAGCTACCTTCAGGTCCAGAAAGAGGATACAATGGCATTCATTGCTATTAGAAGGATTTGGAGGGGTGTCTGCTGGCCTGGGCCTTGCGGGGAGGGTGCTAATTCTGACAGTGCTTGGAGAAGGCACATCACTCTTGTCTAGCTCTTTTCCTCTTATAGCCGAGGGATCTGGAAGAAAACAATTCTGTGAACATCTCAGAATGTGTTCAAAAATTAGAAAAACTAAATTCGGCTAAATTTTCTTGTGATTTCCTACCACAAGTGAACCCGGGCACACATGAGACAAACCAGCATTGGTTGGAAGTATGGTGTTTAGGGAACGGTTTTCTCCAGGCAAAACTAATTCCATTATGTGAATTGTGAAAGGAAAAACCAATGAGAACCAAGAGGTGTGTGTGTGCGCACACAAATCTAATAGTTTTGAAGCTGTTACTCAATTTTGCAGTTTGACTGTTCTCTTCTAAGGTTCCCTGTGGCTCAGGTGGTAAAGAATCTGCCTGCAATGAGGGAGACCTGGGTTAGATCCTGGGTTGGGAAGACCCCCTGGAGAAGGGAAAGGCTACTCACTCCAGTATTCTGCCTGGAGAATTCCATGGACTGTATAGTCCACGGGATCACAAAGAGTTGGACACACCTGAGCAACTTTCACTTTCACTTATAAGGTTACGGATCACAATTTTCCTAAGATTTAGAAGACGTATGCTTCACTGCTAAGGCTAGAAGATACTGTGGCCCCCAAATTCCATGTTTCCAAATTCCACTGGATATGGCAGAGCCCAAATGCACAAACAGAGGAGGGAGGAGGCGTTGTGTGTGACGAGCTTTTGCTGCTGAGACAGGCGCTGCATTTACCTTAAAGCTGTCTTCCTCCTCCTGGTAGACCGGATTCATGCTGGTGAGAGAGGTGATGAACTCGAGGGCGGTGAGCGGCTTGTGGGGCTGCTGGCGGACTCTCCGCTCCGTGAGCACCTCCTTCACCACCTGGACGATGTGTCCCTGCGTAAAGCCGTCGGTGATCTTTGCCAGGCAACTGACACTCAGGGTGTCCGTGATGACGCCACCGTGTCGCTGAATGATCTCCTTCCACAGAACTGCTGGGTCCAAGACGACAAAGACAGAGAACGAGAGTCACCAGAGAGAGAACAGGGTTAACCCAGTGCCCGGGACAAACCTGCCTCTCACCAAGAAAGGAGGGCACAGGGAGCCTGCTCCAATTCGTAATTCAAATGAGCAGGGGGCCAAAGAGCCAAACGCTTCGTCTCGAGTGATTTTTCACCCACAAGGCATGCACATAGGTGGCCCTGAGTTCTACAGATCCCCGAGTCCCTAGTGAATTGACAAGAAAAAATTTAAAACGGGTCAGTATACATATATACACTACCATGTGTATTAATACAATAGATTGCTAGCAAGAAGCAGCTGGACGGCAGCACGAACTCGGCTCGGTGCCCTGTGATGACGCAGAGGGCTGGGTGGGGAGGGGTGGGAGGGAGGTCCAAGCAGGAGGGGACATATGTATACATTTAGCAGTCACTCCCTACAGCAGAAAGTAACACAAACTGGTAAAGCAATTACATGCCAATTATAAATCTTTAAAAAAGGTCAATAGAGATTTAAGGTGGAACTTTCGAAGATGTTCAGAATCTTCCAAAACTGGAAACTTATGGTGTTTGGTTAAGTAGGAGTCTGACTTGTTTGAGTTACAAAGGTCATTCCGTATGTGATTTATACACATGGAATTGCAACACACAGTCCGATTTCCATCAGCTTTGCAGGGCTTGGTTCCTGTTAGGCGTACGACACTGCAGAACACGTCCTGTGAACAGAGGTATACTCTCTGCCCCCAGCAACGGCAAACATGCACAGATGAAGAGATCTACTACTGGATGGCGCCCTGTTGCTGCTGGGTTGGTGGGACCTTGGGTAACCAGGAGATTTCACTTATGACATGGGGATGCTATGAAGACGAATTAAGAAATAATCCCTGGTGCTTCTTAACCTTAGAGACAGGATGGTCTCCCACACAACACTCGAGACATAACACTTCGAATACTGTGTCTGTTCTGTAAGAGAGGTTTTATGGAAATAAATTGAGACCCACTGTGGTGTGTTTTTCCGGTAGTCATGTATGGATGTTAGAGTTGGACTATAAAGAAAGCTGAGTGCTGAAGAATTGATGCTTTTGAACTGTGGTGTTGGACTCTTGAGAGTCCCTTGGACTGCAAGGAGATCCAACCAGTCCATCCTAAAGGAGATCAGTCCTGAGTGTTCATTGGAAGGACTGATGTTGAAGCTGAAACCCCAATCCTTTGACCTCCTGATGTGAAGAACTGACTCCTTGGAAAAGACCCTGATGCTGGGAAAGACTGAAGGCAGGAGGAGAAGGGGACGACAGAGGATGAGATGGTTGGATGGCGCCACCGACTCAACGGACACGAGTTTGAGCAAGCTCCGGGAGTTGGTGATGGACAGGGAAGCCTGGCGTGCTGCAGTCCATGGGGTCACAAAGAGTCGGACACGACTGAGTGACATGCCGGGAGCCGTCAGGATGCCCCCTTGCTTGGATGACAAGGTCACGAGACTAAGAAAGTATTTGCAAAGCTGACTTTCTTTATCGGGGCATCCTGGGCAAGCCGCACCCTGGCATTTTTCTTGGAAGTTCTGTCCATGTTCGGAACATTGGCTCATTTCAGTAGGTCAGTCACAGTTGGAAAGAATTTGTCCTGAGATAATCCCCCCAGACCTTATGGACCAGAGGATCCGGGAAGGTGGATCACCTTCCCCGGGGGCTAAGGAGGAATGAAAGGGACATTTAAATAGGTTACTCCTCCTCCTACTAATTACTGGGGAGTTTACCAAGAGTTCTCTGGGGGTCATGGCAAGGCCACCACCAGAAAGGCTCGTACTTGGGTCACCTTTCCACCTCCCATTCCCCTGACCACTCCACAGAGGAGGCTCGCTTCCTTGAAGAAATCAGGCTCGATTGAGACTTAGGAATGCTCATAACTGTGGCCAGCATAGTTGGAGGTATTGATTGCTTTAGGATATGTAGACATAGGAATTCATTTTAGTAGTTGTAAGGTTAATAGGACTTCATTGTTAAAGCAGTGCTGCTAAACTGTCTCTTTGTCCTCTTTTCTCTTTCCTTGTAAGAACCGGAATAGGTTAATAGAATAAAAGTTTCAAGCTTAAGCCCTTCTTTCTAGCTTCTACATAATTGCACCTAGTAAGAGAAATGTAACCTTTCTACTTAGATTGATGTGCTTATCCGAAGTATGCTGGAGACATTCAAATGGTAAACATACTATTGTTAAGTCTAATTATGCAGAAATCCGACCTTTTGCAAGGAAAATGAGCTTAAGGTTAAAGTTGTTGATGATAGGCAGAAAACAGGATTGTATAGAAATAGATGTGATGTAATGGGTGTGTTTCTTGGGTATAAAAACTGTAAACCAACAACAATAAACGAGAGACTGCTCCATCACCACACATCGACTCAGCTCAGTTTTTCCGCCGACGCCACTCATCCCTCAAGACCCCAGGACCCCGCTGGGGCTGGACCCCAGCAGTGACTGAACTGTGATGTGTTAGTTCTGTCCAGATGGTGAGGAAGGGACTGGGCAGGGACAAAGCTGTCCATCTCAGAGTCAACCTGCCAACCTGGCACGGCGAAGGTTGGGCTAAATGTCTTTAAAGAGTTTTGACCTTCTTTGAGGAAGGTTAAAGACAGTTTTTTTTTTTTTAAATAAATGAAGATTCCTGCATGATCTGAGCACTGTCAGGTGTGTGGAATGACTACATCATCCAAATACATTGACCCCTAAATACCGAGTGAAGTGAAAAGCTCCAAAGACTGTCAAGGAAAAGCATGACTCGGGACATAACTATGACCAACATCAGAGAGTCTGGTTTTGGAGCCACAAGTTATTTCTCTGTCCTCCTGGCGGGGGGGGAGCCTTGTCTCCAAGGTGAGCTGAGTTGCTGGGAAGGGGGATATGTTACCAGGGGCCTGTGGTGTCTTCAAGCTGTGGAAGGTTAGCCGTCGAGGGTTGGGGGCCACAGTGACACCTGCTACGGCTAAAGGGGCCCCCAACTTGACCTAAAGCAACATCTACCCCCTGCATCTACGCTGCTGCTTCCTTGGGGGATTTATTTAAACTTGAAGTCATCTAAAGGTTATCTGTAAAAATAGGCATAGAAAGATTTAACCCTTAGGCTTCTGTGAGAAATAAGGGCAAGAAAGTATAGAAAGCAACTGGAAGAAACCGTTCTGGTATACGGCGGGCATTTTATTTTCTACAGCTTTGTTACAGTTATTTCTGTAATTACTATTAGACATTTCATTTTGTGCGGCTTCCCAGGTGGCTCAGTGGTAAAGAACCCGCCTGCCAATGCAGGAGATCTGGGTTCAATCCCTGGGTGGGGAAGACACTCTGGAGAAGGAGATGGCAATGCACTCCAAGATTCCTGCCTGGAGAATCCCATGAATAGAGGAGCCTGGTGGGCTACAGTTCACAGGATCGCAAAGAGTCGGACACAACTGAGTGACTAAACAGCAACAACACTGCATTTTGTAACAAAGTTTTCTAACGCTCACTAAAACATCAATGATTGATATAAAAGTTTCTAAGCATATTTGTGTAAAGACCCTGGAGCAGGTAACGATTACCCTTATCCTAACACAGCCGTCACAGATCAGAAAACATAACCCATGGTAAAAATACACAGCAACAACACCAACCAGACCACACCACCCCTTGGGATCTAGTCTGTCTCTTGTCCACACTCACAACACCTAAAAACTGTGCAAACAGGTTTGAGTGGTGACTTGGGAGCTGAGACGAGAACACGTCTTATGACACAGGGGATAACCCCTAAAGCTGAGGAGCCAGAACACCCCAGACTGGGACCCAGAGCAGCTTCCGTCTCGGAGACCGAGGGCCGCCAAGGGGCTCTCTGCACCCGGTGCTGTATTTCATTTTCCTCTCATGCATGCAGTGGGCTTTTCAGTTCTTCAGGCTAATCTACATCCCCTTCCCCTTCTTTAGACTGAAAGGAATCTAGTCTTTGGGTCCCCTGCGAAGAACTGACTCATTAGAAAAGACTGTGATGCTAGGAAAGACTGAGTCAAAAGGAGAAGAGGGTGGCAGAGGATGAGATGGCTGGATGGCATCACCGACTCAATGGACATGAGTTTGAGCAAGCTCCGGGAGTTGGTGATGCACAGGGAGGCCTGGCGTGCTGCAGTCCATGGGGTCACAAGGAGTTGAACATGACTGGGCAACTGAACAACAACTACTCTGCTTCTGCCATTCCAAATGGATTCCATCCTGACTGCTGCTTGAGATGACACCACCTCTTAAAATTCATTTTCATCTGGGGTCTTGCAGAAGCACACGAGGGTGAATAATACGATTTGGATGAGCTTCTGGCCTCTGCAGTCTAGAATTCCAGAAAAATCGAAAGACATGAGCTGGACTCCTCCAAGCAGACACTGGGTCCGGGGTGGGGAGCCTGTGATGAATTGGGTTATTAGTGGAACAGACCCCAGGGAAGAGAGGCAGGAGGTAGAGCATTAGGAACGTGGCGAGATGGAAGCCCAAAGGGATTTCTGGGGACTAGACACGGCATTAATCAACCGGGAGGTGGGTTTTCTTTGCAGAGACATTTTGAAGGAAACAGCTTGATTTGGGGAAAGGAGGTAGATATTGAATTATATTTGGTAAACCTTAAGGACCGTGTTTCCTCCGGCTGATCTACCCTTAGCTTCTCAGCCCCGTCCCCTGCCCGCTGCCCGCCTGGAGGAATTTGAGAAGTTGGATGGTGATTGTTCCATACACCTTCAGAGCTCTGCTGCCCACAAACAGATGAAGAAGCATGGGCCCAAGTTATGAATTTGCAGGCCAGGCTTTACGGGCTGTGAGAGACCATTTTTGATCACTGCAAAGACAGGAATAGTCTTTCTTTAAGATAGATGTCTCAGTCAGTGTGGCTATGATAACTTCAAGGTCACTGGAGGAAACAAGCAGCATTTATGATGCTGGCAAGAATGGCGGCCTCAACAAATCACCCACCAGCAAAGAAATATGTGAGACGCACGTGGCTGAGTGGACAGAGCCCTGAGCCCAAGACAGCCGCTGCTGCAGGTTTATCATCTGCTCACAGGTGAAGGGACGCTTCCTCCTCCTCTCTCACGTGGCTGCAGGGAGGAGGTTCAGGCTGGACTCTGTCACATGATCTGAGTCCCTAGAGAGGCCTGGCACTTCATCAAAAGAACACAATTGTCCTTGTTAGACATCAGTAACCCCATTTTTAAAGGGCTTCTGGTTTTCTCCAACAGTGGAAACTATTGAATCCAAAGTCATGAGTAACGTTCTAGCTCCTGAAAATTAATAATCCACTACTTTATTCCATTAAGACAGCTTAAAATATATATACAATGCTGAGAGAGAGAGGAAGAGAGGGACAAACAGAGAGAGAGAGAGAGACAGGGAGAGAGAGAGAGAGATGCTAACAAGAGCTGAGGAAGCTCTGATGAAGCTGGGAGCCAGGGGTCCTCTGCAGTGACTCAAGGTGGGCAAAGGATGCTGGTGCCCACCCACCTCCTAGGCTAAGCTACACAGCCCTGCCCCCTTGAGCTGAGATCACGTAAGTCGTTCTGGCCAACATGGGTAGAAGTGCTGTTGGCCCCATCTGGGTCTGGCTGCTGAAATCTCCTGAGGGATCCCTTCTGTGATCTTTTTCTCCCTTTGAGGCCGGTTGGCTACAAAGGCCCCAGCGGAGGGTTTGCAGGCCCCAGAAGACGGAGAAGCCCCTAGATGATGGAGAAATAACTGCACCCAAAGTCCCCCTGTGCTTTGTGTATAACACTGATTTGTGAAGTCAGGACCACAGTTTAAGGGGACAGAAATGAGTGCAGGTTGTAAACTGAGTGGCTAATAAGCTAAGAGATTTTCGCGTATGGGGAATAAAGGGCTGTTCTTTCAGCAAATCGCATTAGCCAGGAGCTTCAGAACAACCAGAAAGGACCATATATCCTCTCTGTTTTGGTGATGCTGTTGTGGAGGATTAACAGAAACCAAGTCTGACCTAATAGATTTTGTTGCTACCATCAGTGCTAACCACTGCTGCCGTATCATCGCTACCTGCATCTCCTCTGTGGCCACCACCACGACTGCCAGCATCTCCCTCGCCGTCCTCAGACGGCGGTCACCACCACCACCATTTCCGACACTGACGCCGCTGTTGCCACCTCTAAGCCAGATCTATCACCACCACCACCACCACCGTGGCTGGCCAAGACGACCCCTTGGCCTCTACACCCTCTGTCACCCACTGTCCTTGACCTTGGGCTGGCCCTGGGACTTTCTCTTGACCTGCAGAGTGTGGTGAAGATGACCCTGTGTGGCTTCTGAGGCTGGGTCACAACTCGTTCCAGCTTCCGCCTGAATCTCTTGAAACATGTGCTTTCAGGATGTGCTTTTGGGGCCTGGGGTGCTGTGCAAAAGGCCATGGAGGATGGAGAGCTGGTCCTCCAGCCCCAGCTGAGCTTCCAGCTGACCCAGTCATGGAGGGAACGGTCTTGGATGTCCAGGCCTATCCAGGCTTCAGATGGCTGAAGCTCCAGTTACCATCACGAAACTCCTCGGGGGGAGGGAGCCCCCTGCTGACCCCAGTGGCCCCTCAGACCCACCAGAGGCATACATTGTTGTTTCCAGCCCCTGGGGAGGTCACAGAGCAGGAGACACGGAGACCCCATCAGTGCCGCTGTCGGCTCCCGAGCCTTCTACCACCCAGCCATGGAAGTCCTCCTCCTCCATGACCACCATCAGCACCTTATGCCCCTTCTCCTCCACCACCACCCGTGCTCTTGGGGCCCTGGGATGGTGCTGGGCATCCCAGTCATCTCGTGTAAGAGTCACCACCGCCCTGCGAACTCTGACAGAGCGTGGAGACCCAGAAGGTCAGCCAACTTGTCAAGGTCATCAGTGACCCAGCAGCAAAGCTGGGATCAGACCCAGGTCTGCTCAGAGTCCACATCTCATGGTTCTTCCCCATTTCATTGCCCTGTATCCCAGGGGCCCTTGTTGGTACGGTTCCCTGTTAATAATAGGTTTACAAAAACGTGGATTTTGAGTCTATCTGTTCAAGAAAAAAAAATGGAAAAAGTAAGCTCTTGTATTTAGTGTTTACGTCAATCAACGTTCTCCTGAACTAATACTTTAAGATTGGGGTGAAAAAAAAATCAACCTCGTGAAAAGAAATGCTGCCAGATGAGAAAGACAGCACCACCACGGGGACAAAACGAAGGACCTGATTCTACCTGTTAGAAGAACCATTCACACCCTCTAGGCTTCCGTCTCCTTCGGGACTCAGCATAATAACCCCTATCCAGTTCCTTTTCGTCGAGGGAAAAACGGTCATGTTAACAACAGAATAGAGGGGTATGCTTTGCTCTTCTGACCCGATATTTGCATTTGTAGCTCACAGTCTGGCTGACGCCCTGGCACACTGGGCCTCACACCCTCTTCTGATGCTCCTGGGTGAAGAAGGCCACCCTCGCAGACCCACATGACAGCACAGCCACCCAGATGGCCCAGCCTTGCTGGCTGCGCAAGGGAAGGGGTGAGGGGTACTCGCCATATCTGGAAGCGTAGTCTGGTCTGGGAACCAAAATAATTTTTTGGTAAACTTTGCAGAAAGGTTGAAGCTCTGCATCAAAAGGTCGCTTCGTGGTCCCCACAATCAGAATCCTGTCGTCTGGTTTCAGGAGTTTCAGCATTTTGGGAAGCTGCTTTTTCAGGCGCTTAGGCTCCATCTGGGAGAAACAGAGAGGAAAAAAAAAATGAGCCCACATACAGAAAAAAGAATTAAGAGCTAAAGAAAACTCAGCCTCGGATGCACTGTGGGATGCACTTACTAATGTGATTTCGGGGCTGGTGGACAAACTTTCCTAGAGTGTGTCCTGGGCCACGTCTCAGGACGCGGTTCCTGGTTGGCGTGGTCTGAATCGCTGGCCCTTCCTTTCCTCAAATCCGGTGCTCTGATTTGGACAGGGGAAAGGAGGGAAGCACCTGATTGAACGTTCTAGCATCTTAGCCCTAGAAACGTGGGAAACGGGGCGGATTTCCAAGCGGAAGGAAGCTGCCTGGGGTTGACAATGGGTTCTGGGGCGTTCCTCCGAGCTGTTTTGCAGGTGAACTCAAGACTCCCTTTGTTGATGGCCGTGACAATGAGGATCCGAGGTCCCGGATCTCAGGTCAGAAAACACCCCGTGACACGAGAGTGGGACACTGCTTCTCTCTGAAGCAGTCTGGACGCAGTCTGAAGCTGGCTTATTTCTGTATAGCCTCAGCACTAACTGAGGGTCAGGAGCAAGATGTGAGGCACTGGAGGGAGGAGGACTTCCGGCCTGGGGGTGGTGGTGAGCAGATTTGGCCACATTGCCATGGCAACGCACGGCCTTCATCCAGGGCAGCAAGAGGAGAGGAAGTGGTGAGGAGCCTCCACGGAGATGCCCGAGCATAATCTGAGCCTCTTTTGCTCCCCTTTGGCTCAGGGGCAACTTAGACACAGACTTAAAGATCTCACCTATGCTGGGGTTTCCTGGAACTGCCCCCCCCAGCACCTGTGAGCACCTCTGCAGGAGATGAGGCCACCTGATGTTTGTCCCCACAAGTTCCGAGTTCCGCACTCCCAGGCCGAGAAACAGCCCCACAGGAAGGGGCTGGGGACGCCCAGGGAAGGGAGCGAGCGTGTGATCAATTCCATCCTCAGGAATAAAAGCGAGCAGAGGAGGGCGCTGGAGGCCCAAGGGGTGCCGGGGGTGCCCGAGCTGTGTATGGCCTGCAGGGCCTCGGGGACAAGGCCACTGTGAGATGGGGACGGCCAGCCTGCTGGGCAGAGGGCAGGAGGGTGGGGGTGGGCGTGCAGCTGGGGGAGGGGAGGGGCGGGGCTGTTGGCCAAGCAAGGGCCCCCGGGCTGAGTCTCTCCTTCCTTCCTCCTTCTGACCGGTGGGAGGGCCGGGTTTCACAGGGCACAGGGAAAAGACAATGAGAGGCTGAGAAGGAGCACTACCTGGGCCGAGGGGCCCTTAGGAGCAAAGCCCAGCGGGAAGCTGCAGGAACTTCGGCTCCAAGCAGCCCCTGGGTTGGGGCTTGCCCTGACCACAGGCCAGGCCAGCTGTACTTCCATGCCTGTCTGTCTTGCTCATCACTTTTTATGCCTAGCCTGCGTGCACAGCCCTGGGAGCACCAGATGCAGGGTTTCAGGGCCCTTGCTCGGAGCCTGGCATGGACTCTCCCACCTAATCCTCACAGGCACCCCAATAGAGGGACTTGTTCTCACCCTCACCAGGGAGATGCTGGTCTGAGGCATGAGGCGGTCTGGAGACCTGCTCAGAGTTCACGAGCAGGACCCCGGCTGCCAGCATGGACACGGTGACTCCAGAACCTTGCTCCTTCCCCTACTCTGGGGGGCCCTGTCTCTCAGGGGGGACGTGCCGGGGGTCTTGCTCCCCGCCAACCCCACCAATTCCCTTCCTGTGTAAGGCCTATAGCAACTGAGAGCTGCAAAGGAGACTTAAAATATCTATTCCTATTATATCATATTCTATGTTATATTTATATCATTATTATGGAATGTTGCTTTTCAGTTGCTCAGTCGTGTCCTACTCTTTGCCACCCCATGGACTGCAGCACGCCAGGCTTCCCTGTCCTTCACCATCTCCTGGAGCTTGCTCAAACTCACGTCCATTGAGTCAGTGATGCCATCCAACCATCTCTTCCTCAGTTGCCCCCTTCTCCTCCTGCCTTCAGTCTTTCCCAGCATCAGGGTCTTTTCCAGTGAGCTAGCTTTTTGCATCAGGTGGCCAAAGTATTGGTACTTCAGCTTCAACATCAGTCCTTCCAATGAATATTCAGGGTTGATTTCATTTAGGATTGACTGGTTTGATAAGGTATAGATCAGCTTTATTGATATAATTCATATACTGTATCATCCACCTATTTTAAACATATGCTTCCGATAAAATTAAAATAGTAAAAAAAGATAATGTCTGACCGAGTAGTTTTTAGTATGTTCACAGACTTGGGCAACCATCATCACAATTAATTTTAGAACATTTTCTTATTTGCTCCCTAAAGACCTCACCCATTCATAGTCACTGCCCACTTTCCCCCAACTTCCTTCTTCAATCCTAGGCAATCACTAATCTACTTTCTCTCTCTACAGACTTGTATTTTCTGGATATTTCATCAGTGGAGTCATTCAATATGCGTGTGTGCGTGGCTGCTTTCATTGACCATGCCGTTTCTGAGGCTCACCCGTGTTGCGGTAGGCTTTAGTGTTTCAGTTGCTGAATGACATCCGCCGTATGCTTATGCCACACATTTATCCACTCATCAGTTGATGGACATTAGGGTTATTTCTACTTTTTGGCTCTTCTGAATTGTGCCACGATCAACATTTGTGTATAGGATTTTGTACGCGCTAATGTTTCCATTTTGAATTGCTAGGTCATATGGTTACTCTTTCATTTAACCTTTTAAAGAAATGCCAGACTATTTTGCAAAGTATTTGCACCAGTTTACAATCCTAGCGGAGAGCAGAAGGTCTAAGTTTCTCCAGACTCTTGCCAACACTTGTGACTGTTTTCCTTATTTTTTTTTCCTTCCATCTAGCCATCCTCATGGGTGTAAAGTGGTATTGCATTGTGATTTTGACTTGTATCTCCCTGGGGGCTAATGATGTTAGCATCTTTTCATGCGCTTACTGGCCATTTGTATACTTTCTTTGGAAAAGTGTGTATTCAGAGCTTTGGCCCTTTTTCAAACTGGGGTTATTTGTCTTTGTAATGTTGAGTTGCAAGGATCATTTGTATGTTCTAGATACAAATTCTTTGTCAGATAAATCATTTGCCAATATTCTGAGCTGTCTTTTCCCTTTCTTGATGTTTTCTTTTACAACAAAAAATTTTTTAGCTTTGATGAGGTTCAGTTTAAGCTTTCTTTTGTTGCTTGTGCTTTTGATGTCATGTCCAAGATGCCACTGCTTAATGCAAGGTCACGAAGATTCATGTCTCTATTTTCTTCTAAGAGTTTTATAGGCATACGTCTATGAGGCATTATTGGTTAACTGTGTGAGGTAGGGGTCCAACCTCATTCTTTTGCAGGTGGCAATCCAATAGTCCTAGCAGCATTGGTTGAAAAGACTATTCTTTCTCCACTGAATTGTCTGGGCACCTCTGTAAAAAAATCAGTTGACTGTAAATGTGAGGGTTTATTTCTGGACTCAGTTCTATTCCATTGACGGAGAGATCTTTCCTGCGGCCAGCATCACACAGTCCTGATTGTTGCAGGTTTGTGGTTAAGTTTTCAAACTGGGAAGAGACCTCCAATTCTGTTCTTTTCCGAGACTGTTTTGGCTGTTCTGGGTCCCTTGAATTTCTGTATGGATTTCAAGATCAGCTTGTCAATTCCTTGCAAATAAGTCAGCTGGAATCCTGACGGGGACTGTGTTGAATCTGTAGATCAATCTGGGGATTCTTGCTATATTAACAATATAAAGGTTTTCAATCCATGAACATGATGTATCCAACTACTTATCTAGGTCTTCATTATTTTTTCAGCAATTTTTTTGTAGTCTTCAGAGTAGAAGTCTTCCACTTCTTTTGTTAAGTCTGTTCCTATTTTTTGGATGTTGTTATAAATGGGATTGTTTGCTTAATACTAATTTGTTCACAGTAAGTGTATAGAAGGAAGTTACTTTGTATATCCATCTTGTACCCTACCCTGTAATCTCACTGAATGTTTTTATTAGTTTCTAAAACTGCTTTTAGTGAATTCCTTTGGGTTTTCCATATACAGGATCATGTCATCTGCAAATATAGTTTTCTTTCTCTCTTTTCAATATTATGCTTTGCTTTTCATTTAGTTTTCCTCCCTGACTGCCCTGGTGCCTGTTCCTGTTCAGTTGCTTCAGTTGAGCCTGACTCTTTGCGACCCCAGGCTCCTCCGTCCATGGGATTTTCCCAGCAAGAATGCTGGAGTGGGTTGCCATTTCCTCCTCCAGGGGATCTTCCTGACCCAGAGATTGAACCCACATCTCCTGCACCTTCTGCACTGCAGGCAGATTTTTTTTACTGCTGAGCCACTGGGGAAGCCTGATTGGCCTGGAGAGAATCTCCAATATAATGTTGGGTAAAAGCCGGGTGTGCAGCAGTCTATGGGGTCACAAAGAGTCGCGCATGACTGAGTGACTGAACTGAACTGAAAAGAGGCAATCTTAAGGGAAAAACATCCGGTCTTTTACCATTAAGGATGATGGTAGCTCTGGATTTTTTGTAGTTGCTCTTTATCAGGCTGAGGAAGTTTCCTTTTCTATTTTTTTTTTTTAAATCATGAAGGGGTGTTGGCTTTTGTCAAATGCTTTTTTTTTTCTGCATCTGTTGAGATGATGGTGTGGTTCCTGCCCTTTATTTTAATGATATAGTGTATTACATTAATTGATTTCTGGATGTTAAGCCTCCGCTAAATCCCACTCAGTCATGGTGTATAATCCTTTTTCTGTGTTGTTAGATTCAGTTGAGAGGAGACTTTCTGTAATGTAACTCACAGAGAGAACAAGATGGGATTTTTACAGCAAAATAAATCCCACAGTCTGGGCCTGAAGCCAGACCACCAGGCAGCTTCCAACCATTTCCTCCTGCACTCACAGGAGTCCAGAGCCTGCAAGGCTCCATCAGGAGGGAACAATGGCTTTGCAGGACTCCATCCACGAAGCATGGGTTGCGGCTGGGGACAACAGAGGAGCTTAAAAGAGGGCAGAGCACAGGAGAGGGATGACCGGGAATAAAGCTTCCTGAAATTCTGGAAATGGGTGTCAGGACAGAAATCTGCTCTTGAAGGGACTTCTCCCCAGCCCTGACCCTAGGCGTTTGCAGATACCTGCTGTTACTCAGATCCATGCCTCTGGGCTGCCAGGGATGGGAGAGATGACTGTTGGGCCTTGACAGTCCCTAAGTCATGTTTGACTCTTTGATACCCCATGGACTGCATGCACTGGGCTTCCCTGTCCTTTGGTGTCTCTCTGAACTTGCTCAAACTCATGTCCACTGAGTCGGTGATGCCATCCAACCATCTCATCCTCTGTCACCCCCTTCCCCTCCCACGTTCAATCTTTCCCAGCATCAGGGTCTTTTCCAATGAGTTGGCTCTTCGCATCAGGTGGCCAAAGTATTGGAGATTCAGCTTCAGTCCTTCCAATGAATATTCAGGGTTGATTTCCTTTAGGATTGACTTGTTTGATCTCCTTGCTATCCAAAGGACTCTCAAGAGTCTTCTCCAGCACCCCAATTTGAAAGCATCAATTCTTTAGTGCTCAGGCTTCTTTTTGGTCCAACTCTCATATCCGTACATGACTACTGGAAATATCATAGCTCTGACTACATAGACCGTGATTGGAAAAGTGAAGTCTCTGCTTTTTAACATGCTGTCTAGGTTTGTCATAGCCTTCCTTCCAAGGAACGCATGTCTTTTAATCTCATGGATGCAGTCATCATTCTCAGTGATTTTGGAGACCAAGAAGATAAAATCTGTCACTTTTTCCACTTTTTCCTCTTCTATTTGCCATGAAGTAGTGGGACCAGATGCCATGATCTAAAGTTTTTTAAATGCTGAGTTTTAAGCCAGCGTTTTCACTCTCCTCTTGGACCCTTATGAAAAGGTTCTTTAGTTCCTCTTCACTCTCTGCCATTAAAGTGGTGTCATCTGCATATGAGCCATGGTTATACTAAAAAAGCAACCCTTTGGGAAACCAGGAGGAGGAGGAGCAGGGCGATGAAGGTGGCGATGGAGGAGGAGCGCTGGGCAGGCCCTGGCTGTGTTGGCAGCACTGTGGTGGAGGTGTCCCATGGGTGATTCTGGTTGATGCCAGGTGTCTGCATCCCACCTTCGGGGGAGAGCTGCAGTCTGGGGATGGAGTGCAGCACCCATTGGCTAGGTGGCGATTTCTTTAAGTTATGAGATGGTGCCCAAGGAGGGCGAGGAGAAAAGGTCCATGGGCTTGAGATGGAACCTCAGTGAGCGTCACTGTATTTAGAGGAGTGTTTAGAAGTGCATGGAGGAGAGAAAGAAGGAAGTGTCGGTGGGGTCTGAGGAGACCAGGAGAAGGCAAGGCAATAGAGGCTAAGAGAGGACAGACTTTTATGAATGGGGGCTCACTGGCAAAATGGATTTCAAAAAACTGTGTGAGAGACGTTTCCATGGAGCTGGAGAGCATCAAGTGGACAGTAGGGGGTTGAAAAGCAAGTGGGGATGGTTAAGGACAGACTGGTCTTTTAAGAAACTTGATGGAGAACAGTGCAAGGTTTTGGAGGCAACCATGGCATGTGTGAGGTAACATGAAGCTGCCCAGAGACTGGAAGGAGGTCTGATCCCAGTGCCCTGGTGGGACTGGAGGCTGCCGCTCTGGGGGCGGGACGGGCAGAGATGCACTTGCAAGGTCTGAGCCCATCCCCGGCAAACTAGTTGCCATGGAGACAGTGGGGCGGTCCTGCCTCTTCCGAAGCAGAGGATACTGCTGTGTCCTGTCAATGGCAGGGATGTATGAACTTAACCAGCCCGTTTGGATAACAAATGTTGATCCCGGGCTGGCTCCACAGTGACATCTTTGCTGATGGTGAGTCCCCTTAGGAGGGGATGGAAATGAAAGGTGAGTCTGTTCGGCCAGCAGGCCCCTGCACCCAGGCCACCCTTGTTCCTGTTCAGAGCTGCGTCCATTACACCCGAGCCCTGTGTGCTCATGCATCATGCTGACCAACATCCCCACTGACCCCTGGCAGCCTTTGCAGCCGATGCCCCTACAGTGCGAGCTGCCAGCTCTGCCCCACCTTACTGTTGCGGGCGATTTCAAATTCGTGTCTGATGTGCAGGTGGCAGTTCCCATTTTCTTTTCTGCAGTCAGCTCCACCAAACCATGGCAGCAGCCGGTCCCGACCCAGCCCTTGTGGAGGCCCGACTGGGATGTGGGGCGGGCTCCCGCACGCTGCGGCCACGGGGGTAACGGAGCAGAAAGCGCAGCAGCATCTCGTCTTGCCTCACACTGTACTGCCTGTGTCTCGGACACCCACAACTGACTGACAGGGCAGGCGAGGACGGTGGAGAGCTCGGCCCTCCTCCTCAAGGGGAGGGGAGGGCAGGGGAGGGCGCTGTCTCCAGCATCCACCTGGTGCCTGGGGCTGGGCGTTGAGGACGTCGTCGGGGGAGAACTGGGGTGCCAGGGGACTCCGGAGCCCAGCACCATTGGCTCTGAGACCAGAGGGTCCCACGCGCAGACTTCAGGACGTGGTCTGGAGCACAGGGATTGAGGAGGGAGGACACAGGGGTAGAAGCCCGGAGGGCAGAACAGGAAGCCAGTGCTGATGCCAGAGCTGCATCCAGGTGCAGAGAAGGGGCCTGCGTGAGTCCCAGAGCTGCCTGGGACCAACGCTGTGTCCTCTCTGGCTTAGGGCTTCCCAAAGAATCTGTCTGCCAATGTAGGAGACGCAAGAGATGTGGGGTCGATTCCCTGGGTCAGGAAGATCCCCTGGACAGGGAAATGGTTACCCACTCCAGTAATCTTGCCTGGAGAATCCCATGGACAGAGGAGCCTGGCAGGCTGCCGTCCACGGGGTTGCCAAGAGTCGGAGACGGCTGAGCACATGCAAAACAGGGGAATGCCGCCTTCCTTTCCCCCAGGGACGCTATGTGCTTCCAGACCTACGCTTTTTGTCCCCGGGGCCTCTGTTGTCTGCTGCAGCAGCCCGCGGGGTCCCTGCACCCCGAAGCTTTGCACCAGGAGCCGTCACCTCTTAGGACTGGGCCAGCCTCCACACTGTACCTCCGAAAGGGCCTTGACCCAGAGGTGGACGTATCAAGGGTGGAGTTAGTCACTGTGGGGGAGAGTTTTCTCAAGGGGCATTCCTGGAACCCCTGCGGGCCCCCTGGGCTGCTGCTGGGAGTGCTCTGGGCTGCGGCCACGGCAGGGGGTGGTTTCTCTGCAGCCGGATGTGCTTCTCTGGGCCTCGGTGCCTTGGGCGTG
This sequence comes from Antilocapra americana, assembly GCA_007570785.1. Lineage (NCBI taxonomy): Eukaryota > Metazoa > Chordata > Mammalia > Artiodactyla > Antilocapridae > Antilocapra > Antilocapra americana. The sequence goes on along the minus strand of ML663590.1, from coordinate 653,736 downwards.
GGGAGCCTTTGGACCGAGGCTGGGCCAAGTGGCAATCTGGGTGCTGGGGTCCTTGGGGTACGTGGGGGGCAGTGTGGAGCTGCTCGTCTGTGGATGCAGCGAGTGCCCTCGGCGTTCCGTGGTCACCTTCAGGGCGCGACTCTCTGATGCCCACAGCCACCCCAAGCCCTGGTAGCCAGGGGACTTGGGCCAGGACAGAAGTCAGTGGCTGGGGGCGGGGAGGAAAGCAGAGAGCAGGCCTGGCGCTGGCCTCAGAGGCAGGAGGCAGCAGGAACCCCACCGCCCTAGGGGCAGGAACAGGACTCGGGGCTGGAAGATGCTCATGGGGTGTTCTCTGCCCGCTGGCTCTCCTCCGGCCGGGGCACTGGAGCTGGGGCCCCCCCAGGGCCAGAGGGGTCTGCACGCCCCCGCCTCCCCCAGCAACTCTGTGCCTGGGCTGGTTCAGGCATCCCAGGCGATCTTGTGGACTTCTGGGGACTCGGGGACCCTTCTGCTTGTATTCACCAGGCGTCCTGGGATTTCCTCAGACTGTGACTCAGTCTTCGGTGCAGTGAATCCCCCTGACAGAGGACAGACTTTTCTAATGCAGAGAGGGACAGAATAAATGTGTGATTTGTCCACGACAAAGACTGTGCCACCAAAGGCCTCGTCTTGTACAGGAACGAGACTAGTCGGGGACCACACTTGTGGGGACTAGAGCCTGTGCTCGGGGTAAGCTTTCGAAAAGGGCAGCTTCAGGGGAGGGTTCTGGGGCCCCTTCATGGTGCCCTCCTTGCTGGGGGGGCATCTACTGAGCCCACATTTATTCCCTGCGGTCAGTACTCCCTCAAAGCCTGGCAGCCCGTCCCCTTCTGGCTCTCAGGCGGGCTTGTTCATCCCCTTATTCTCCCTCAATGGAGGTGTACAGGTGAGCAGAGGTAATTGCTGGTGACAACCTGACAGCTTGAGGGGGTCCTGGGAGAGGACTTGAGGGGGGCTTCGTGAACTCAGAGGCTGGTCTCTCTGGAACTCTTTAGCCAGCTAAGGGGGTGGAGGCTCAGAGAGGTTAACTTACTTACTCAGGGACACACAGCCAACTAAGGTGAAGGCCCGGGACACACTTTTCCTGAATCCTCATATTCTCCAGGCTGATGCCCAGCGGGAGGTCCCGTGCCCGCTAAAGAGGCTGAGCTTCCAATGACGTGAAGTGTGTGACACCTTGGAATGAACTCTGCCTTTCATCTCTCTTGAGACTTACTGTAGCAACTGCCTTCGAGTTCACATCTCTGTGAACGTTTAGAGTTTAATTATTTTTTAAAAATTAATTTTTATTGGAGTATTTTACTGCATGTGGACATTTTTAATGCAGCAACTTCGCCAGCAGAGGGAGCTACCTACCAGCTTCCCAGATTAAATAATAAATGAGTCCGCTTAAGAGTTTCCAAAATGACAGGGCAATCAAGGCTCATTTGGCGAAAAAAAGACTGAGCTTTCATTCTTTATCCACATCATCTCTACCTGCTAAAAATGATGTATAATACATAAGGATCAAAAGTGATTAAAATCCTTATGAATTTAATCAGAAATTCACAGTTAACCACTATTTGCTTTGGTGCAAATTGATGTGGAATAACAATCATGTGTATCTACAATTTTTTTTTTTTAACTTGTGGGAAATTTTCTGATGATTTGTGGGGGGAGGTGGGGGGAAGTGTGGGGGAGGGGAGCCATTGAAAGGAGAGAAAAGGCGGAAGGAAGCAATTGACAGAGGGCTCCCAGGGGGACCCTGAACGTGGGGGCGCTTGGGGGGTCTATGCACCGTCTTTGTTCATAAATTTCAGGCCTTTGGCTATTTATTATGATGAATAATAGGAAATCCTAATAATAACTCCTGTGTGTGCTGTTTGCCGTGGCCCAGCAGAGTTCTCTCGATTGTTTCTTACTGTGAAGCCTACGTTTGGGTTTAAGGTTCCCCTCCCCCCTTCTCCATCTTTTCTTTCATTTTTTTCTTCTAAATTATGCCTCGTAAAAATCAGACACTGGATCCTTTCAGACACAGACAAGCGCTCAGGGCAGAGGGACGCCGGCCCCTCGTTTCCTTCCTCCCTTGAACAAGGAAGACCTTCTTGAGAGATCGAGGTGGTCCCTGGGACGGGGCGCCCTTGCGAGGAGGGAAAAGGCCCCACTGAGAATCGACCGGGAAGCCCTCACCTTCCTTTCCGCGTGGGGCACTTTTTTGTAGAAGGTTTTCTCGGTGTCTCCGATCCACACCACGGAGGGCTGGAGCACGCGGGCCACCTGCGAGGAGAAACGGTTGGTTGTGAACACGTCTCCTCTGGGGTGCACGCGTGACACCCCCTCCCGCCCCGGGAACAGCGGGACCGACCGGGGGCGGACCCTGGACCGCAGCGCCTCGCAAGGCTGCACTGCGCACGCGCGCTGCATCTTCCCTCGCCGCAGGATGGCGCCGGTGGTCAGGATGCCCTGGGTGTCCCTACGTCCTGCTCCAAGGACCCCGAGCATCCCCTCGGTTTGGCTTGAAATGAGCCAATAGTTTCTGCTGCAAACGAAGGGAACTGGGCCATGAGTTTTAATTACAGCCTACGCCCCACTCCCACGCTGATTCAGGTTTGCTCATTTTGAGAAAAGCCCGCTTCAGCACCAGGGCCCCGGGATGCTGTTTGTTCGTCTCCGTGGGCCCGCTGCCTTTGTGGCCGTGGTTTCATCTGGAAGGTGGCTGAGCCCCTCCCGGGGTGAGCGGGGCTTCGTGACAGCGCTGGGACTTACTGTGGGCCCGTGAGTAATTGCCACACACCTAACAATCTCTTCAAAGCGTCCCCGTGATAGCGGAGTTCAGGTATTTTTCGCAACAATTTATGCTTTGTGCAAAATTGTGCCAGATAAAAGCCGTCCCCAGTCACAGCGAATGCAGTGTTATGTACTATTTTTATATATCTTTAAACATCATTAAGGCAGCAGGTGTGATTTTTAAACCGAGACAGACATTTAATAAATGATGGAAAAGCCACTGGGAACACTGGCTAGGTCTGTTTTCCCTGGGCACCACGTACCAAGGGAAGCGGATTATGCAGGTTCAAAGACAAAAGTGGATTCATCTTGATCCCCAGGCCGGTCTGGCCCTGGGCTGGCTGTGTCCAGTCTCACACATGCCAGGACGTTCAGAGAGGAAACGGTGCCAGCCAGCCACCCTCTGGTCAGCGTTATGTTTTAGACCCGGAGCCACAGAGCTTAGGAACCCAGAACCCCAAGTTTCAATCTCAAGACCCAAGGCAGCTTGATGGGAAGCATACAAAATAGCCAGTGAGCCAGGCTCAGGCCACACGCGTCGCCCACAGTCTGTATCACACGCAAGGTCACGGCCAGCACGGACCAGCGCTTCCTCTACTCAGAGGCTGGGACCTGTGATAACTCACTCACATTCATTACAACACTATGGAGCAGGTAACATCATCAGCATCCCTGTTTTCAGATGGGGAAACTAAGGTTCAAAAATGCTATGTGACCCGTCCAAGGTCACACAGCTAGATGGTGGCGGAAGCAGGATGCCAGGTCAGGCTGCTGGCTACCGTGCCCTCAGGTCCCCTCACTTTCTTGAGCCAGACCCTCAGGCACCCTCCCTGGCTTCACCGGCCACATCGAACCATCCCCAAGTCTGTCCACCCCTCTGCTAATCTCTTTCAACCCCATCAGTTCACCCATTCCCTCAGCCCCTGACGTGAACCCGATTTCTCTCCAGTTGACCTGCCCACTGCAGTCAGTTGGACCCACTCAAGTGCCCCGGGGGCAGGCCCCAAGGAACCACTGTTCTGCCAAAAGCTATTAGGAGTTTCAGTCAGAAGCTTCTCTACTTACAGTCCCCAAAGAAATGAAGAAAATGAGATACTGGACATAAGAGGTTTTCAGCTTCTGAGAAAAAGGGTATTTTTTAATAACATAGGTACAATTTTCATTCTTTGCAATCCCTCCTAAAAAATCTTAGCTTTAGAGTGGAAACCAATGGCAAAACGGTTTTCACATAAACTGTTGTCTCCTGTCTCAGGCTAACTCATGAGCTCGTGGAAGCTGCAGACTGGCCTCTCTGGCAAACAATGGCTTTTCCCCGGCTCTCGTTCGTGTGCCTACGTTCTCTCAGTCCAGCTGTTCTTAACGGGAATTGCAGATGTGAGTACCAAGTAACCCCGTTTTCCTTTTCTCTCTGCTTTTGACAAGGTAGGCTGCGTAGATGGACGGGAAACACAGGCATCTTTTTAGCTTGGGGTAATTTTGAAAGCAGCAGTCTTATGTCCAGCCTCTTATTTGAAGTTGTTTTGAAGACGTGGCCACAATGTTCCCCTGAATGTGAACATCAAGGAACTGTTCCCCCTTTCTGAGCAGCGGGGGAATTCCACACTTCCTGTGTTTCTAGCATGCACCTGTGAAGGAGTTCCCTCCTCAGGACGGGCACCTGCTCTGGGGCTCCCAGGGCTGTGCGGGGGGGCTTGGGTGACCACCTGGTTTGGAAGGGCTCAGGGATCATCAAATAAACAGAAAACATTTCCCAGGCAAGTCCTTGGATGATGTGACACCAAGCCAAGGAACGGTCACTGGCAAGTTGCCTTGAGATCCGGGCTGCCACTGCTGCTCCTTCCCCACGTGGCAGGTGTGAAGCCAGCTGCGTCTCACCCCCGCTCCCCTTTAATACGTGAGGTCCCCGAGGTGGAGAGAGAAGTCAGTGAGGTGCGACCCCCTCCACCAGCCCGGGAACGTGTGGAACCCAGAGGCATCCCTGGGTCGGTCTGACACCCCAGGCCCATGCCATCACCCAGGCAGCAAGCTGCCACGTTGCCATGGAGACAAGATGCCTATTCCACAGCATCTTCTTACCCCTGGCCTGTGTCCTTTCCTATCACCCTTCATTCTAATAGGAAGAAAGGCTTTAAAAACCATCACTGTCTGTCTTGTCCTCCAGAGCGTGAATCTCTGTTTCTCTGACCTTCCTCGGTGGCAAGCCTGTTCAGGGGATGTTCTGGGCAGAGAAGGAGGGCACACAAACCTGGGCCCTGCCAGGCCAAACGCCTCTCCTACCAGGAAGGATGGAAAGACCCGAGGCTCTTTTCCTTGGGGAAAAGAAGACTCCAGGGAGCAAGTGAACTGTTTTCTAACAGTTGAATGGCTGTCTTGGGGAGGAAAGTGGTTTTTATTATTTTGGGTCCAGTATGTAGAATGAGGGCTTCCCTGGTGGCTCAGATAGTAAAGAATCCCCCTGCAATGCAGGAGACCTGGGTAGGATCCCTGGGTTGGGAAGATCCCCTGGAGGAGGGTATGGCAACCCACTCCAGTATTCTTGCCTGGAGAATCCCATGGATTGAGGAGCCTGGCGGGGCTGTAGTCCATGGGGTTGCAAAAAGTCGGACACGACTGAGTGACCAAGCACACATGTAGAATGAAGGACTTCCCCGGTGGCTCAGTAGTAAAGAACCCGCCTTCCAATACAGGAGATGCAGGTTGGATCCCTGGGTTGGGAAGATGCCCTAGAGAAGGAAATGACAACCCACTCCAATATTCTTGTCTGGAGAATCGCACGGACAGAGGAGCCTGGAGGGCTACAGTCCCTGGGGTCACAGAGGGTCGGACAGGACTGAGCAACTGAACAACAACACTATAGAATGAAATCCATTCTCTCCTTTTCCTAAAACATCGACAGAGGAGCTCTGATGTGCTGGGCACTGTGCTAGGTGCTGGGTCCCTGGCTTCAAGGAGCCCACCAGTGGGAGGGGACGGTGAGGTGGGATTGGGGGGGTGGGCCAAGGAAATGGGTGTCAGAAAGGACTACCTCCGACAGAGAGAGGGAGAAGAGGACGAGGGCGGCAAGCAGACGTGGAGGGTGCCAATGAGGGTAAAGCAGACAGAGCCTGCAAGTGTCTCTAGAGGGCCCACAGCCTGGAGGAGGGCACTCGTCTGCCACTCTAGGGGCAGGAGCCAGGGTGCAGAGCGGGGCTGTGCGGGCGTGGGCTGCTCAGGTCATTCTGGGAGGTGTCAGAAAGGCCCTGCCACGGAGCTTGCTTTTATCCCAGAAGCTGTTTGGCGTCTATAAGGGCATCGAGTCATGACCTTCGACCCTGGTGTGTTACCGACAACTCCCTCTGGTGGGTTGAGAAGCATGACCAGCTGGCGGCTGTTTCCCGGAAAGGGGGTGGAGGTGTCCCCCAGAGGTTGTGCTGGGAAGTGAGGCTGGAGGCAGGGAGAAGGTTAGGAGGCTTTTGGAGGAAGAAGAGGTGAGGACTTGAGCAAAAGAGTGATGGGAGGGCAGGAAATGGGTGTGAAGGGGCATTTAGGATCTGCCAGACTGATGGACTGCAAGGAGATCCAACCAGTCCACCCTGAAGGAAATCAACCCTGAATACTCATGGGAAGGACTGATGCTGAAACTCCAATCCTTTGGCCACCTGATGCAAAGAACTGACTCACTGGAAAAGACTCTGATGCTGGGAAAGGTTGAAGGCAAGAGAAGGGGACGGCAGAGGATAAGATGGTTGGATGGCATCACCGACTCGATGGACATGAGTCTGTGCAAACTCCAGGAAAAAGTGAAGGACAGGGAAGCCTGGCGTGCTGCAGTCCATGGGGTTGAAAAGAGTTGGACACGACTGAGCAGCTAAACAACAGCAGTACGCCCTGGTGATGGTTGGGTGAGAGAGGAGGAAGTAGGGAGTTTCCAGTGCTGGGAGGCCTGGAGGCCAGGAGGACGGGGGCCCAGGAATCCAAACAGGGGACCAGATGAGGGATGAAAGGACGAGGTCAGTTTAGGCCACGGGAGCTGGAGGGCAGCTGGACCTCCAGGCAGGAGGACTGAAGGGTCTGGGGGGGTGGGCAGGAGGGAGGCGGGGCTGCAAAGGGCTCTGAGGCTGCAGTGGAGCCATGGGAATGGGTGGAGGACGCGGGGAGAGGGGAGGAAGCCAGCCTGGGGCTGTAGAATGGGGTCCACAGGGTGGAGATGCTGATGGAGGGGAGAAGGAAGGGAAACCTGGGGAGGTCAAGGGGGCATAGAAGAGGGAACCGTCTCAGAGCCCAGGGAAGGGCAGCGGGGAGCTGGCGATGGTGGCCGGTGTGGGCCTGAGGGTCTGGCAACCAGGAGGTCACGGGTGGTGTGGAAGGGACAGAAGCCACGTGACAGGCAGCTGGGGAGCGCATGGGACAGAGACAGGAAACGGGCAGGGCAGAGCTTGCAGACGGCATTGGGTTGGGGAGGTAAAGCCCACGAGAGGATGACCTTGAGGGGGAGACACCCTTTTACTGCTGTATAGCCACGGGGAGTGGGGAGAACCATGGTGGGTGCCAGCAGGGCGCCTGCCAGTCAGGGCGTGTCTGCAGTGGCATCACCTCGGACACACGCGCCCTGGAAATTCAGGCCTTGCTTGCCACGCAAAAGGAGTATTGGTAAAACTTTCAGACATGCCTCCTCTGCTCCCTTTGCTGAGACCCACTTGTCAGTCCTCTCCTATCTTCACAGACCTTTTGCAACATCACTACTCGCAAACACGAGCTGGCTCTTCACACACTGCTTTATATTCCTGTTTATTTCTCCAGCAGCCTTTTAATAAGAAGCTCCATCACTTATGGATCTAGTCCCTGTTTTTTGAACATTTGGATGTTTTTCTGCCTTCTTGCTAAACCAAACAGGGTTTAAGATGGGCCTTTTGGGTCCATGAAGCTGCTAGGTCGAAGGACCTGCCTGCCGGCTCGTCACACTTTCACCCGTGTGGTCCACCTGCCCTCTTGGAGGCCCTCTGTTCACACTCTTCAGCCACAATTTTTTTTCACACTCTTCTCAACAAAGTATTAGCAAAAAAAAAGAAAAACCTCTTTGCCAATTTGTTAATGAAAAATGGTATCCTTTGCTCTTTTAATTTTCATTTAGTAATGGAAAGGCATCATGTAAATTACCCACAGACAGTTTGAGGTCATGGGCAATTAAATGTAATTAATCCACAATGGAACTTTTCCGAAGTTACCGGGGATAGTTTATTTCCATCGCCAGTAGAGGGCTCTGCAGTCCTACCGAATTATCAATTCTGGACTAAAGTTCCATTTCACCCAACACGCACTTTTTCAAGTTCTGGAAAGGTCTTGCCAACAGCCACTTCCCCATCCCTGTGAATTTTATGGATTTGATCTTTTGCATTCTCCAAAGAAATGCTGTCAAACATCCACCATCAAGGTGAGATTCTCTTGGGTTGGGATATAATGGCTTAACAACGAAAGCCAGTTTGTGTTTGGCACGCTTGAGTTACTAATTAGATCTGCCCAAATGACCCTTGAAAGCTGTGGAAGTTCCTTCTGAAAGGGCGCTATTCTGCTTGCCACAGAGAACCCCAGGCAAACCCAGGTCCGCGTCTCAGGGGTTGTATCTTTACCAAGCTGAAAAGCACAGCCCATCCAGCTATCCAGCCATCGGCCCGCCCTTCCATCCATCCATCCAAGCCACGCAGATGCGCTGAGCGTCTGCAGTGGGAAGCAGGGAGGGCTGGGAAACACGGTCCCTGCCTGCAGAGGGTGTGGCCACCTGTGTCCGAAGGGGAGCTGTGGGCAGCCAGGCAGTGGCTAGGGAGGAGGGGCCGTGCTGGGGAAGATCTGGGGCAGGGGCGACTGGGGGGGGTGTGCTTACTTTCCTGAACTATAGTCACTTGGATTCTGCTTCCACATTTAATATGTGAAGATGGCTTGTTCTCTATTTCCATTATTTAAAGATGATAATTTGTATACTTTTTATTTCCCTGTATTATCTTTCATGTAATCGTAGAGGTTACTGGGTTGGCCAAAGAGTTTGTTCCAGTTTTCTCAATACGCCAGATGACAAACCTCAGTGACCCTCTTGGCCAACCCAATGCTCCACGTCCTTACTGGGTGTGAGTTGGGATAAACTGTGACTGTCAATCACAGGAAGAGCAGAAGAGGATTAAACAGTCCAGAGCTGGGCAGGGCTGACCCTTGACGGGAAGGAAGGTAAACGGAGGCAGAGGAGTAGACCAGGAGGGAGCTGGGGACGGAGGCACATCAGATGGGCTGTGACAGGTGGCATGGGGCAGCAGGTCAGGGCTGGTGACAGGAGCCCACTGATACCACTGCTGGAGTCAGAGGAGGCTGCTCTCTGGAGAGTGGCAGGCGCCAGGCTTACAAGACCATCCAGACTGTCTCCTGGAACCCTTTCCTCCGGGTTCACTCCCAGCTACCCAGAAATAACGGGTGCACGCCCATCCGCCCAACCTTGTGCCAACTTTGAGAAGCGCAGGAGTGCAAGGCCTGGGTGCAAGGCTATGCTCACCTTCCCCAGGCACCGTTTGGCTGCATTTAGGGCAGCCCCTGCTCGAAGGGTTTTCAAATTGGCTAAAAATCCTTTACTGCCCATGACATTGTCCCTGCTCACCTCCACTGCCCACCACAGAGCAAGAGCAGACACAGAGCATGCTTTACAGCCCTCAGCTGATCCTGTGCTCCCCGTGGCGCCTGAGGACATCCTCATGGCAGGCGGCACCCTGGGGCATCCGCGGTTGGGACCCGCCCTCCCCTCTGAGTCACCATAGCACGCCAGGCTCCCCTGTCCATCACCAAGTCCTGGAGCTTGCTCAAACTCATGTCCATCGAGTTGCTGATGCCATCCAAACATCTCATCCTCTGTCGTCCCCTTCTCCTCCTGCCTTCAATCATTCCCAGCGTCAGGGTCTTTTCACACGAGTCAGTTCTTTGCATCAGGTGGCCAAAGTATCGGAGTTGCAGCTTTAGCACCAGTCCTTCCAATGAATATTCAGGACTGATTTCCTTTAGGATGGACTGGTTGGATCTCCTTGATGCCTTTCCACATCAAGGGACCCCACAGGAGGGCCCCACTTCATGACAGCAGCCGCTCAGGGCTCACGGGCACCGGGCCCCCTCCTCCCACCCCGGTGCCTCTATTTCCACACCTGATGATCCACCAGAGCAGCTCGCACCTGTTTCTCTCTTTTCCTCTCCTCTCCTCCATCACTGAACCCCCACCACCCCCATTTGAGCAGCTGTGTTTCGGGGTGGGGGGTCAGGTGTAGGTCTTTGCTCTGTCCTTACTGAATTTCACCTTGTAAAGGCAGGGCTAACATACTTGTTATGTTTATTGTACATCTGTTTTATTTTTAAAGTCATCCACAAATATCCACAATGTCTTTGGGTTAGTAACCAGGAGCAGAGGTCTCCATGAACTACGGAGACATAACTGGCTGGGCTCCCCTTCTCGTGCCTCCTGGGCCAGCTGTTCACACCAGCACATCTGGGCGAGGCCCCTTGGCTGGGAGCCCAGCAAGGAGCCCTGGTGGGTGGTGCTCAGGCACGAGCAACGGCTCAGCTCCCTTGTGTCCAGATTCGCAGGCCAGTGCAGGCCAGATGGCCTCGACACTGGCCAGGCTGCCGCCTCAGCCCTGCTCTCTGAGGCCTCCCTCTGAGTCCAGCCCCCCGGGGGGTGAGGTTTCTAACAGAGGAGGAAGGGGAGGAAGCAACGGCCCCAGGGAGGGGACACCGTCTCTCCCAGACCTCAGGAGAGAGGATGCTCTGCTCTGGCCTGCCCTCCGGGGTGCCCTGGCCTCTCCTTGGCTTTCTCCCGGGCAGTCTGGAGGGTCAGGGAGGGGGGGAATCTAGAAGGCCTGGGGACATGTGGGACGCCAACAGGACACTACAGCCTCTAGTTTCTTCACCTCCTCATGCTGAAAAGCCCCCAGCTGATACTCTAGCCCAAGAATGGCCTTTGTGATGGTTTGAGGGCACAGAGCTCACAGGGCCGGGGGCTAGCCAGCCTTCACTCCCCCAGAGGCCAGCTGGAGGCCAGGGGATGGCTTCTGAGTTAGAACTAGGCTTAAATCCAGATGCAAGCCCCATAGTTCTCTTGTGTGTGCATGATGAGTTGCTTCAGTCGTGTCCATCTCTTTGCGACCCCATGGGCTGTAGCCCACCAGGCTTCTCTGTCCATGAGGATTCTCCAGGAAAGAATACTGGAGTGGGTTGCCATGCCCTTCTCCAGGGGATCTTCCTGACCCAGGGATCGAACCTGCATCTCCTATGTCTCCTGCACTGGCAGGCAGGTTCCTGACCACTAGTGCCACCTTAGTGCCAACTAAGAGAAGCCTTAGTTCTCTCGTACTTTTGATCAAATTAAACACTCTGAGCCTCAGTTTTCTGGTCTGTAAAATGGGTACATTAATTCTTGCCTCACCAGGAGTTGGGGCAATCAAAAGGGAAAGTGAATACGAAACTCCTTGGCATGTGCTGGACTCCTGGCCAGACAACTCGAGTCCTCCTCGTGCCTTCATCCTCTGATCAACCATCCCAAAACACCAGAGGAGGCTGGCACCCTGCCTTGATAGCTTTTGTCCAAAAAATATCTATTAAATGTGAATCACTTATCCCCTTGGGCTGCAGCTACTGAAGCCCACGCTCTAGATAGAGCCAATGCTTCATAACAAGAGAAGCCGCTTTAATGAGAAGCCAGGGTACCGCACCTGGCGAGCAGCTAGACAAAACCCACACTCAGCAGTGAAGACCCCCAGCAGCCAAAAATAACAAATAAAACAAGCATTTATCCCACAGTTCTTAACTGTTAGATGCATTTCTAATATGTCCTAACTAAACAGATGTATTGGAAAAGGAAATGGCAACCCACTCCAGTACTCTTGCCTGGAGAACCCCATGGACAGAGATGCCTAGCCGGCTACAGTCCAGGGGGTCGCAAGAATCGGACACGACGTAGTGACTAAACCACCATCACCAAACTGATGTATTCTCCTTCCTCCATCTAGCTTTCCTGGAAGGGAGAATTTTAAGTGACAATTGTTTACTTGTACTGTGCACACGTTTGTGGAAGGAGCACACTGGGGTTATTGTGTACAGACTAAAGGAACCCTCCCACAATAATGAGAACCAAATAGAATGTTTTTGTTAAATTATTTTCAAATTTTTGGTAGAAACTTTGAATTTGTGCTTGGAAAACAAGTCAGAGACTCGTTTTGCCGGCGTGTTTCCACGTGCACAGGGTTTTGTGGGCGACATAAACGCCTCCAGGCAGAAGCGATTTTTTTTTTTTGAAGAGTTGCGTCCTTAGCTCTGCAAAGAGGAACTCAGCCACAGGAATTCTTTACGAGAAGACATGATGAGTAACCAGGCCCTTCTGTTACCTCACCTACTCGAGCAAATGCCTCAGATCCAAATTTTGCTGCCCTCAGGCTCCTGCACCCCCAGTCCGCGTAACAGGCCCACGTATGGGCCTCTCCGCTTCCCTCTGGTTAATTAAAAGCCAGTACCTCTTTGCAATGCAGATAGCTGCTCTGCAATCCTGCCGGGGCACCGTGGCCCAGTGCACGTGAGTTTTAATTGAATGACTCCCACTCCCGAGACCTCTGGGCCTTCCATTAATCACTTACATACACAGTGAAGGTGAAGCGTAATGAGGTGTGTGTCAGGCCCTCCGACGCCGAGCGGCTGAGGCAGACACACAGGCTGTATTCACATCTTGATGATCTGACATCCAGCATTTTGTGCTCCACGGAATGCTCTTTTGCAATGATTCAAATGAATGCCAAGACTGCTTGTCTGATATCAAGACAAACGTCTCAGCAGCAGGAGCAAACAATACAACCATGCCCTTGGCTTTGTCCTAGAGTCTGAACGACAGAGCCCTTTGGTGGGTGGAGAAGAGAGGCTTAATTCAGAGGCTGAATAAGACAGGTGTTAGGCCTGGAGCCCCTGCAGCCAGACTGATGAGGCTCATCTCACGGCACTGCAGCCCTGGAAAACTACTTAGATGCTGTGTACCTCAGTTTCTTAAATCAGCAAAATGGGTATAACAATACTTCCCACCTCCTAAAGTTACTGTGAGGAGTGACTGAGTTAACCCAGAGAGGTGTAAGGTCTGTGATGCTCAGATACTCATGAAGGGCCAATATTTTTACACTCATATGCTTCTGCTGGTTACTTGACAATGTCAACAAAATCCGGCATTTAGAATAAGTGCCCTGAGGCGTTCTTCTGGGCAAGAGGATGAGTTCCACCTCTCCTCTGAAGAACTCAGTGCTTTGAGCTTGCTGGTGAAGTACACAAAGGCTACAAGTCAGGCTCTTGGGCTTCCAGTTCCAGCTCACCTCTAAGTTCTTGGTTAACCTTGCCAAGTATGCATGCATGGGGGAAGATTCCAGGAAGCTCAGAGGAAAGCAACAGCTGGAAAAGTAAAACAACTGAGCACATACCTCAGCTTCTGCCAAGTTAAAGGAGCTTGGTAAACAGCTCACGATTCCCACTGAAACCTCAAAGTAAAGACAAGCTTCCAGGACTAAGCACAGAATGAAAAGAGACCCTCACTTATGAAATGGAAAACAAAACTTCTGCAAGCTCAAGCTGATCAGCCAGTAATTTAACTGCTTGTTAGAACTAAGCCTAGCATGCTTCAGGGTGTCAACAATATATTATCCGCAATGTCTAATCTACAACAAAAACTGATTAATCATATGGAGAAACAGGCCTCCTCGATGGCTCAATGGGTAAAGAATTCCCCTGCAGTGCAAGAGACACAGGAGATGCAGGTTCGATCCCTGGGTTGGGAAGATTCCCTGGAGGAAATGGCAACCCACTGCACTATTCTTGCCTGAAAAATCTCATGGACAGAAGAGCCTGGCGGGTTACAGTCCGTGGGGTCGAGGAGTCAGACATGGCTGAGCATGACTATGATATGACAGAGTGATTCAGTATGAAGAAAAAGATGTGACACATAGTCAAGAAAAAAAAGCAGTCAAACGGAAACAAACCCCAAGGTGTCCTGACTCACGCAGTGTGGGGTCCCCGTGGCTAGGAGGAGAAATCCCGCTTCCATCACTTCCTCCTTTTTGTCTGTTAGGAGAAGACGGAAAAGTAGCTGCTCCTGTCTGAGCAGCTGCTCACGTGTGACCATCTCCCCTAAAAGCAGAAGCAGAGCTAACACCTAGCTCCATGTACTGCATAATACTTATTATGGGTATGTTTTGATAGAGTCAAAGCTGGCTTACCTAGCATTCTAGACACCAAACGTGGACCGAACAGCCTGAAGACAACCTTGACGCACTCAACCAAATGAAAACAAAATCCTGTCCAGGTTTAATATTAGATATAAATATGTGGGGGCTTCCCTTGGGGTCCGGTGGCTAAGATGCTGCATTCCCAATGCCGGGGGGCCTGGAGTCAACCCCTGGGGGGGGGGACTAGATCCCACATGCCTTAACTAAGAGTTCAAATTGCCACAACTAAAGATCCACATGCTGCAACTAGGACCCGCATAGCCAAATAGAATACATAAATAAAAATAAATATTAAATGAAAATACATTCAGTATTAGAATACTTTAAAACTTGGCAATCCTTCTGTGTGTATATATAATGCACATTTTGCCTCTATCTATCATCTATTAATATCAATCTATATATTCTAGCTTCCCAGGTGGCTCAGTGGTAAAGAACTTGCCTGTTCAATGCAGGAGATGTGTGTTCAATCCCTGGGTCAGGAAGATTCCATGGAGAGGGAAATGGCAACCCACTTCAGTATTCTTGCCTGGGAATCCTGTGGACAGAGGAGCCTGGCGGGCTACAGTCCATGGGCTCTCGGAAGAGCTGGACATGACTGAACAACTGAGCAAGGACAACAGTCTATCCGTCCATCACCGCCTGAGTCTAAATTATGTCACGGAATCAAAGCTTTTAGGGCTGACAGTATCGCTTGATTTGACTCCTTTATTTTGGTGATGATAAAACAGGGCCCCGGGGAGGTGAAGAGTTTGTCTAAGATCACAGGTCAGGGCTGCATAGCGTCTTTTAGGACCCGGCTACCTGACACTGGGCTGCTGTTGTTCTTCAGGCACTGAGTCCAGTCTGACTCTTTGCCACCCCATGGACTGTGGCACACCAGGCTTCCCTGTCCTTCACTACTTTGCTGAGATTACTGTCCATTGAGTCTGTGACACTATGTAACGGAATATCTACACTGCTGTGGTCGGCTTACATTGCTGTGGGTTCCTCCTTATGTTGGATATGAGGAGCTGATTGCAATTCACAAGCCAAGTGAGAAAGAATACCTCCACATGCAAATATCTGATGCCATTATTGGAGGGAGGTGAGCTGAACAAAGATTTAATTTTTAAGGAGACGTGAGCACTGCAGGGGGGAAGATGTGAGCATTCCCGTGACAGAGGAGGCTGATCTGAACAGCACAGTAGGGTGCTTATCAAGAGAGAAGCTGTGTCTGGCTGTTGGACGCTCAGCCAGATGCAATAATAAAGTAATTTACCAGAGGATGCAAAGGGGATGTTTAAGAGGGATGTGCATGTCAGTTAAGGAAAGGGTCTGTGCTAGGTGACTTAAGGAAACTGTTGTCCTTCGGTTGCCAAGTGACGTCCAGCTCTTTGCGACCCCATGAACTGCAGCCTGCCAGGCTTCCCAGTCCTCCACCATCTCCCAGAGTTTGCTCAAAACTCATGTTCGTTGAGGTGGTGATGCCATCCAACCATCTAACCTTGCAGCATTTGAAAATGTAATATGAGAGGAGGAGGAGAACCGGAGACAGGGAAATGTGACAGATACCTTGAAGACCAAATGCAGCATCATCTGGAGGCCATTCTTGCCTGGGTATTTCCCGGTGATGTTGGCAGCAGACAAGTTGAAGAGGTTGGCTCCCGTTTCGGTACAGATGGCGTGGACCAGCATCTTCTTCCCCACCCCAGATGGTCCAGCCAACAACAGGGATTTCACCAAAGGGGCTTTCTCGTGCACGGCTGCCGAACCTAAAAAGGGCAGAAGCAGAGGCTCTAAGATCCTGCCAAAAAAACAAGTGGTTCTTAGGTCAAGATCCCTCACGGCCGTGACTCCACGGCGTGACCCCAGTCTCGACAACGGTGATGGACGAGTTGAAAGCATTCTCACCAGGGGCGCGCCTCCTGTCTCAGGCGGCTCGGTGACACCTTTGATTTGCATGTCAAGGTGGAGCTGTCAGGTCTCCTTGGGTGTCTGATACATCACTTCTCTCTTACCCTCACCCCAGCATTCTCCCTAAACTTGTAATTTTAAAGAACATTCCTGCAATAACTCACCTCCAGCATTCTGTGAGGAGGGGGCAGGGGATTCTCTGCTTGTCAGCAACAGTACTACGCCCTTTGAAGGCTTGGGAAGATGAATGTGAAGTGGACGGGAAGATACAGGGGGAAAAGGGGAAAAACTGAGATCTAGATGGTGGTAAAATTTTTTTAAAATAAAAATTTTTTTTATTTTATATTGGAGTACAGTTGATTAACAACGTTGTGCTGGCTTCAGATGTACAGCAAAGTGATTCAGTTACATACATACATTCTCTTCTCCTTTAGGTGAGTACGGAATGCTGAGCAGGGTTCCCTGTGTTATCAGTAAGTCTGTGTTCGTTTCTCCTGCCCCGGGGTCCGGCCTGCCAGGGAGGGCAGAGTGAACACGACCCTTGATAATGAAGTGATGCGAATTATCGGGTCACTCAGAGGCCCCTGGCTTGAGCTCTCCACCACACTGTCCATCTCCTTCGAGTCTAGACTGGGACTCGGGTTTGATTTCTCCCATCGCTCTGAACATAGTTAGGGAGTGGACGGAATGAAATCCTGTGAGCGCTGCGGTCGGAACACCCGTCCTCACACGAGTCTGCTTTGGGTCAACAGCTGGGCTCTTCTGGGTCAGCTGGAAGTAAATCGATATTCTAATTATGACTGTGCTTCTCTTTTTGTGTGTGTGATTGATAAGACACAGGGAATTGATCTGCGTCATCAGCAAGAATGCTTATGGTTCCCTGCTACAGGCCACAAAAGCCTGGAGAGTAGTTTTGAGCACCTTCTCTCTAAAATGAAATAACCCAGGCATGCTTCATCCGCAGTTGGCAAGGGGGACGATACCGTGTCACGATGAAGCAGACCCCGTTTCCACGACGGCAGAGAGAGGCTGTTCAGACAAAGGATCTCTCACCCTGGCAGAGGCGACCTGAACCGTCAGGCTGACACACACACTCCCATTTGGAACCGGAGGCTAATACAGACGTGTGGTATTTAGACGAACCCCTCGCAATCTGCCTGGGGAGCGGGTTTCTCTGTCTGACTTGCTCGTAGGCTGCAAACCCGCGAACAGGTCACGGGAACAGAGGCCCCGCTGGGTCTGCAGCTTGGGGTGGGCAGACCCCCACGAGGACTCCAGGTTTCTCAGTGACAAAAGGAGGGTCCGGGCAGGATGCTTCCTGGGCACACTTCTTCCCGGGACCTTCAAGGCAGCCTGGACATGATGCCCCTCACCTGTCAGTGATGCAAACCCACCACAGCTTCATTTGTGAGGCATTCCCTGAAAATCTTGTCGCCTCTCGGTGTTCCTGGCTGTGTACTGCCTTCCAACACGCTGTAATGGGGGTTTAGGGCTCATCTGTTTATTTACACAGATCACCTAAGGGTTGTATACTGATTTTATTGACCCCAAATTATGCAGATCCCCAAGGATTATGTATTTGTTTATGTTATATATGCGTCTTATTTATGTTGACCCCTAGGCCTCCCTTGTGACTCAGCTGGTAAAGAATCTGCCTGCCACGCGGGAGACCTGGGTTTGATCTGTGGGTTCGGAAGATCCTCTGCAGAAGGGAAAGGCTCCCCGCTCTAGTAGTCTGGCCTGGAGAATTCCATGGACTTTATCGTCCACGGGGTCGCAGAGAGTCGGACACGACTGCTCGGCTCACACTGCAGTAT
Source organism: Antilocapra americana (assembly GCA_007570785.1). Taxonomy (NCBI): domain Eukaryota; kingdom Metazoa; phylum Chordata; class Mammalia; order Artiodactyla; family Antilocapridae; genus Antilocapra; species Antilocapra americana. The sequence continues at coordinate 635,984 of ML663590.1, read as the reverse complement.
GTTGACCCCTAACTTCACGTACTACTTCTGACATGAAGTTGAAAGAAGAATGAGCTATTTCTTGCTGATAGGTTTAGGTTCTTTTTAAAATTATTCATTTATTTATTTTTGGCTGCGCTGGGTGTTCACCGCTGCACGAGCGGCTTCCTCAAGGTGCGGTGAGCTGGGCCTCCTCTCTTCCCGTGGCGTGGCTTCTCCTGCTGTGGAGCGCAGGTCCTAGGGCCCGCAGGCTTCCATAGTTGCTGTGCGTGAGCTCAGTGGTTGCAGCTCCCAGGCCCTAGAGCTCAGGCTCGGTAGCTGTGGGGCACGGGCTTAGCTGCTCCGATCTTCCCGGATCAGGGATGGAGCCTGCGTCCCCGGCATTGGCAGGCAGATTCTCCCTGGAATCAGCAGGCAGGTCCTGAGCTTTAAGTTCTTATTTACGTCCAAGTGGAGGGCCTTCCCTGGCGGTCTAGGGGCTCAGTCTCCTCGTTTCCACCGCAGGGGGCAGGGGTTTCATCCCGGGTTGGGGAACGAAGATCCCACATGCCATGTGATGCAGCAAAAACAAAAAACAAAACAAAAAGTGGAATAAGATAAGAAGTGTCCAAACGATTCCCATCTCACTTTAAAGCAAATTAAACAAAACGTGATTTACAGTTCAGGATGGTCATCAGAGCACGGCCTGGCCAGGGTTCCGGCCCTGACCCAGTGGCTCCGGGTACACGCAGACCGAAAGTCAGGAGAACACACACAGAAGTGAAGGAGGGCAGCGAGCATTCCTTAGGGGGAACCCAGACGTGCCTGCAGACTCTGGTCTGTTTGAACGGTCGTTTCTGAACCTCAGTGGAAGCTGGCGGAGTCTTGACTCTTCAGATCTGTGAAATACAGCTCCACTGAAGGGCTGGCTCTCTTAAGGACCTGGTGACACAGGCTGAGCATAAAAGGCAAGCTTAACCTCAGGCTGAGGTCACTTTGAATGGCAGGGGCTTGCCTCGTCTGTCATTTCTCCAGAGGATGGCCATCAGGGTTTTCAGCCCAGAAGGTTAAGCAGCCAGGACACGAAAGCAACTTAAGTGTCCCTCTGCAGAGGACTGGGTAGAGAAGGTGTGGTCCATACACACGATGGAGTACTACTCAGCCGTAAAAAGGGACGAAACTGGGTTGTTTGCAGAGACGTGGATGAGCCTGGAGTGTGTCACCCAGAGTGAAGTAAGTCAGAAGGAGAAAAACAAATACTGTACATTAACTCAGAGCTTCCCTGGTGGCTCAGAGGGTAAAGCGTCTGTCTGCAATGTAGGAGAGCCAGGTTTGATCCCTGGGTCGGAAAGATCCCCTGGAGAAGGGAATGGCTGCCCACTCCAATACTCTTGCCTGGAGAATCCCATGGACGGAGGAGCCTGGTGGGCTACAGTCTATGGGGTCACAAAGAGTCAGACACGACTGAGCGACTTCACTTTTAACTCATATGTGTGGAATCTAGAAAAATGGTATAGATGATCTTATCTGCAAAGCAGAAGTAGAGACACAGATGTCAAGAACAAACATATGGATATTAACGGGGAAAGAGGGGGCAGCCGAGGACTGGCATACACACTGTTGGTCCTAAGTGTGAAATAGGTAACTCATGACAGCACGCTGTACAGCATATGGTACAGGGAACTCCACTTAAGGCCCTGTGGTGACCTCATCGGGCAGGAAGTCCAAGAGAGAGGGGATGTACGTATGTGTGTGGCTGACTCACTTCGCTGTACAGTCGGAACTAACCCAGCACGGCAAAGCGACTCTGCTCCAATAAAAGGAAAGAACGCTGTGCAGACACACGGAGGTGGACAGCCGAGCTTCCCAGGCGGTACCTTCCTGGGTGCTCCAGGGCGCCTCAATCCAGCGGAACGACCCTCCATCACAGTCCTTGGTAGGAAGAGCTAAGCTGCAGCGAGCGCATATTGACGACAACCAGGAAGACACGAGTAGACGCCTCCGCTTCTAGCATGGGCACAGCGGGCAGGAGGAGCCCTTACCTAGTGGCAGGATCCCGTACAGGGTGATGAGCTGCCGGACGTCCAGGAGGGAAGGCATGGGTTCTATGGACACCTGGCGAAGGCTCGTCCCCAGGTAGCTGTACTCCCCTGGGGAGAAAAGAGACAGGGGGAATGAACCGGAAACTATGCCAGTCTGAGCTGCACAGTTTCGTCGTTTGCAGAGTTAATAAGTGAAGAATCCCTTGGACTGTAAGGAGATCCAACCAGTCCATCCTCAAGGAAATCAACCCTGAATATTCATTGGAAGGACTGATGCTGAAGCGCCAATACTTTGGCCACCTGATGTGAAGAGCCAACTCACTGGAAAAGACCCTGATGCTGGGAAAATTCGAAGGTAAAAGGAGACAGGGGCAGCAGAGGATGAGATGGTTGGATGGCATCACCGATTGAATGGACATGAACTTGAGCAAACTCTGGGAGACAGTGGAGGACAGAAGAGTCTGGTGTGGTACAGTCCGTGGGGTCACAAAGAGCTGGACAGGGCTTAGCAACTGAACAACAATAGAAATGAACAGAGAATCCAAATTTAATATTTCTGAGCAAATATAATTGTATTATGGAAGAGTCATCACGAAGAACTTTTTTGATAAAGGCTTGAAGAAAAACTTCCAGCCACAGAAACATTTCTGTACTCACTACAATAACTGGGAATTATGTTGAGTATGACTAACCTCCTAGTATTTTAAAAAATAACCTTTGAATGTTACATATGTGAAGAGCAAAGTGCTAAAATGAAGGACATATAAAGTAAATTAAAACCAACAGGTTTGGTTTAATTTTTATCCCAAGAGATTACATCTTAACATTTGCACAAACTTTAAAAATAAGTTATTCAAGATGTATGTGAAATTTGTATTGGAGCTGTGTAAATCTGAACCCGAAATGCAATCATTTGAAAGGAAGGATCTGAGTCTAATTTAGGATAAACAGAACTATCTCCTTTTGGGGGTGATATTCATTAACATTTTTTATCATTTTTAAAGGATTACCAAAGGAATAATATCGAAATAAATCTTTACAGGTTTAATTAGAAGGCTTCAAAGAGCTTAATTGTAACTAGTCATAAATCTGAAGTGTTATTTTCCAACTAATTTAGATAAGGTCACCAGGAAAATTAGTTTGGCTGTCTCCATTTGTCATGAGGATGGACTTTTACACACTCACTTGATTCTCTCTTGATCTGTACCTGAATCTGAAGAAAAAATACTCCATAAATGAATCACAATTTCTTGATTTTTTTTCTTTTTCTTTTCATAACACTTGGGATCTTGCAGAGCTCCCAGTGTTATATACGTACAATACCTTTATGTGTGCGTGAAAACACTAAAAGCACATTTGTGCATCTATGTGCCTGTAAAGTCCTGAAAATATTGAAGGCTTTAAAGCATTTTCAAGTGCTAAGAAAATGAGAGTTAAGAACTAGATAACGGTCGCTGTTCTGTTGTGGATGACAGCCTTTCAAAGCCTCCACATGAAAAAAGTCCTTGGCAAGGACAGCGGTCTTGGTGAAGGAGATGAGTGATGCAAGCTCCCCTTACAGCTTCCGAGCCCCATGCTCTGTAACGAGCAGGTAATAAACAGAAGAGCGGTTAATTTCGCCTTCACTGGAGCAGGAAGGCGTCCTGCAGCCACCGTTCCATCCAGCACTTCTTGCTGTAAACATGACATTAGAGGGGATGTGAAAGTGACCCCCTTTCCCTGCTTAAGTCAATCAAAGCGAATACCCAGATGTGCCCTGTTTGGTAGACCCCCAGCAGATTTTGTTTAGACAAATGAAGCTGAACTGAGAGGGAGAGGGAAGGACCCTTTCAAGAGAGGGAAGGGCCCTTCGCCAGGTGATGAGACTCATTCTGAAAGCGTGTTACTGAGTTTTGCTATTTCCCAGCATGGAAGCCGTAATCGACTTTCCCCATGGCCTCATGTGGTACCTGGGGACTTCAGGATTCCTTGCAGACACGAGGTCTTCCATGAGGGAGGGAAGACGGAAAGAGTGGATGAAAAGGCCCTGGAGATAGAAAGCATGAAAAAAGGCAAGGAAACCTAGGACAACAGCAGGGTGAGACACAGCACCGTGTCATGGGTCAGACTGTGTCCTCTTAAAACCCGTACGTGGGAGCCCCGGATCCCAGTATCTCCGAACGTGACCTTGTTTGGGAATAGGGTTGTTGCAGAGGAAATGAACTAAGCTGAGGTTCTTAGGGTGGTTGCTGTTTACTCGCTAAGTCCGACTCTTTTGCGGACCCCTGGACTGTAGCCCATCAGGCTCCTCTGTTTGTGGGATTTTCCAGGCAAGCATATTGGAGTGGGTTGCCATTTCCTTCTCCAGGGGATCTTCTCAACCCAGGGATCGAACCCACATCTCCTGCATTAGCAGGCACATTCTTTATCACTCAGCCACTGTGGAAGCCCCACTCATGGGATATAGAAAGCCTAAAATCTCCCTTTAGCCTTGGCTCTAAGAAACATTTAAAATGTGTCTTGAGTGGGGCTTCCCTGGTGACTCTGTAACGAGTCCGAATCCGCCTCGAAATGCAGGTTACATGGGTTCAATCTCTGGTGGGTTCTTAGGGTGGGTCCTAGTCCAGTAAGACGGTGTCCTTTATAAAAAGGGGAAGTTTGGAGACAGACACACATCATACAGGGAGGAGGTCATGTGAGGATGAAGGCAGAGATGGGAGACAGAGCAGAAGCCGAGGAATGGCAGGGACCGACGGCAAAGCGCCAGGGGAGACACAGATGCTGGGCTGAGGTCGGTGTGGGCCACGTGGGCCCAGGGACAGCTCAGTCTCTGGGGAGCAGGGGTCCAGGGAGCAGGACAGAGTGGGGAGCTGGAAGAGCTCAGAGCTTCCAAAACGAACCGACACCGCTGACACCTTGGCCTTGGACTTCTGGCCTCCAGAGCTGTGAGAGAGTCATTTTCTGTCGTTTAAGCTGCCCCCTCCACCCCACTGTGGTACCTGTTACAGCAGCTTCAGCGAATGAATACAGAAAGAGGAAATAAATGCAGAGAATAGGAACATACAAGCGCACAAAAAATAATGAGAAATAGGGAATTTCTTGGTGGTCCAGGGGCTAAGGCTTTGCATTCCCAATGCAGGGGGCCCTGGTTCAGTCCCCTGTCAGGGAACTAGATCCCACATACCACAACCAAGACCTGGTACAGCCAAATAAATAAGTATCTAACAAAAAGTGAGAAATAAAAAATATTAAGAAATCAAGGTGGAATCACTTTCTAACATTTCCATTCTACTCCATGGCTAAGTCGCTTCAGTCGTGTCTGACTCTTTGTGACTCCATGAACTGTAGCACACCAGGCCTCTCTGTCTTTCACTGTCTCCCAGACTTTGCCCAAACTCATGTCTATCAAGTCGGTGATGCCATCCAACCATCTCATCCTCTGTGGTCCCCTTCTCCTCCTGCCTTCAGTCTTTCTCAGCATCAGGGTCTTTTCGAGTGAGTTGACTCTTTGCATTAGGTGGTCAAAGATTAGAGCTTCAGCTTCAGCATCAATCCTTCCAGTGAACAGGCAGGGTTGATTTCCTTGAGGATGGACTGGTTGGATCTCCTTGCAGTCCAAGGGACTCTCAAAGGTCTCTGAGAAGGAAATAGCAAACCACTCCAGTATTCTTACTTGGACAACCCCATGGACAGTATGACAAGGGTAGTTTAGGGAAGCATTTGCTGTGTTTGCCCCCTTTGCGTTTTCCCCTCGAGCAGTGAGCACCTCGAGGCCTCCTGCTTCTGTGACAGGCACAGGAAGAGAGGGACACAGAGGCACCAGGAAATCACAACGCCTCTTGTTGGCAAGCCCTGAGCCCGCAGAAGGCTGGGAGATCAGACCCCAGCAACACAGGGAGGCAGCCAGCTCTGTGCCTGCATGGCCTGGGGTACCCCATCTCCTCACTCATTAAACTCTCACAGCAATAGAGTGAGGCATTTGCTGTCATTATCCTCATAATCACGGAAACTGAGCCACAGGAAGGACCAGCATCCCAGAGGGCAGCAGCTTCAGAAGGCAGGAGCGGGGAGATGTTCCCAGCCTGAGCAGAGAGCTGGAGAGTGGCTCTCTGGTCGGTAGGCATCAGCCCTGCATCCTGGAGGATGAGGAGAGGGGAGAGAGCCCTCGCTGAGAGAGGGTTCTGGGCAGACAGGCGTGGCCCCCGTGGGAGCCGTGGGGTCATGGAGGGCACCAGAATATCTCCCCAGCCTTCGGATGCCCCCTGGGAATTGGGGGCCTTGCTAGCTGGGTAGGGATGGGGCTTGTAGTTCAGTTCAGTCGCTCAGTCATGTCCGACTCTTTGCGAGCCTGTGGACGGTAGCACACCAAGCCTCCCTGTCCATCACCAAATCCTGGAGTTTGCTCAAACTCATGCCCATTGAGTCAGTGATGCCATCCAACCATCTCATCCTCTGTCATCCCCTTCTCCTCCCACCTTCATTCTTTCCCAGCATCAGGGTCTTTTCAAATGAGTCAGCTCTTTGCATCAGGTGGCCAAAGTATTCGAGTTTCAACCTCAGCATCAGTCCTTCCAATGAATATTCAGGACTGATTTCCTTTAGGATGGACTGGTTTGATCTCCTTGCAGTCCAAGAGACTCTCAAGAGTCTTCTCCAGCACCACAGTTTAAAAGCATCAATTCCTGGTGCTCAGCTTTCTTTATAGTCCAACTCTCACATCCATACATGACCAACCATAGCCTTGACTAGATGGACCTTTGTTGGCAAAATAATGTCTCTGCTTTTTAGTATGCTGTCTAGGTTGGTCATAACTTTTCTTCCAAGGAGCAAGCGTCTTTTAATTTCATGGCTGCAGTCACCATCTGTGGTGATTTTGGAGCCCAAGGAAATAAAGTCTGTCACTGTAAGAAGGACTGAATTTGAATAACCTCGGCAGCTTAGCAGCTGTGATGCTAAATGACAGTGATATAAGGCAAACGCTGTCTCTAGCATACCTGAGCTTGCGGTGGGAGCTGGCTTTCGGGCACAGGGCCAGTGCTCAGAGTTGGGCAGATGTGGAGGGGCACAGCAAGGAACCAGGCGGAGGCAGGGGGGAGCGTTGGGAGCTGGGCCTTGGGGGGCCAGACATGACGAACTTGAATGTCCTGTCTTCTGAGTCTCTCTCAGCCCTAGCTGCTATGACTAGTGGGTTTTGCGTGGTGTCGAGAAGAGAGTGCAATTACACACGCTAAGCCCCGAAACGACCCAGTGTCCTAGCAGTGCTGAGTGGGGCTGGAGGTGAGCAGAGGGCTCCTGGGCCATGGAGAATGTCCAGACCACGCGGCCTTGTTCTGTGTCTGATGGTCTGTGCTCTGCTCCCGCCTGGGTGGGGAACTGGCGAGACTCAGCCAACCTGCCCTGTTTGTCCAGCTTTGAGCCAGAAAAGGAGGAGGGGTAATGCCCAGAGGCTTTTCTCTTTCTGCCTGTACTATACGTCTGGTACTTTTATTAGAATACGTCTTGGTGTTGGTCCATTGGAGTTGATAGTCCCAAATACAAAGGATAATCATCCACTATGTGGTTTGCGCTTCTGTTTGGGGAAATTTTTCATGAATAGGAATTCTCAGTATGCGTTCCCTTCCTTTGCTTTGGTTTTCTTCCTCAGGGATGTGTATTATCTTTGCCTGCCTGTGAGGATTTTCTTTGCCTGCCTTTAGTATTTGTTACTTTCCTTGGAAATCTTTTAATCTCACTTTTCATTTCTAGTTTTATTTAAAAAATTTCTGTCTTTCACATTTCATTTCTCTTAAAGTTTGGTTTGTTGACTTTACTCTTTCTTGTATTCACTGTAATTTAGGTTTTTTCTAAAATGATCTTTCCCTTTAAAATACACCAGTTTTCCCGACTCATTTCTGCATTTTTCTAATTCCGTTTTGTGTATTCTTACCTAGCTTCTATAAACCCCTTCTATAATTTCCTTTAATGTTTTTTGTTTGGATTGAAAGAGTAGGTTCCAGGTCTGTCTGTGCTATGAGTATATCTTTTGGTGATGTTCCTTTGCCCCTTATTCTTCCTTTCTTTTTAAATAGAAGCTTTGCATGGGCTTTGACCTTGAACTTTTCATTGCTTAAATGTATGAGCTAATATTCCTGTATGCTGAAAAGACAGCTGGGGTCAGGGTAGCTTTCTAAATCCCATAGAGCCTTTGTCTTCTATAGCTTTCATATCTGCTGTTAGTATGGTGGCTTGCTTCTTGTGATGTCCTGGCTCTGTTCCCCTCCCCCAATTTATTCTGGATCTTTTCTCTCCTTCATCTCTATTGTTCCTATTCAGTTGTTCCAATTCAGTTCTACTCCCAAGAGCTTCCTTGCAGTATCAGGCCCTGTCTTTGGAAGGTCAGCTTCAAGAGTGTCTAGAGGTTGGGCTGTTCTCAGGTGTTCAGACCTGTCCATTGTCACACATCTCCCGTTGCAGTGGGCAAACCCCTCCGGTTCCGGCTGCAGTTACCATCTTGGTCCCACTCTGCTCTCCAGGGAGTGCTTGCTGGCTTCTTTGGGGCTCTTCTGTCCCTTTGTCCCCAGTGGCTGTACTTTGGGCTTTGAGGGGAAACTTGGTTTATTTTGTTTTGTGTGTAAATGCTGTCCATGGGCTTTTGCTTTTGCCATCCAGTTGCTTTGCCTATTTTTTATGTGGGGATCTGGGAGGATCCACTGCCACCTTTTCAAGATAAGAATCTCAACTGGGAGAAATGAGAAAAACATGGAAAACGCAAGAGGGAGCCATGCCTGGAGGCAGCTTGACTGTTTGGCTGGACTGGGTCATTTCCATTTCAGGTCACTCTTCAGAGGCTGATTTCTATTTGCTTTAACCACAGGCAAGTTTAAGATGCTACCCAGAAACTGACAAAAGACCTCACTAAGAAAGTCCAAGATGGGTAAGAAACCAGCAAGAAGGTGAGAAATATGTCCATTAATTCTTTAAGCACTGAAGAACTGATGCTTTCGAACTGTAGAGCTGGAGAAGACTCTTGAGAGGCCCTTGGACTGCAAGGAGATCAAACCAGTCAATCCTAAAGGAAATCGGTCCTGAATATTCATTGGAAGGATTTATGCTGAAGCTGAAACTCCAATACTTTGGCCACCTGATGTGAAGAGTTGACTCTTTGGAAAAGACCCTGATGCTGGGAAAGATTGAGGGCAGGAGGAGAAGGGGGCATGAGATGGTTGGATGGCATAACCGACTCAGTGGGCATGAGTTTGAGCAAACTCTGGGAAATAGTGGAGGACAGGGAGGCCTGGCGGGCTGCAGTCTATGGGGTCTCAAAGAGTCAGACACGACTTAGCAACTGAACAACAACAAATTCTTTAAGCCTCTACCATCTGCCAGGCTCGGTACTAATACCAGGAATTCAATGAAGCAATAAAAGACATGATGGGAAGGGAGAAAGCAGACAGAACTCAGAGTCTCAACTGTAAGTAAAGAGAGAGACTTCTGCTAACAGTGGTATTTTTTCATATAAACAGAATTAACAGAACATTATCAAGGCAATCCAGGAAAAAACCCTACAGTACTTGAAGATGAAATAAGAAATAAATAGAAACCCAGTACATATTTCAATACACAGTCTGGTAAAATCTTATAACATTAAGAAAAATGAAGGTTCTTCCAAGTGCCCAAGAAAGAAATGTGTCTCTATTTCAAAGGGATTAAAGTATCATTTTTTGATCCAAGGGAAATGTTAGCCTTTTTGCTCCCGCAGGCTGAAACTGGGTCGTTGTAAACACTGGAATGAATCACATGGATATGGGTTACAATACGATTAAAAAAAGGAAAAGAGAGTCCATGTGTCTACACTGATACCACAACATTTTTAAAAGGAAGGTGGGAGGGACATTTTTCCAGAAGAATGGTACCTAGTAAATAAAGAAGAGGAGCTAGAACCAGAACATACCCCGTTTATGACCACTGGAACAACCACTGATGCAGGCAAAGATCATCAGCGGCTGGTAAAACCTTTAATATGGTTGAAATCAGAATCTCCAGATCCCCCAGGATCCCCCGTAGATTATCATTGATTTTAAAGGCAAAAATGATGCTTTACAATGGAGGGATCTGGGGCAGCTTCATCAGGGATGAAACTTCACATCACCAATGATGGGACAAAGCTTCGTCATATGCCTCCAGTGTGAAAGGCTGAGAAGGACATAATATTGCCAATTTTTTTTCCCTATAAAAAACGTTCAACATGAATCGAGTCAGGAGGAAACCATCAAACCAACCTAGCTGAAAGACAGTCTGTAAAACAGCTCAGACACTTAAAAACTGTCAGCATTGGGAAGGACTGAAAAAGCCTGTAAACTGGTGTGGACAAAAGGAATGAAGGGCTTGCTGGTGGCTCTAAAGAGTCTGCCTGTCAGTGCAGGAGATGTGGGTTCGACCTGAGTCAGGAAGATCCCGCGGAGAAGGAAAGGGCAACCCACTCCAGTATCCTTGCCTGGAGAATTCCATGGCCACAGGAACCTGGTGGGCTGCAGTCCATGGGGCTGCAAAGAGTCGGACATGACTGGAAGCAACTTAGCATGCACACAATGAAAATGATATATGACCGTCACCTCCATGATCACGGATGGTATTCTGGATTGAGAAAGACAGCTACAAAGGACATAATGAGGACTGTCGGGAAAAACTGATTATTAACTAGATATTAGGTAACTGTATGATGTAAACATTTTTGAGTGTGAGTATCTTTTTGTAGTCCTGTGGGAGAATGTCCTTGCTGATGGTAGATGCACAAAAATGAAAATGAGGTTTGTATTAGGGTGGAAGGAAATAGGAAGGATTTTAAGCTTTCAATACGTCTTTAGGTCCTCGGGCCTGTTTTTTTAAACACTAAGAGAGAAAAATCAGCTGAAGACGGTGATAGCCAACGTCCTCTCCTCATTCCTCCCAACTGGGGCTTCCCAGGTGGCTCAGTGGTAAAGAACCTGCCTGCCAATTCAGGAGATGCAAGAGACGTGGGTTCGATCTCTGGGTCGGGAAGATGCCCTGGAGTAGGAAATGGCAACCCACTCCAGTATTCTTGCCTGGGAAATTCCCTGGGCAGAGGAGACTGGCGGGTTATAGCCCAAGGGGTCACCAAGAGTCGGACAAGACTGAGCGGCTGAGAGCATTCCTCCCTAGCACTCCCATGGTGACCCCTAGATAGAATTCTGGAAGGGATGCCTCATAAAAGGACTCTGTGTTGGAAGTACCAGGTGCTGCCTCTAGGGCATTTTGATAATCATGAGAGCATGAACAATTCTTCATTTCCTCAATTCAGCTTCAGCCAGAAAGAATGCCCTAGGGAGCCTGGCTAGTTAGCAGGTTTGGAAGCCTGCTTCCCCTACATTAAGGGAGACAGTCGAACCTACTAGATCCCAGCGCAGGAAAAGCTCAAACCAATTCAATCCAACAAACATTTACTACAAGCCACTAGGGGCCAGATTTTGGATAAAACAGATGAAATGTACCTCCCTCTGTTGGGTCCTTAAACCCCAAGGGGTGACACACTCACATGACACACGCATGCATCGTTCTGGGTGTACTTTACCAATGTAATCCGAGAGGTTGACTTTCAGTGCCTGGATCAGTAAGCCTTCTTCCACGAGTTCCTTATACAGAGACTCAATGGTCCTGGGGAAAAAGAAGACCATCGCTTCTGTGAGCAAACACATCAAATGCAGTGTTTACGTTAATTCTCACAAATGTAGAAAACTTTAACCAGATCTAATCCAAAGTACATTTGTATGTACACAAATTGGTGTCTGAACCATTTCTACAATTTGGGGATGAATTAGGCTCTTTTAAAACGATACTTTCACTCATCCTTGGGTATGTCTGATGTTTCCTATTAATAAGAATTATATCTTTGGGCATCTGAGACCAGCTATAACTCCTGAAGTCTGCCCTTTCCTCAGCCTTCATAATGGTACAAATATGAGTTAGAAATTACCCAATAATAGTAATGTAACAGGCCCATAATTATAAATTCAGTTACCATCTGCAAGCTGTAGTAGATCATTAATCCTTCATGAAATTGATGTTTCCTTTTAACTCCATAGCATAATAGTTTAAAAGAAATATCTATAAGGAACAAAGGCTTATAAGGGAAATCATTTTAATGTGAAAGACAAAATGTCAAAAGCTGTGAGTGTCGTAATTCTTTAGGAGCATGTTAAGCTCTTCTGTACTGTTTACAGATGACAAAATCACTTCTCTAAGGGGTGTGTGTGGGGGGGCATGTAGCCAGCACACTGGCAATTTACACTAATTAGGGAAAAAAAATGAAGATAGTACTCCACTACATGAATGAAACTCCCAATGAAATTGAGTGGGGCTTGGGTTGCTGGAGTTCTGATAGATCACATCCAAATACTGCCCAGTATAGTCCTCTGAGATGTTTCGACTTTTCCCTTTTCATTTCTAGGGGCCTTATGATTTGGTTCAGCCTAGTCTTTCTTTAGATTGAAGAACTATAAATATAACTAAGTTTAAAATGTTCTTTGTTCTATGATTCAAGGTGATTAAAAAAAGACTCATTTCAAAACAGATAACCAGCAAGGACCTTCTGCATAGCACATGGAACTCAGTGCTATGTGCCAGCCTGGACGGGAGAGCAGTCTGGGGGAGAATGGAGATATGTATATGTATGGCTAAGGCCCTTCGTGTTCACCTGAAACTACCACAACACTGATACTCCAATATAACATAAAATGTTTAAAGTTAAAAAAAAATAGACTCAGGTACATCACTGTGATTCAAGCCGAATACTATTGGGATAGATGTTAATTCAATGACTCCAGCCTTCGGTTGACTGAAATTTTATTTTATCAAATATATTTAAAATAGTGTGCTCTCAGCTGAGAAGGAAGCCAGTTTTCGCTGTACATGGAATTTGGGATGACGTATCTGACCTATTATATCAAGGAAGTACAAGTTCAGGGTTTGAACTTGAATATTTGTTTAATACAAACAATATGCGTAAGATAGTAACATAAAATTGAAGAAGATTCACTAAAATAATTAAAACCAAATATCTTAAGAAGCCTGGAACACAAACCTATACTTGGATCTTTCCAGCGACATCAACTCTTGCTGGAATAAGAAAAGTTTAACTCTGAAACTATGTATCTTATCAACTGTGGTAAAAGTGCTGATTTAAGATTTATGCTAAGTGGATGAGAGAAAAAGAACTTGTCTTACAGTGTCTTGGTGGAGAGCTAACGCACTAACTGAATCCTACTTAATGAGTAACATTCATTAAGTCTTAAAGTCATTAAGCTTTCAAAAATAAAATAAAAAGTCTTCCAGGAATGAAATGACTAGGTATTTCTGTACTTTTGGGCATAAAAGTGAATAAAATACTTTTAAAGACCATAAAATGGTCTTCACTTCAGTAGAGAATTGCTTGTGGCCCATTTATGACAGTTCAGCTGTAAAGAAACATATGCCAAGAACGCATTCATTGTCTAACAGACACAGTCCACGAGCTGCACGCCTGCGCTCTGTGTGGTTACAGAAGAGCTTTATGCAGTCACGCGATTCTTTAAACGTGAACGGATAATGGTAACTTCGTTGTCGGCTCGTACCGGCAGATTTGAGGTGAGCTCTGGGTGGTTATCCAGTAAGACACTTAGCAGGATCTTCTCAGAAAGAATGATGGAAGGACAGAGAGAAAAGTGGCATGGAAGAGTCACTAAAGCAGAGGTGGCTCCGAGTGTCAGCAGGGGCTGGACCCTGCTCCAGGTCAGGGACCATGATGTCCCCTGTGTCCCCGGAGGCATCAGTATCGGTCACCAGTAGGCAGTGCCTCCCCAGGAACTGGCAGCCCATGTCTCAGAATGCTGACCGGGCAGCGGTTAGCCACCGCTCTTGACCTTGAACCTTTCCCCGAACAATGGAAACTCAGCAGCTCCTCCTTCCAGGGATATCCTAAGGAAGCCATCTCTCCCCAGAGCCAAGGCCACACCCAGGCTGGGCAACACTGCAGAGGCTTCCTGCTGGGGGCCTGGGGCGTGTGTGAGCTCTGGGGTGCTCTGGTTCCCACTCTCCACGTGGATGGTCCCAAGCTGGCTTCCTCTCTCGTGGGTCCTCTCTCAAGTAGAGTTTGGGACTGTATCATGGCACCCAGACAGGAATAAGCATGGATGCATGCTAAGTTGCTTCAGTTGCATCCGATTCTTTGCAACCCCATGGACCATAGCCCGCCAAGCTCCTCTGTCTATGGGATTCTCCAGGCAAGAATACTGGCCTGGGTTGCCATTTCCTCCTCCAGGGGATCTTCCCAATCCAGGGATCGAACCTGTGTCTCCTGCACTGGCAGGCAGGTTCTTTACCCCGAGAGCCATCTGGGAAGTCCAAAGAGGAACTAGGGACCACCCCAAACAGGGAGCAACACCTGTCACGTGTTAACCAACCCACAGGGAAGAAAGGTATACGCATTCAAAATGATTCCTGACTTTCCCTTAGAGGGGATTTTAACTAAACTCCTTGAAAATGTTTGAAAACCTGGGCCCTATCTATTTCAAATCCTAAAGCACAGAAGGCCATTTCAGCTTAAAGTGAGCTTTTACGATCACCCATTAATATCAAAGTTCAGCCAAGGAAGCTCAAGGAGATGGAACCATCCCTTTGTGATGAGAGTCCTCATCCTTCGCTTCGAGGAGCATTTATAAAGGGCCCCAGTGGCCAGACCCAGGGACGGGCAGGGAACATGAACTGTCTGCCCTCAAGGACTGCAGTCTCAGCATTGCCTCAAGAGCTGCAGCAGAATGCTACTTCTTAATAAACTTCTTCAGAGCCCCAAGAATTTTAAAGCTTAAAACGTCACACGGCCTCAGAAGCGACGGGGCCAAGTCTGCGTCTCCCCAGTCGAGGATGCCAGCCTGGGTGCAGGACTGCGGGGAGGTCCTGGGGCTTCCCCCACCAACTCTTCCAGGATGAAGGGTGTGGTGTGCAGAGCCAGGCAGGGCGGTGCCTCTCCCGGGCCAGGCCGAGAGGACCCAGGCCACATCCCGGGCTCTTCTCTGGGTTGCCCGCCCCCAGGGTGCACCCCTCACCTGCCAGCTGTCAGGTCTTTATCCTTTCTCCCCATCTTCCCTTTTCTGCCTTTCTTCTTCTTATTTTTCTGGAAGAAAATGGAAGAGAAAAAGAAAACCTCAGCCATTTAGTAAAAACAAAGAAAAATGAGCTCTAGAAATGAGCTGAGGAGGCTGGTTTGGGGGGTGGGGAATGGTAAAGTCAATCGTGGGGCCTGGATCTGGAGCAGCAAGACTTCATGAGCACAGGGGTTGGCAGGGGAGGTGGCCACCTGCCACCGGCGTGGCCCCTGAGTTCCCAACAGGGCCCAGGCATCCTGGGCTTCTTCTCGATCCTCGGATGCTTACGACAAAGGATGAGAGCCCGGTGCCCAATCAGCTGTGCTTGTCCTTGGTTCTGCATGCCTCTCAGTTAGCATCCGGCCCCAAACCTGGAGCCTTAAAGGCCAGGCGACCTCCCTGTTTCCCAAGGGCTTTGCACTCAGGTCCTTGTGACGGCTGGAGGGCAGTGCTGGAACGCGGTCCCTTAAGGCAGAGCTGATCACGGAACTCTTCTCTCTAAAATATCCACCAGTACCTCCCCACTGCCCACAGGATGAAGTTCAAGTTCCCCAGCCTGACCCCTATCTTTCTTAGCTGTATCTCACGCTCCTTGGCTGACTCATGTTCCCTGTTACACAGGATTCCCTTCGGGTCCTTCTTTTTTTAAAAAATTTATTTATTTATTTTAATTGGAGGCTAATTACTTTAGAATGTTGTGGTGGTTCTTGCCATACATGACATGGCATGCTGCAGTCCATGGGCTCGCAAAGTCGGACACGACTGAGCGACTGAACTGACCAACTGACATGAGTCAGCCACGGGTGTACGTGTGTCCCCCGTCCTGAACCCCACCTCCCACCTCCCTCCCCATCCATCCCTCTGGGTGGTCCCAGTGCACCGGCTTTGAGTGCCCTGTTTGATGCATTGAGCTTGGACTGGGGGTCTGTTTCACATATGGGTCCTCCTCTTTTCCCCTGGTGCTATAGAGTAGGCTCTCATTACTTATGTATTTTATACATTGTAGGGTATATACGCACTCCGACCTCCACTCTTCCATGTCCATCTCCCATTCATCCATGCTTTATCATTTTTACTACATAATAATTTATGTAAAGTATCATCACATCTGGTTGATGAACTTCTCACATTTAATTTTTACACAGAACCACATCACCAACACGCAGTTTAAAATTCAGAACACGTTTTCGTCATTCCTGAACTCTCTTCTCACGTGGTTTCCCAGGCGGTAGGTAACCATTCCTCTGACTTCTCTGCGGACTCGCGTCACCTGTTCTTGGACATGGAATCTTGCAATATAGACTCTTCAATGTCTGGCTTCCTCCAATCAGTATTATGATTCCAACATTCATGTATATGGCTGCAGGTAGCTATACTTGATGTTTTTCAGTACTTTGAAAGTTGAAATGTTTTATTTTGAGATGATGCTAGGTTCACATGCAGTTCCAAGAATCGATACAGGGAGATGTAACCTTTAGGGTGTTTCTCCCAACGGCAACATCTTGCAGCACCTTCTCTCAAGGTCACAACCGAGATACTGATCTGATGCAGACGCAGTCAAGAAGGTCTCCGTCACCACAAGGATCCTTCAAGTTGCTCTCTCGGCCGCCCCAGCTTTACTAGAAACCTCTAGTCCCTTCTCTATGTCTACAACTTCTGTTCTTTCAGGAACGTTCTATCAGCAGAATCCTAGAGCATGTTACTTTCTTGTCTTTCACTCATAATTCTCGGGAAATGTTTCCAGGTTATGGAATGCATGAATAGTTCACTCTTCTTTCAATTGCTGTTTCTAGTTTGGGGCTATTATGAACTGATCAAGGTACAACAAATGTGTGTGTGTGGGTAAGCCTTCATTTATCTGGGATAAATGCGCACGAGTGCAATCGCTGGGTTGTATGGCAGTTGTGGGCTTCCCAGGCGGGAAAGAGTCCACCAGCCATCGAGGGAGACACAGGAGCTCTCCTGTACAGGTTCGATCCCTGCGTCCAGAAGATCCCAAAGAAGGAAATGGCTATTTCCAGCATTCTTGCCTGGAAAATTCCATGGGCAGAGGCGGGCTACAGTCCACGGGGTTGCAAAGAGTTGGACACAGCTTACCTACTGAGCACACACACATGTGGTTGCATGTTTGGTTTTTAAAGAAATGGCAAATTTCGTGTGCTGATCACACCATTTACATGCCCACCAGTCATATAAAAGTGATAACAGTTTGTCCCTGTCCTCTTAAGCAACTGATGTTGCCAGTGCTTTTGTTTCTGCCATCCTCACGGGCATGGAGTGATTTCTTTGTGGTTTTAATTTGCTTTTTTTCTAATGGCTCATGACATTAGACATCCTTTCTGTGCTCATTTCTGCTCTGTACGTCCTCTTTGGTGAAATGTCACTTCATGTCTTTGGTCCATATTATAATCAGATTGTTTTCTGTAAGTGCTGAATTTTGAGTGTTCTTTTTATGTTCTACATTCTAGATCTTCATCCGATACATGGTGTGTGAATACTTTCTCCCAATCTGTAGCTTGTCTTTTCACCCTCCTAACAGGCTCTTTCACAAACATGTTTAATTTTGATGAAATCCTAATTTTCCTGTAATGGATTTGTGCTTTCCGTGTTAATTCTAAGAATGCTTTGCTAACCTCAGAGCCCAAAGATTTCCCCCTATATATTTTTTAAAAAGTTATAGCTTGGCATTTTGCATCTAAGTCCATGATCCATTTTGAGTTAATTTTTGTACAAGATGTAACACCTACGTCACGGTTGTTTATCTTCTTGTTTTAATCCGTGGATGTCCACCTGGCTCCAGCATCGTTTATTGCAAAGGTCATCCCTTCTGCTTCAATTACATTTGCATCTTTGTCAAAAATCGGTGAGGCTTATTTGCGCAAGCCTCTACCTCAACTGTCCTATTTCACTGATTTGTGGTTTAAGCCTCCACAAGTAGCACAGAGCCTTGATTATTATGGCTGTATCACAAGCCGTGAAATCACAAGGGTGGATTCTTTTTACTTTACTTCTCTGTTTTCAAAAGCATTTTAGCTATTCTAGATTCACTGTCTTTCCATATACATTTTAGGATAATCGTATCTATGTTTGTAACTATCTGTCTGGGATTTTGATAAGAACTGGGTTATCCTTATATACTGATGAGGAAAGAACTGACATCTTCACCACATTTGGTCCTCCAATCCATGCGCATAGCGTGTCTATTCAGATCCTTGATCTCTTTCATCAGCATGGTGTTCTTTTAGCACACAAGTGCTATACATGTTTTGTTAGCTTTACACCTAGGTACTTCATTTCTGAGTGATTTAACTGATATATTTTTAACCCTGGTGTCTACCTGTTCATTGCTAGTAAATAGAAATATGATGGATTTTTATATGTTCCCTTTATATCCTAAAACCTTGCTGAATGCACTTTTTTATTTCTAGGAGGTTTTAGAGTCCTTGGCATTTTCTAAATAGCCCTTCATGTCATCTACAAATAAGGATGGTTTTTTTAATTTCCTTCTGTTGTCCTGCTGCGCTGGCCAAAATGTCTAGTACTATGTTCATGAAGCACACCGAGTGGGCACACTGGCTTTGTTCCCAGTCTTAAAAAACATTTAGTCTTTCACTGTTAAGTAAAAAGTTAGCTGTGGGTGTTTTTCTAAGTTGATCACCTTATGGAAGTTCTCTATTCCAATTTTTCAGAGCAACTTACTATGAGTGAGTGTTAAACTGTGCCAAATGCTTTTTCTGTATCAATTAGTGTGATCATGTGATTTTTTTTTCTTCTTTAGCCCATTATTCCATTATTGATTTTCAAATATTGAAGGAGGTTTGCATTCTTGGAATAAATTCCATTTGGTCATGGTTTATAAGTCTATTGTTTCATTCTACTTGATAATATTTTGCTAAGGAATTTTGCATCTATATTCACAAGGGATACAGGCTTACAGCTTTCTTTTTTGGGGGGGTACTGTCTTTGGTTTTCATTTAAGGGCAACACTAGCTTGTTATGAAATGAGTTGGGAAGTGTTCCTTCTTCCTCTGTTTTCTGGACACGACTGTGTAGAATTGGAGTTAATCTACCTTTGAGTATTTGGTAGAATTCTCCAGGAAATAATCTGGGCCTGGAGATTCTACATGGGGAATTGTTTTAATTACAGTTCAACTTCTGCATGGTTGTAGAGCTAGCCAATTTATCTATTTCATATCAAATGAGTTGTGGCAGTTTGTATTTTTAGGGAAAGTGGGTCCATCTTGTGTTAAGTTGTCAAATCATGTGTGTAGAGTTATTTATAATATCCTTTATTAAATTATTCTTTTTACATCTGCAGTCAGTGGTGACAACCCTTGCTTCATTCCTGATGTTGGTAATTTGTGACTTTTTTTTTCTTTGTTAGTCTTACTAGAGGTTTGTCAATTATTGACAATTTTCAAAAAGTCAGCTCTGTTTTATTTACTTTCTCTACGTTTTTCTGTTTTCAATTTCACTGATTTCTGCTCTTAATTTTCTTTTCTGCTCACTTTTTTCTCCTCTTGTCTAGGTTCTGAAGGTGGGAGCTTGGCTGATGAATTTGAGTTTTTCCTCTTTTTTTCTAGTGTATATGTTTGCACTTGGTCGCTCAGTTGTGTCTGACTCTTTGTGACCCCATGGACTGTAGTCCACCAGGCTCCTCTGACCATGGGGTTCTCCGGGCAAGAATACTGGAGTGGGGTGCCATTTCCTTCTCCAGGGCATCTTCCCGACCCAGGGATCGAACCTGTGTCTCTTGTGTCTCCAGCAATGGCAGGCGGATTCTTTACCACTGAGCTACCTATGAAGCCCCTATTGGTACGTACTTGCCTTTATACCAATCCACTCATGTAATCTCTTTATCATTTTCTTCATCCAGGAAGGGGCTCATGATGGCAAAAGTGCTGAGGGCCTAGGGTGACCGACTTGCTCAGTTGCCAGGGTTTCTTTATCTACTGAACCATCAAGGAAGCCCCAGTGTATGTGTTTAAGGCTATAAATTTCCCTCTCGGGGCTACTTTGCTTGTATCCCAGATATTTTTATATCTTATATTTTTGTTACATGTTTTTATTTCTGTTTTTTTCTTTGTCCTATGAATTAAAACTGTGCTGTTTCGTTTCCCTGTGCCTGGACATTTTCTTGTTACTTTCCTATCCCTGATTTCTAGTTTGAGTCCATTGTGGTAGGGGAAGACACTCTTCATAATTTCAACTCTTTTCAATCTACTGAGATATGTTCTCTGGCACAAAATATGGTCCACCTTGGAATATGTTCTGTGGGCACTTGGAAAGAATATGCATTCTCTTTGTTGGGTGGTATTAGTCACTCAATAGTATCTGACTTTTTGTGTAGCCTGCCAGGCTCCTCTGTCCACAGAATTCTCCAGGCAAGGATACTGGAGTGGGTTGCCATTTCCTTCTCCAGATCTTCCCAACCCAGGGACCAAACTCGGGTCTCCTGCGTTCCCAGCAGATTCTTTATTGTCTGAGCCAGCAGGGAAGTTGAGTAGAGTGTTCTATAAATGTCGACTAGATTCTGTTTGTTGCTGGTGGTGTTGAGCTCTTCAATATCCTTGCTAAGGATCTTATGCCTAGTATTTTATCAGTTCTTGAGAATGATGTGTTGAGTCTCCAATTGTAATTGTAGATTTTTCTGGTTTTCCTTTCATTCTGTTGGATTTTGCCCCCCATGTTTTGTAGTTCTGCTGTTTGGTGTATGAACATTTAGAATTACTAAGTATTTTGTGGACTGGCCCTTTTACCATGTTATAATGTTCTTCTCTGTCTTTGACAATTTTCTCAGCTCTGAAATCTACTTTATGTGATATTATAGTAGCTTTCTTTTGATTGTTTGCATGGTTTATTTTCCCCATTCTTTTAGTTACCACTTGCTTATATCATAATATATCAAATGAGGTTCCTGAAGATATAGTTGGGTTACATTTTTAAATACACTTTGCTAATCTCTGTCTTTTAATTGTTGTATTTAGACTATTTACATTTAATGTAATTATTGCTATGTTAGGACTTTAGTCTACCATTTTATTTTTTTCTGTGATATTTTTTGTTTCTTTATTTGGTTTTTCCTGTCATCCTGTGGGTGACTTCAACATTTTTTTTTTAGAATTTCACTTTGATGGTGTTCTTTGAGTGTGTCTCTTTGTATAGTTTTCTGGCAGCTGCTCTGGGTGTTACATTATATATGTACAGCTGTCACAGTCTATTCATGTCATATTTTGAGTGAAGCAGAAAAACCTTAATTTTTTTATATCCTTTAACTCACACCCCCATCATTTGTAACGTTTTTTTTAAATACCTCCTCTGCATACTTTGAGAACCATGTCAAACAGTATTATAATTTTTACTCCAACCAAATAACATAATTTAGAAAGGGTAGAAAAGCCGACTCTTTTAACCTATGTTTTTGCTTGCAAGTTCTTTCTTCCCTTCTGATAGTCCAGGTTTTCCTTTCCATTTAAAGAAGTTCCTTTAGAAATTCTCTCTGGGTGATTTTACTGGTGAAAAAACCTTAGTTTTCCTTCATCTTGATTTCCTCCTCTTCACTGTTGAGGAATATTTTTGTTGGGTATAAATTCTGGTGGCATACAAATTCTTTCAGTGTTTGAGAAAGTATTGTATCCTTTCTTCTAGTCTCAATTTCTTGTGAGCAATCCACAGTCATTTAAGGTGCTTTTCTTCCCCTTTACAGGTAAAGGGTCACTCTCCCCACCCCCCGGATGCTTTCCAGACTTTTTCTTCATCTTCAGTATTCAGAAGATTATGACGTATCTCAGATCAGATTTCTTTGGATTTATTTTGTTTGGGGTTCACTCAGTTTCTAAAATCTGCAG
The DNA here is from genome assembly GCA_007570785.1 of Antilocapra americana. Classification (NCBI taxonomy): domain Eukaryota; kingdom Metazoa; phylum Chordata; class Mammalia; order Artiodactyla; family Antilocapridae; genus Antilocapra; species Antilocapra americana. The sequence goes on along the minus strand of ML663590.1, from coordinate 614,042 downwards.
GTTTATATCTCTTATCAAATTCAGGAAGATTTCAATCACTGTTTCTCGAAATGCTTTTTCAGTTTCATCCTCCTTCTCTTCTGATGACATAAATATAAACTGTTTTTGAACAGTCCCACAGGCCCTGATTCTCTTTTTTTTTTTTCAGTGGATTTTCTCTGTTGTTCAGATTGGATAATTTCTATTGTCCTATTTCTAACTCAGTGATTCTTTCCACTGTCACCTCTATTCTGCTGCTGAGCTCAACCAATAATTTGGATACCGTACTTTTCAGTTCTAAAATGTCTATTTGGTTCTTCTTTGTATCATATACTTTTTTGTTGAGGCTTTCTATTTTTTTTGTATATAGTAGCTTCATAATTACTCATTGTGAGATTTTAATTATGACAACCTTAAAATATTTGTCAGCTAATTCTGACATCTCTGACATTTCAGACTTGGGATCTACTATCTATTTTCCTTCAGTTTGAGGTCTTCCAGGTTCTTGTATGATTAGTGACTTTCAATGAAACCTAAACATTTTTGTATTGTGCTAAGAAGTGAAGTGAAAGTTACTCAGTTGTGTCCGACTCTTTGCAACCCCTTAGACTCTACAGTCCATGGAATTCTCCAGGCCAGAATACTGGAGTGGGTACCCTTTCCCTCTCCAGGGGATCTTCCCAACCTAGGGACTGAACCCAGGTCTACCATATTGCAGGCAGATCCTTTACCAACTGAGCTACCAGAGAATCCTGTTAAGATATGAGACTCTGAATTTAAATCTTCTGTTTAAACTCTGACATCACTCTGGCAGGGGAACTGTGTGTATATGTTGTATGGTTACCATCAGGAAGGTAGAATAGATTCCCCACTCCATTGTGGGGGGAGTTCCTTCTATTCCTGGGTGGGGGCGAGACCTCTGGCTCCCCTGTGTGGTTTTCCAATGACAGTGAGGTGAAGGTAGCCGTGTCACCATTGGGAGCTGGGGGGAGTCCTGACTGTCCACTTAGCTTCCTCTGATCCATCCCAGCAGGGAGGGAGGGAGGGGTGGTGACATTCTGGCCTTCCCTCACACCACTCCAGAGGGGATGTCGGCTTGCCTCCTATGCAGCTCTGCTGCTGTGTACTGGAGCAGGGATCCTGTTTTTTTGAGGTGTTTGAATGGAGTGTTGCTGTTGTTATTCAGTTGCTTAGTTGCGTCCAACTCTTTGTGACCCCAGGGACTGCAGCATGCCCGGCTTCCCTGTCCCTCACCATCTCTCAGAGCTTGCTGAAACTCATGTCCATCGAGTCAGTGATGCCGTCCAACCATCCCATCATCTGTCATCCCCATCTCCTCCTGCTTTCAATCTTTCCCAGCACCGGGGGCCTTTTCTAATGAGTTGGCCCTTCGCATCAGGTGGCCAAAGTACTGGAGCTTCAGCTTCAGCATTGGTCCTTCCAATGAATATTCAGGATTGATTTCCTTTAGGATGGACTGGTTTGATCTCCTTGCAGTCCAAGGGACTTAAGTGTCTTCTCTGACACCGCAATTCAAAAGCATCACTTCTTTGGTGCTCAGCCTTCTTTATGGTCCAATTCTTGCATCCATACATGACCACTGGAAAAACCATAGCCTTGACTAGATGGACCTTTGTTGGCAAAGTAATGTCTCTGCTATTTAATATGCTGTCTAGGTTGGTCATAAATTTTCTTCCAAGGAGCAAGTATCTTAATTTCCTGACTGCAGTCACCATCTGCAGTGATTTTAGAGCCCAAGAAAATAAAGTCTCTCACTGTTTCCACTGTTTGAACAGCGTAAGGCGGCTATTACCTAAAGTCTGTTTTGTCTGATATTGACTTACAGTAGCTACCTTTTGGTTAGTGCTTTGATGGTTTATGGTTGACTGTTATTTTATTTTCAACATATCTATTCTTTAGGTTTAAAGTATGCATCTTCATGGAACTCTACTCAATGTTATGTCAGTCTGGATGGGAAGGGGGTTCAGGGGAGAATGGATACATGTATATGTATGACTGAGTCCCTTTGCTGTTTACCTGAAACTGCCACAACACTGTTAAGCAGTTATACCCCAATCAAACTCAAAGTTTAAAGTGTGAGCACATTTGGTTTATTTATATCTTTTTGTGAACCTCATGAACAACATGAAAAGGCAAAATGCAGAGACATCACTTTGCTGACAAAGCTATGTTTTTTTCTGTAAGTCACGTATGGATATGAGAGTTGGAGGCTGAGCGCTGAAGAATTGATGCTTTCCAACTGTGGTGCTGGAGAAGACTCTTGAGAATCCAATGGATTGCAAGATCAAATTAGTCCATCCTAAAGAAAATCAACCCTTAATATTTGTTGGAAGAACTGATGCTGAAGCTGAAGCTCTAATATTTTTGGCGTCTGACATGAAGAGATGACTCATTGGAAAAGACCCTGATGCTGGGAAAGATTGAAAGCAGAAGGAGAAGGGGGCAACAGAGGACGAGATGGTTGGATGGCATCACTGACTGGATGGACATGAGATGGAGCAAGCTCTGGGAGATGGTGAAGAAAAGGGAAGCCTGGTGTGCTGCAGTCCCTGGGGTCACAAAGAATCAGACACAGCAACTGAACAACCACAAATAACACACATAAGATACATGGAAGTTGCATATATCAATGGTTTCTTCTTTTATATTGCTGAATATTATTCCATAAAATAGATATATGGCAGTTTGTTTAAACACTTACCTGTTGAAAGATATTTGCATTTTTTACAATTGTTGACTACTGCTAATAAAAGTTTATGTGAAAAAAAAAAAGAAAAGGCAAAACGCTTCTGAACTGGGGTGTTGGAGAAGACTCTTGAGAGTCCCTTGGACTGCAAGGAGATCAAACCAGTCTATCCTAAAGGAAGTCAGTCCTGAATATTCATTGGAAAGGTCGATGCTGAAGCTGAAACTCCAATACTTTGGCCACCTGATGCAAAGAGCCAGCTCATTAGAAAAGTCCCTGGTGCTGGAAAAGATTGAAGACAGGAAGAGAAGGGGATGCAGAGGATGAGATGGTTGGATGGCATCACCAAATCAATGGACATGAGTTTGAGCCAGCTCCAGGAGTTGGTGATGGACAGGGAAGCCAGGCGTGCTGCAGTCCATGGGGTCACGAAGAGTCAGACATGACTAAGTGACTGAACTGAACCAAACTGAACTGTGCTTCTTATAAACAGCATAGAATTTGGTTTTTTCCAGTATGGAAATTATTGTCTTTTAATTAGAACATTTGGTCTGTTTTCATCTCATGTAATTATGGATTTGGTTGATTTTAATTCTATCATATTTGTATTTCCTTTCTATTATTTATTAATTTACTTTTATTCCTTTTTTCCTTTCCTATATTCTTTTCAATTATTTTTTATTTTCTACCTGTCTTTGCTACTACTCTTTTGCTATGTAGTTTAGTATCATTTTAAAAAATTACAAAATACATACATCATTAGCTTATTACAATTTACCTTAAATTATCCCTTCATGGGTTCCTGAGAAATGCAATAATGCCACAAGTCCATTTACTGCTATCTGCCTTTTCTTCTGCTGCTGTTCTATATTTTATTTGTATATATAGTATAGACACACATGACTCTTACTATTCTTGCTTTAAAAAACAGATTATTTTAAGAGTAATTAACCTTTTATATATACCCAAATATTTACATTTTTCAGAGCTAAAAATTTCCTTTACCTCTCTGTTCTCTCATCTGAATTAATTTTCCTTCAGCTTGAAGAATAATATCCCTTTAGCATTTTCATATTGTGGGTCTGTTGCTGGTAAGTCCTCTCAGATTTTGTTCGTCTGGAAATATCTCTATTTTATTTTCAGTTTTGAAGGATATTTTCATTGGGTATGAATTCTAAATTGGTAGTTATTTTTCTTCAGTCCTTCAAGATTCCATTCAGTTTCTTCTGGCTTTCATAGTTTCTGCTGAGAGACTCAGTATTCTTTCTTATTTGTCATTACCCTGAAGGAAATGTGCTTTTTAAAGAAATCTAGCAAGACTTCCCTTTTGACTTTCAGCATTTTGACTGATGTGTCTGGACCTCATTCTTCTTGAACCTCAGTGAAGCTCTTGAATTCGTGGCTTGGTGTATTTCATCTGAATTGGAAAATTTAACAAACTTTACTTTTTCATTTATTGCTTCTGTTCCATCCTCCTTTTTTTGGGCAAATTCTAATTGTACATATGTTACAACATTTGACTCTGCCTCAGATCTCCCTTCTTCTCGGTTCTTTATATTGTTGGTTTTTTTCTGTACTTCAGTTTGTATTTCTTATTGATTTGTCTTTGAGGTCAACCTGAATTTACTAGGTCCACACTGTTGTTAAACTTCTTACTATTTTTCAGTTGTAGAATGTTCATTTGTTTCTTTCAAGAGACGACTCTAAATTTCTATCTGCCCACACTGGCCATGGTCAAAGCTGGGAGCCACACGTGCTCCAGATTACTCCAGGGCAGGATGGGAAAACCATGGCCAGACCACAGTGGACCATCTCCCCAGAGCGCGCCTGCCATGGATGCTCTTGCTATGACAGTCATGTCATAACGGGGGCCACAGCCCATCCAGGGTTGATTGACCGTCCTGTATATCTGGAATCTTGCTCCTGCCGGTACAGACTCTTTGTGTGTCTCGTTATCTTGTGTACCTCAGATGCCTTGAACTGGACTTGGCATACAGTGCTCAAAAAACACTACTGAATGAAACAATTAGTAACGATGATCTGTCCCTCAGTATCAGATGTTTGGCTCTCTAAATCACAAGAGAAGGTGGACGAAACTGTAAGCTAAGTAGACTAAGGTGAAGTATAATTGCTGAGAGGAACAGGCTGTAGCTTTCTCTTGTTACAAAATAAACATAAGACCACAGTAACTCACTTGGAGGTTGCTTGTTGAGTATGGAATAGCAAAAAAGGTGGCTGGATGCTCTGCATTTTCACCAGTGCCATACTGTGGCTTCTTAAGGCACTGATCTAGCTGATAGGGGTCGATCTGCATAGGATCTAGATTTGATGAATTAATTCAGTCAATAGTATGCGCTGAGGACTTGCTATGTGCCAGACAAGGTTACAATGGGGAGCAGCAAAGACAGTCACACAGTCTCTGCGCTTCAGTAGATTCGGGAAGGCAGATGCTAATAAAGAGATCTCGCCAGTAAATAGAACATGAAAACTATGATAAAGCAGCAGGAAGCCACTGTAGCGCAGTGTCAAGTGCATACAGAGCAGCCAGAATTACTCGGAGGCCCCAGAAGGTTTTCTTGAGGAAAAAGGACTTGGACTGACCCCAGGGATGAGTAGGGGTTTAACTAGAGGCAGGACTGAGGGTGCAGGAGCAGAGAGAGTTGAGAGAGAGCAGCATCGCAAAGGCCCTGTGGTGGGAGGCAGCACAGTGCGCCTGAAGGACAAAGAGGGAGGTCAGGGTGCTGGAGTGCAGCCAGGGAGGGAGAAGTGGGTGATGAGCCTGAAGAGGAGAAGCCCTGCCAGGTCAGGTGTGGCTTTGGAAGCCTGGCGGAAGACTGTCACCTGTATCCTTGTGGGAACTAGGGGGTCACTGAAGGGTTTCGGCATGGAATGCTAAGGTCACATCTGTATCTCAAGAGGGGTGCTCAGGCGGCTGTATAATCTCCGATCAAGTCACTTTCTCTGGATAAAGCTGGAATAACACAGCCAAATTATATCCCTCTGAGTCCTTTTTCTCCTTTCCGATTTTCAAGGTTGCCTATTCCCCTTCTGCTAATGGTCTTCTTAAGGAGGGGATTTAATATAGCTAATTAAGTCTCAGCTTATGAAACTAAATTATATTTATGTCTCCCAAGGTCACTTGGATTGGAATTCTGAGAACTCAAAACTCTACAGTTACACAATTACCATCAATCTGTTGGGGGTGCCCTGAGTACGTCTATTGTGTGTTCAACCAGTTTAACTCCAAGAGGGAAATTCACAGCAACCCCATCCTGGGACACTTCAGGAGCTAGGACATGGTGAAGGCAGACGCCAGGCTTCAAGGAGTGAAGAAAGTGCCCTTGGCCCAGACCGATGATCATTTGTTGGTTAAGGAGAGGAAGCCGAGTCTCCGCTGGAGGGATGCAGCCACCTCCTGTCTTCATTTTCCCTTTTGCTTGGCTTGATTTCCACATTCAGTCATTAAAGCATCACTTTTTGAAGACAGGCAATTCGATAGGTCAAGGAGTGGCATAAATAGGTGCCCTCACCTACTTATGGGAATTACATACAGAGGACCCTCATCAGCTATGGGCTTCCCTGGTGGCTCAGATGGTAAAGAATCTGCCTGCAATGCAGGAGACCTGGGTTCGATCCCTGGGTCAGGAAGATCTCCTGGAGAAGGGAATGGCATGGCACCCCACTCCATTGTTCTTGCCTGGAGAATCCCATGGACAGAGGAGCCTGGTGGGCTACAGTCCATGGGGTCACAAAGAGTGGAACACGACTGAGCAACTAAGCATGCGTTGGGCTACAATGATGGAGGCTCAGAGGAGGTGCATGAAGGACATTCAGGTGTTAATCTGAAGAGTCAGCGTTAAGCTGTAAAACTGTAAACTATAAAATCAACACAGAAGGCTTCAGGATAGAGGCACTGTAAAGACACCATACATCCCCCTGCGTTGGCAAACTAGTCACTAACGCAGTTGAGAGTGTGACAAACTCAGGGAGTGTGTGGGTCCCAGGGAGGGCTGATAGACCATGGGAACTTGAGAAAGCCCACACCCCCGCAAGCTCCTCTGCCTGGAGTATCCTGGCCCCAGAGACATGGCTGGTTCCAGACCCAAGTGAACCATGTTCACCACACTTCTGATGCCAGTTGTATGGGGGTTTCCTCCATCAAGAAATCTTCCGCAACATCAGCTGGGGCTCCTACAGTCTAACTCAGTTCTGGCAGTGTCGACCTGGAGATAGAGTCTGATCCCACAGGTGAAAGGTGATATCCCGCAAGACTGCCCCCATCCCACTCCAGATGACAGTCACAAGTCTAGATTTTTACCTGTGCTTCTGATTGACCGGCTGTAAATTTAAGGTTCCCATGACCCCCTCCTTGGGTTTGATGGATTCATTAGAGCGGCTCACAGAACTCAGGGAAACACATCAATCAGTTCATCAAAGGACATGATAAAGGACACAGAAGAACAACCAGATGAAGAGGTGCGTAGGGCAAGGTCTAGGGGGGTCCTGAGCACAGGACCGTCTGCCCCTATGAAGTTGGGGTATATTATCCTTCTAGAAAAGGCAAGAGGATTCCAGAAAAACATATACTTCTGCTTCATGGATGATGCCAAAGCCTTTGACTGTGTAGATCACAACAAACTATGGAACATTCTTAAAGAGATGAGAATACCAGACCACCTGACCTGCCTCCTAAGAAACCTGTATGCAGGTCAAGAAGCAACAGTTGGAACAGGATATGGAACAATACACTTTCCCAAATTGGGAAAGGAGTACATCAAGGCTGTATATTGTCACTCTGCTTATTTAACTTATATGCAGAGTAGTACATTATGCGAAGTGCCAGGCTGGATGAAGCACAAGCTGGAATCAAGATTTCCGGGAGAAATATCAATAACCTCAGATATGCAGATGACATCACCCCTACGGCAGAAAGTGAAGAAGAACTAAAGAGCCTCTTGATGAAAGTGAAAGAGGAGAGTGAAAAAGTTGGCTTAAAACTCAACATTCAAAAAACAGATCATGGCATCCAGTCCCATCACTTCATGGCAAATAGATGGGGAAACAATGGAAACAGTGGCTGACTTTATTTTCTTGGGCTCCAAAATCACTGCAGATGGTGACTACAGCCATGAAATTAAAAGACACTTGTTCCTGGGAAGAAAAACTATGATAAACCTAGACAGTGTATTCAAAAGCAGAAACATTACTTTTCTGACAAAGATCCATCTAGTCAGAGCTGTGGTTTTTTCCAGTAGCCATGTATGGATGTGAGAGTTGGACCATAAAGAAGGCTGAATGTCGAAGAACTGATGCTTTTGAACTGTGGTGTTGGAGAAGACTCTTGAGAGTCCCTTGGACTGCAAGGAGATCCAACCTGTCCATCCTAAAGGAGATCAGTCCTAGGTGTTCATTGGAAGGACTGATGTTGAAGCTGAAACTCCAATCCTTTGGCTACTTCATGGGAAGAACTGACTCACTGGAAAAGACCCTGATGCTGGGAAAGATTGAAGGCGGAAGGAGAAGGGGACGACAGAGGATGAGATGGCTGGATGGCATCACCAACTCAATGGTCATGTGTTTGGGTGGACTCCGGGAGTTGGTGATGGACAGGGAGGCGTGGCATGCTGCGGTCCATGAGGTCGCAGAGTCAGACCTGACTGAGCGACTGAACGACAACCCTTCCGGCCTGTGGTTGTGTTCACCCACTTGGAAACTCTCCAAATCCCATGATTACTGGAGTTTTATAGAAAACTCCTCACATGGGCATGATCAAGTATTAACTCCATGTCCAGCTCCTCTCCCCTCTCTTGGGAAAGGGGTGGATGGAGCTAAGATTTCCAGGCTTCTGATCACAGCTTGGTGTTTCGGTGGTAACAAGCCCCAACCTGGGAGCCACCCAGAAACCCACCCAGCATTGCTTCATTGTAACAAAAGAGGCTTCCATTGCACTTATCACTTAGGGATTAACAAGGGTTCCAGGAGCTCCATGCCAGCAAGCCGGGGTAGAGACCAATACGTACATTTTCTACTAGCTCACAGGACCCCAGTACATAATACTGGATATTGGGATCTGACTGGCTTCTAAACTGCTGGGAGATGGACGGGTGGCAACTTCAAATTCAATTCATCAGATTCCCTGACTCTCCAAGAACCTGTTCTTTGCCACTGGCCTCCTCCTCCACAGATCTTCTACAGGGAGAGACAGGTAGGCATTTGAGGCATATGTCCTAGCTCTTCTGAGAGTTCTCATCCCACCTGTAGGCTTGGGTATCACAGATCTGCAGTGGGGAGGGTGGGGAGGTCCCTCCCAGACTGGATTTATCCCATTTATGAGCCCACAACCTTGAGGGCTATGCATTTGGTGGACCAATGCAAGTTCACCACAGGGAGGCACGTTTCCCGGAAAACAGCCCGGGCAGCCAGGGTCTGCCCAGGGCATGACTGGACCAGTCCTGGCCTCTGGGGCTGGGCTCCTGGTCACAGTTCAGTTCTGCCCTCTGCCTCCTGAGCGTAAGCATCACTCACCTTTTTATCTCCTTTCTTCTTTCCTGTTCTGACTGATAGTTCCTTCTCTCTGTCCACAGCGAGTTTTAAGTTTTTCAGTTCCTGTCTCATCAGCTCATCAACCTAGGTGAGTATAAAAGATACCATGTTTAGGGGAATTTGCCTGCTTTGTGTTTTCTTTGCAAAGTTAGAAACAGCTTAAATTCTGGGTAGGTTACCGACAGGACGTTATAAAAAAAGCACGGCAGTGGAAGACTTACTAGCACTTCAACATTAAAGCTGCTTCACCTGCACTCTGATCTCTGACTCCAGTTCCTTCCGTTTGTCCTGCTTGATCAGTTCAGGGTCATAGTCCTGGGGGAAATTCCACGATTCATCTTTATTCTTCCACAGGTCTGCACTCCAGAAGGAGAAAGAGAATGAATGTTTTTTCTATGTGAAGACTGACGAAGGCCATTTTGTAACGTATAACACAAACTCAGTTTTCTACCCTATGTCCTTCTTTTCCACTTTCCCAATGGGAGAACTGTGCCTGTGCAAAAATAAGCAAGAAAACTGCCAATGTGAAAAGCTCCAGTAATGAAGTAGGAAACAAACGGTACTCTTCCGTACCATTGTAGTCACGTGCAGACGTGAGAGTTGGCCCATACAGAAGGCTGAGCGCCAAAGAATGGATGCTTTCATAGCCCGAGCAACTTGGAGAATGAAGAAATTAACTGCAGTGGGGAATGTCCAGAGAGGAGGAGATTGAGTCTGACTGTATGGAGGAAGCCGGAGAGGGGGTAGGCCTCTGGGTACCACTGACGGGCCAGTGAAGATGCTCTGTGACAGTCTGCTACGAGGACTGAGCAAGAACAAGGGGGTCAGGTGAGGAAAAGAGTGAACTATGCCACTGGAGCGACACAGACAGACCTAGAGATTACCATACTAAGCGGAGTGAGTCAGGCAGAGAAAGACAATGCTGTACCAGTTATTTGTGAAAATAAAAAAAAAAAATTATACAAGTGAACTTATTTACAAGCCAGAATTAGACTCACAGACATAGAAAACAAACTTACGGTTACCGAAGGGGATAGCCAGAGTGGTGGGGATAAATTAGGAGGTTGGGATTAACATATACAGATTACTATATATAAAGTAGATAATCAACAAGGATCAACTGTATAACACAGGGAACTATATTTGATATCTTGCATTAACCTGCAATAGAAATGAATCTGAAAAAGATTCTTTTATATATAACTAAATGTATCTATCTATCTATCTATCTATATACACACACACACACACACACACACACACACACGGGGCTTCCCTGATGGCTCAGCTGGTAAAGAATCCTCCTGCAATGCAGAAGACTCCGGTTTGATTCTTGGGTTGCGAAGATCCCCTGGAGAAGGGATACGCTACCCACTCCAGTATTCTTGGGCTTCCCTTGTGGCTCAGCTGATAAAGAATCCACCTGCAATGTGGGAGACCCTGGTTCGATTCCTGGGTTGGGAAAATCCCCTGAAGAAGGCATAGGCTACCCACCCCATTATTGATGGGCTTCCCTGGTGGCTCAGACAGTAAAAAATCCGCCTGCAATGAGGGAGACCTGGATTTCATCCCTCGGTTGAGAGGATCCCCTGGAGGAGGGCATAGTGGCCCACTCTAGTGTTCTTACCTGGAGGATCCCCATGGTCAGAGGAGCCTGGGGGGCTATAGTCCATGGAGTTGAAAACAGTTCACTGAATATACAGTTATATACATATTCTCTCCATGTTAGTCCCTCAGTCATGTCCTACTCTTTGAAGCCCATGGACTCTAGCCTGCCAGGCTCCTCTGTCCATGGAATTCTCCAGGTGAGAATACTGGGAGGGGGTAGCCATTCCCTTCCCCAGGGGATCTTCCAGACAGAGGGATCGAACCTGGGTCTCTTGCATTGCAGGCGGATTCTTTACCACCTGAGCCACCAAGGGAGCCCCATAACTGAATATATTCATGTATATCTGAATCACTTTGCTATACACCTGAAAGTAACACGACATTGTACATAAACTATACTTCAATTAAAAAAAAAGTAATACGTGGATTTGGAGTGACCTTCTGGCTATTTGCTTGGGTTGTTTGCTGAAAGCAGTTCAATGCAATTCCTCCTCCCTACAACCCTCCGCCCTTCAGTGGAAGTTCCTCTATTTGCATTGACTGGGACGACCAAGAAGAACCATCCTCTCTCTGCATGATGGGATGTCTTCTTCCAAAGATGAAGGACCAAAAGCAAATTCAAGAACAAGAATTTGGGAGAGACAAGAAATCTAAGTCAGAGATAGTGATAAAAAGGTATGGTCCTGTGGTATCTGCAGAAATATCGAGATACTGGGGCTTCTACAAAGTATGGAATAAGGATTTGAGCCAAATGTATCCGCTCTCAGGGGCCAAGAAATTCCAATAATCATCTGTGGTAAGAATATGCCTATGAAAGACTACAGAGAATGAAATACACCCAAACTATCAAGAGGTGGTTGGCCAATTAGGATAATCTTTTTTCCTTCCTCATTTTTCTCTAAAGTTTCTAAATGGTCAACAATGAAGATATTTATAATAATAAAATATTAGAAGTGAAAAAAAAAAAGAACGGGTGCTTTTGAACTGTGGTGTTGGAGAAGAGTGGGACTCTTGAGAGTCCCTTGGACTGCAAGGAGATCCAGCCAGTCAATCCTAAAGGAAATCAGTCCTGAATATTCATTAGAAGGACTGATGCTAAAGCTGAAGCTCCAATACTTTGGCCACCTGATGGGAAGAACTGACTCATTGGAAAAGACCCTGATGATGGGAAGGATTGAGGGCAGGGGGAGGAAAGGACGACAGAGGATGAGATGGTTGGATGGCATCACGGACTCAATGGACATGAATCTAAGCAAACTCCAGGAGAAAGTGAAGGACGAGGGAGCCTGGTGTGCTGCAGTCCATGGGGTCACAAGGAGTGGATATGACTTAGTGACTGAACAACAACAACAGCAATTATGGGGTTATGCAATTATAGGTGACTATTTTGGTAATTCATTTTCCATTAGTTCTATCATTCAGATGATTCAATGAAATGGGAGAGATTTTGTTGCTAGTTCAACTTATCTGTGATTTACCTCGGCTCCTATCAAAAGCCAACACTGAACACTCAAGTACCCATTACTCATCCCAAATTCAACAGCTGTGTTTTTGTAGTACTTTGGGGATGTTTTTGAAATCATATATATCTTACATTTCCCTTTGGCCTTACCCTGGCAGTTAGGAGGATGGTTAGAGGAAATAAGGGTAATTTTGTATCACTGAAATAAATGGAAATAAAGCTGTTTTCTCAGAAGGGGAATTCCAAATGTTCACAGAGGTGCAGACCTCTGGACCCTGGCCGTGGGATTGGAGGATCTCCCAGGGGAAAAAGACTTGCCAGTTGGGGAAGAGATCTCTTCCTTGAATTTGTTCAGACTGTGATGAAAATCTGCTGGAACCAAACCTGCAACCACCACGCAGGTGGGCCACTTTGCTGGAAGCTTGTTCCTGGGGGCAGTGATGCTGTTCAACTCAGGAGCGCAGTCGAGGACCACGGGGTGGCCCACCTCCGTCTGACAATGGCTACAACTGGGAAAAAAGGGGGCCCGTGCGGGGTCAGGATGGCAGGTGGGGAGTAACAGGGCGGAAGCTTCTTAAGCACGGCCCCCCCTACGAACGCTGATCCTGAGATCAGACAGGAGTGTGTCCCCCGACACGGCGGACCAAATAGGGAGGGGCTGGCACTTACATTCAACACCCAGAGGACCATCACGGTCCCAGACAGAAATGCATCTCTGGGTGCACAGGGAGCCAAGGGTTCGACCCTGCAGGCAGAGGGCAAAGAGGATTGTTAAGAGAGTTAAGTGGGCACACAGATGAGAAAGGAGGATGGAACCTGAGGGTAAATCACAGAGGCCGGGGGTGAGCAGAAGCAGTGAGAAAGGAAAGAAGGGCTGAGACATGGGAGAGGCTGCAGATCCTGGGTGACAGAGCAACAGGGCCACGAGAGGCAGCCATGCAAGAAGGGACAGCCAGGCAGGGAATGGCCCCAAGGCTCCAGCCAGGGGGAACCCATCAGGGGGATCCCCATCCTACCACTTACCAGCTGCTGGCCTGACTTCGTCCTTGGCTTATTAACAGTCTCCACCCTCAAGGGGCGAGGGGCCAGCAGGACAGCGGCTATGCTAAGAACACTTAAAAACACTTGTTTTTAGCAAGTGGACGAGAGGACCCAGGACCACGGGGCGTGTCCTCTTACAGGGCTCTGTAAGGACACAAATGGAGGGAGACGGGGAGCCCCGGTTTTCCAGACGTGTGGGTCGGGTGCACAACCCTGGGCTGGGCACCCTGACACTGCTCCCAGAGGCTGGCAGGGAGATTTCTGGACGTCGAAGAGGGTCATCAAGAACTGCTGACCACACACAGGTCTGCTGGGCCGGCTCACTTCCTGGACAGCTGGCTGGGCAGAGGGGTTGGCCTGTCTGGACTTCAGGCCTGGCAAGGGCTCTCAGGCTCAGCAGTCTCCCACCAGCTAAACCCAGGGCAGTGTGGCCCGCGCAGGGCTCCACTGATCCTGGGCCGATCACAGGAAGATGGGAAGGAGCAATCTACTGGTGATACAAAGTTTCAGGCACAGGTTTTTGAAAATGATGTTTTCATCTTTGATATTTGATATTTGACCAAATATTTTCTAGGGTGGCTACTGTGAGTTTATAAGCAAAAGACAACTCATCACAAAGGTGGTGGAATTTTCATAAAATTGATGTATCCAAGTGTTCTTCCCTGGCAGGGTGGCCAGGTGAGAGGTGGCCCAACCACCGCTGAGTCTCAGACAACAGGATGCGATGATGGGGCTGGAGGGGCTTGGGGGTGTGCCTCCTGGACGCCCATCAGAGGTGAGGGTCAAAGGTCAAGGGGAGGGAACCTCCCTGGTTGTCCAGTGGCTAAGACTCTGCGCTCCCAAAGCAGGGAGCCTAGGTTCCATCCCTGGCCAGGCAACTAGGTCTCATATTCCACAGCTAACAGTCTGAATGCCACAGCAGAAAGAACCACACGCTACAAGGAAGATCAAAGATCCTGTGTGTCGCAACTAAGACTCAGCCAAATAAATATATTTTTTTAAAAAGTTCAATCAGGGCTTCCCTGATAGCTCAGTTGGTAAAGAATCCACCTGCATTGCAGAAGACCCCAGTTTGACTCCTGGGTCCGGAAGATCTGCTGGAGAAGGGATAGGCTACCCACTCTGGTATTCTTGGGCTTCCCTGGTGGCTCAGCTGGTAAAGAATCCGCCTGCAGTGCGGAAGACCTGGGCTCGATCCCTGGGTTGGGAAGATCCCCTGGAGAAGGGAAAGGTTACCCACTCCAGTATTCTGGCCTGGAGAATTCCATGGACTGTCTAGTCCATGGGGTGGCAAAGAGTCGGACACAACTGAGTGACTTTTACTTCAAGCAGAATCACCACCCGGATGGGGGAAGTAGCCAGCCTGGGACTGCTGGGTCCCAAGGGGCAGAAGACCAGAACAAGACAGATGGGGACCAGGTGCGGCAGGGAGGGGCACGCGGGAAATGGCTGGAAAGCTGGCTCTGAAGAGCCATCATTTGGAACAGTCATTCCCATGGGAGAGTGTCAGCAAGAGAGAGCTATCCTGCTGACTGGTGTCAGGACAAGAATGCGTCGCCTCCACGGTCTATACCATGTGAAAAAATGTCTTAAGTCTTAAATATCTGAGAGTTTCTTCTTTGGTCTGAACCCCCCAGAAGGGGGATTTTGCAGTGAGCTCAAGAGGTGTGAGTACATGAAGGCGGTTAACTCACAGGCCTAAAGGGAACTGCTCCTTCTCTGAGCATTTTCTGAAATCTACATAAGCTTACACCGAGGGAAACTCTGAACTGTAGGAATAATATGGGTTTAAAATTGTAAGTTTTCCCTCTTGAAAATGTAACTGTGCTAACATGTTGTATTTGTCAAAAGCACCGAGACTTCTGTGCTGGCTCAGTGGTAAAGAATCCACCTGCCAAGTTCAGTTCAGTTGCTCAACCACGTCTGACTCTTTGTGATCTTGTGGACTGCAGCACGCCAAGCTTCCCTGTCCATCATCAACTCCCGGAGCTTGCTCAAACTCATGTCCATTGAGTCAGTGATGCTATCCAACCATCTCGTCCTGCCAAGTAGGAGACGTGGGTCTGATCCTTGGGTCTGGAATATCCCCTGGAGAAGGACATGGCAACCCACTCCAGTCTTCTTGCCTGGGAAGTCCTATGAGCTGAGGAGCCTGGCAGGCTGCAGTCCATGGGGTCGCAGAGTCAGACACGACTTAATCGACTAAAAAACAACAACACTCAGCAATAACAATAACAACTCTCTTCTAACAGATGATGACTGAATCTTGGTTGATGATCAAATCTCTGCGAACAAAACCCACCTGCTTCACTAAGATCTTTTAGAGCAAAACCGCTTTGTTATTCAAAGGAAGCTGCTTTGCTTTTTCAGGGGGTAGATAAGACAGGAAGCAATGCATTTAATAATGAAAGGAACACAGAATATTCAACAGAAAGGAAAGCAAGATACGATTATTTATGTGGAAGCAGTGGCACCTTGCGACATCTGCCTTCTGGAGCTGTGACTCCGATTTAGAGATAAAGCAGTTCCGAGCAGCCTTCGTGCGTTTTACCTAGAGGTTATGTAAATGGACCTAGTTTTCCACGGACACTTTGTTTTTCTCATGACACTTTTGCACAGGGCATGTCTCGATCCCTTCAAGAATTCCATGAGCATTTATAAATGCAGGAAGCTATTCATGGCTCTCAAAGGGAAACAACTGCCCACTCTTTCCTGTAGCAGAGACCTGAGTTTTTAATCTGAGAGTGGGAGAAGCCAGGGCCGGGCAGTTTTCATCTGCTCAGAAGTGGACCGAGGAGAGGGCTTAAAGTCAGTGATTAAAATGCTAATACTTTGTCTGAGAAGGAAAGCCTTTGATTTTTATGAAAAGAATTCTCAGATGAAGACACTGAATTTCTGTAAGTTACAGAAGACATGACGGATAATGCATGAAACACCCCAACAGCCAACGAGGAAAATCATGGTTCATGTTTCCTGCTCCCAAGCGGCTTGTAGTCTTCTTAGCCTTGATGGAATTACAAGGCAATTACACACAAGGTGCGGGTTGTTTCAAGAGCTTTGCTGTGTGGGTCCGTGGGCCTCCCATAGGAACATTAGATGTCCCCCAAATTAAATAATGCATGTACCTTAAAGTCATAGAGTATTAAAAAGATTATAATTTTTAAAAAACTCTGCCTTCCAGTTACACCACCCAAGGGCATTTATTCTTACATTCATTTGTTCATTTAAAATGCATTGGCTAGATTCAGATTTACCCATAAATCTGATTTATTCATAAATTATGAAATTCATGCCCCGTCCCTGGTGGCTCAGGCAAGAAAGAATCTGCCTGCAGTAAAGGAGACCTGGGTTCGATCCCTGGATCAGGAAGACCCCCTGGAGAGGGAAATGGCTACCCAATCCAGTATTCTTGCCTGGGAAATCTCACGGGCAGAGGAGCTTGGTGGGCTGCAGTCTATGGGGCTACAAAGAGTCACACGTGACTGACATACCTGTCTGGTCCTCACAGACCTGTTGCTCCCCCGTGAGGAGATGGAAACATACCCCTGGAAGTCAGGTGGAGATGAATACTGCAGCTCTAGGGTGGGCACAGGTGAGGCGGGAGACTGTCATCCCACCTGGGTCTCAGGGGAGGCTTGAGGGGACAAGCATTCCAGGCAAAGGGAACAACAGCTTGGAGGTGTGAGCCTGAGCGGCTTGTGGGAGGAAGAGCGTGGGGCCCACAAGAGGAGGATGTGAAGGTCCAGCTTCACATGGGCTTTTTCCGCTGTTTCTCTGTTCCTCTCCTAACATCTAGATAATACGCTTATACTGCTTCTTCTTCTTGAGTACCAGGCTTTTCTTCCAATAATTTGTTTTTAAGTTTTTATTGGCGCATCGTTGTTCCCCAATGCTGTGTTAGTTTCTGCTGCACAGCAAAGTGGATCAGCTCTGCCTATTCAGTGCAGCCCTCTTTTCTGGGTTTCCTTCCCATTAAGGTCAGCACAGGGCACTGAGCTATACAGTAGGTTCTTATTAGTTACCTACTTCATACATACAGTGTGCTCTCAGTTACCTATTTCATATATACGGTATGCTCCCATTAGCTACCTATTTCAGACATATGGTATGTTTCCGTTCGTTACCTATTTCATACATATGGTATGTTCTCACTAGTTGTCTACTTTATGCACAGTATCAATAGTGTGGATCCGTGGATTCCAACCTGCTTCTTGACTCATCAAAAAGCTCCTGACACAAACGCCTGACTCCCTGTGAAGGCAGAGGAGGATTTTGCTCTCTCCCACTTTTCTTTCTTCATCCAAGAAGTTATGATCTGAGGTGAAGGGAGCCAGGCTTTCTAACTCCTGAGCGTGTGCTGGCTTAAAAAACAGTCATGGAATTTAGAAAGATGTTAACGATGACCCTATACACGAGACAGCAAAAGAGACAGAGATGTAAATAAGTCTTCCAACAAAGGGCAGGTAGTCTGAAAGTTAAAAGTATTTTTGTGAATTAAAGACAACCAGATATCTCTAATTAAGGAATTTAGTGCTGTTCTGTGTACGGGAAGATGCAAGAGTCTGAGCTCACTGAAATCATTCCTTCACGTGCATCTCAGCTCTCTGGGGCCAGCGTCCTGTGTGTTTCACATCCCGAGTTCATTGTGCTCACCGGAGGGAGTGGCTGCAGCCTCGTGGCTGCCAGTCCAAGCAGGTATTTTTCCTTCTTCCTGAGTGCCCTTAGGGCTCAGAAATTCACATCTAGAGGGCTGGAATCACTGATGGCTCTGACACCCGTGTTTACTGATGTGGCAGGAATACTCCGATTCACAAGGGTGAGACCAGCATCTGAAATTTCCCTCCGCACTGGCAGCCGCTCTCAGGACCCCCTGGAGGCTGGGGGTGTCACGGTGAGGGAGTAACAGGAGAATGAAGGAGTGACAGTCAGCAAGCCCCAAGGACAGCCAGCTGGGGTCCAGAAGAGGGGGGTGCTTCTTTAGAAGAAAATGAGCTGACAGTTCAAAGGCCTGGAAGGTATCTCGAAGGCTGGTGATAGATACGCAGAATACGAGACGAGACGGTGTGTGCAGACCAGTACACAATGTCCTGTGACACATGGCAGCTACCGTGTGTGGCATAGCCCTGAGTTCCAGGGGCGCCCGGCCGGGCCTGTGACTCCACAGGGTGGACTACTGAGATTCCTAGCTAGGTCCCTTGGAAGCGGCTGCAGCCAGACCAAGAAGCCACCCAGCTGTGCCACTGTCCCCACCCGCCCACCACCTCAGCCCCTGGGTGTGCAGTGAGCCTGCTGATGCCATGTGCCGCCTCTGCACCTCCAGGCGAGCACTGCACCTGCGCACCGGGGCCACGCAATGTTCATTGAGAGAATATGTAAGTGAGTGGACGTCTGACAGAAGTAACAGAGCTGCCATGTGGTCCTGCAATCCTACTCCAGGCATCTATCTGGACAAAACCAGAGTGTGAAAAGCTACACGCATCCCAATGGTCACAGCAGCGTTATTTACAGTAGACAAGACATGGGAACAGCCTAAATGTCCACTGACAGATGAATGGATAAAGATAAAGATACGTCCCATATATTCAGTGGAATACTTCTCAGCCATAAGAAGAGTGAAATAGTGCCATTTTCAGCTACATGGACGGACCTAGATATTATCATATTAGATGAAGCAAGAAAGAGAAAGACAAACACCATATGACACCAGTTATATGTGGAATCTAAAATGTGACACAAATGATCTAACCTCCAAAGGAGAAACAGACGCAAAGACATAAAGAACAGACGTATGGTTGCCAAGGGGGTGGTGGGGGTGGGGGTGGGGGAGGGTTGGATTGGGAGTTTGGGATTAGCAGAGCAAACCATTATAGACAGGATGGATAGACAACAAGGTCCCGCAGTATACAGCCCAGGGAAATACATTCAACATCCCGCAATAAACCATAATGGAAAAGAAAAGGAAAGAGTTGATATTCTCAACATGAATGACGGCAGGTCTCCTAGCGTACCTGCTGACCGGGCTGAGTGATGTTCATGTCTTCTGGTTGTTGTAAAGAGAAGTGAGATGGGCATGAAGACACGCTTTCCATGTTGTGGGCACCCGATCAGTGCGAATTTACCCTCCGACCTTCTCCCTCCCCCATTACAGCAGTTGCCAAATCCTTCCGAGGTCGTCCTTTCCCTGTGCTTCTGCCTCAGCTCAGCGTCTCTGGCCGAGTGGGACCCTGAGTGAGGGAACTGCAGGAGGGACACGGACATCCTTATTTTACGGAACCAGCCAGCCCATCAAACCTGCCACGACTCTGACAGAGTTGCTGAGGATGAGGCTCAACTAACTGGGGGTAGAAACCATCCATCAAATAAAAATACATATGAAGTAAATAAGAGTCCCACTGCGGTCGGGTTAAGGCCAAATAAAGGAGCCACAAGCGTGACTCAAGCGTGGAAATATTCTTCACTCCCTTGCAGCGTTTCTCAGGAGTTTCCAAATAGCACTAATGACCAGGGTCATCCTGGCAGGTCATTCTGTTTTGGGATTTATCGTGAGGGTGGCGTGGAACCAAAGGAATTGGACAACCATTCCAGTCAATTAGAATGAGAACAACTCAAAGGCCAGTTCACACACGTGCTGAAAGAGCCAGATGACATTCCGCTAAGTACGCTTGAACGGGAGACAACGTGGGACTAAAGACTTAGGTGTCGGCGTGCAGGCGCGTGTCTCAGTCTGATAGGATGACGACGTTTACTGTACGTCCAGCACTGATTTTCTCAAACAATCCAATTCTTCCCTTTCATTCCAAGCAAGAGAATGTTCAGCTGACGTCTTAAGGGTTTCAAACAGAACAGAGGTTGAGACATATTCCCATCTCGCTCTCTTACCACCTATATGCTCTGAAGCCACTCAAAGCAATTTTAAAAGAGAGACGGGCAGACAGACTTGGTAGTGACCTGCACGTCTGCAGCCTCTCGAGTTCGAGCAAACTCAGGAGATAGTGACGGGCAGGGAAGTTAGATGTGCTGCAGTCCATGGGGATGCAGTTAGACACGACTGAGTGAGGAAACAACAGCGAAAGCCTCTCAAGACTGGGCACCACCGTCTGCCCAACAAGGACACGCCAGTCGGCATACCCGTGCTGCTAAACTGACCTTTGTAGACGTTATTTCCTTCCTCCATCGTGTGAAGGAAAACACTCGGAGACATTTTCCACATTTCATCTTCTTCCTGCTAGAGCAGAATAATGCACTTGTTAACAAGAGGCACGGTTTATCTGCTGTGATCAGACACTGAAAGGCACGCACGCACGTGGTCACGGTGACTGTGGAAAAGCACCCGTGTCTGCTCCTGGTGTGTGGGCTGAAGGTCCGGCCCCTCGTCCGCCCACCTGGGCGGTTTCCCTGCCGACAGTCTGAGCGGGAGGATGCTGTATCCACTGACCAGGGCGGGGATGGTTTGAGACTTAGCTCCACCGGCAGGCTCACAGGGGCCTTCCTGACTCAGGCACCTCCCTGGGGTCCCCTCAGCCTGAGCTGGGTCCTGTCCTTCCTTGCTCTGAGAGCTGTTGCCCATCCGAGTCCTGCCGCCTCCCTTTGCCATGTTCCCACGACCTGGCTTCGGGGCTGCTCCCCACCTGCCTTCTGCTCTGCTACCTGTCAGGTCGGGCTTTGTAGGCACCCAGGACCGCTCCTTTCTTTGCTGGCCTGTCCCCTCCCTGGGCCAGAAAGCCAGTCCTGAGCCCCAGTCTGAGCTGGAGACCCAGCCTCCCTCCTAGAGGCTGGTCCTGTCAGCCTCCTTGCCCTCAGAGAGCTCAGCCACCCAGAGCAGCCAGATCAGAACTGCAGGGACCCTGAGCTCTGCAGGCGGAGGCCCTGCCCTGATGCCCAGCAGAAATACCCCCCCCGCCCTACGCCACCAGGCCTGCTCTCAGCCGTGAACAGCCAGATCTTGCAAAACCCCATCTGACGTTTCCGGGCAATCATGTTTACACTGTATGAAGAGTCAAGTGCCCAATGACCTGGTTCTTGTCCCCCCACAAAGGACAAAGGAATGATGCTTGTCTATATGATGTCCATGAGGAGTTTTCCAAAGCACCTGAAGCTCTCTGTGTGGCTTGGGAGAGGAGTGGCAAGAAAGGGACAAACATCTCTGGTGGGTCAGGGTACAGGATGTGCCCTCCCTTCTGGGACCCCGAGGCCACACGCCCTGGTGGTTGGGCAGCACCCACTCTTGTACCGATCCCTCCCTACTCTCATGCCCCGACTCCGCGTGGCTGTCAGGAGAATGCAGGGAAGGAGAGCTCCCAGGAGTGATGAGGGCGCCCAGAAGGGAGTCAGGCTGCTTGCAGGTCCCTCAATTCCTGGGATGCAGTCACGGAAGACCTGCCTGAACCACAAAATGTGCCACCTGCCTTGCAGAACCTGGGAGAAAACCTGGACCCAGAAATGCTAGGGGCTTCAAGCTTATGGAGCAACCGACGCACCTTTCAGGACCCACAGGAGGTCACAGCTCTCACTGGGGCGGGAGACCCACCTCCGCCTGCCCAGGACACCTGGTCCTCCAAGAATCAGCCAGAGAAATAAGAAAATGACAGTGCTGGATGAAGGCATGTCCTTGGAGGAAAGAAATGATTCACAGACAGAAGGGCACCTAAAATAACTGACTAGTCTTCTCAGAGATGTTACGTCCTTCTCTCTCTCTCCAGGTGTCAGTAAGCATTCGTGGATCAATGCGTTACTGACCCCTGTGTTGTTGTATTGTTGCCCTTTTGGTTTGGGAGACTCAGATCAGTCTGTATTTGGGGAGGATGGGACAAGGGGGGAGGGGGAAGAGGAGGAGGGAAGGAGGAGGAGGGAGAGGGAGATAAGGAGGGGAGGAGGAAGAGAGAGGAGGGGGAGGGAGGGAATGGGGAAGGAGGAGGAGTGCTACTCCAGGGAAGGGAGCTCAGCTGCAGAAGCACTTTTCATGGAGGGACCAGTCAGTCCATGGGGGTCTGAGCTGGGAGGCTGGACTGCCTTTGGGTAGCTGGAAATCAGTAGGGCAGGGTGTAGGGGACAGGGGCAAATGTCTAGACAGACAGGAGGCTGGGAGACAGCATGCGGATGGACCTTGCAAGGCCCATGAGCCACGATCTTCAGAGATCGTGACCTTGGTCTGGAAGCAGAGCAGCCACCAGGGGATCCCAGCAGAAGTCCAACGTATCTGCATCTGCTCGTCGGGCCATTATTCTGGTTGGAGGGCAGGATGAGGCTGGAGGCGGTGAGGGATATGCCCCCTTTTCTCCGACCAGGATTCATTTTCCCATCTTCTTATGCAGGAAATCCCCCTTAGGCCCCAGGCCAATGTCCCCTCCCCTGTGAAGCCATCTTGGATTCTCCCAGGTGGACACGACCCTCCGTGGCTCAGTGGGATTTGCTTATCCTTCCCAGTGCCTGCCTCCCCATGTAGGGGACTGGCTATTTGTGCACCTGACTTTTCTGCTCTCTCGGGCTGTGGGCCCCCGGGGAGGGGGATCCCATCTTGCTGATGCTCATATCCTATAAAGAAACAGCGCCAGGCCTGTTTCCTAACTAGGTGTTTCACACATGCAAATAAAAATGAGATTTATAGCTCTATTTGTACAGCTTTATTTCTATAATAAATATCAAGTTCTCAAGGGAAGCAAAACACCACAGGACCGGTTTTGGGAAGACATCTGATCCTGATTGCACAGAACGACAGCACCGCTAGCGGCTCCCATGACGGTTCACACAGGGATGACGTCACTGGGCAACGCGGGAGACACCTTTTAACCAGAGTGAAAGCACAGTGGAACATTTCTGCCTTCCTTTTTAGAGATGGCTCTTTCTTTGGTCCATAGTTTACCGGATGGATCTTTGCCTCTGGCTGCCGTTTTAAACACTTCCCATTTTGACAATTATTGGGCGAGAGAAATGCCATGAGGAGGTTTTACCACTTTGACTCCAAACTCACTGCTTTTTTTTTTTTCCTGACTCTTTCACTGTGAAGGGGTCACACAAGTCCATCTGCATCGTCACGGTGCCCACCTTGACCAGCGTCCCTCTCTGATGGAAACTTCTCGGCCACGACTCCCAGCTCAGCCGAGTGACCGGGGAGTGTTCTCATCAGAGAGACCTGCCTCTCAGGGAGCAGCCTGTCCCCGAGGGGCTGGATTGGCCAGCCATGCCGACGGGCTCTGCATTGGGGCAGGGACACACAGCTGGGCTGGCCAGCTGGCAGCAAGGTGGAAACATAGGTCCCAGCCATCACACGGCCTTCTGTAGAGAAGAGGGTGCAGAGGAGCTGGTGGCAATGGACCTGGGTCCTGCAACTCCCAGCTCCCGCCTGGGCCTGCCACGAGTCTCTGCCATGTGTCCCCCACGTGCCCGGCTCTGTCTCATCAGCAGACCTAGGTGAGCTGCTGTTGCCACCCAAAGACCCAGTGAGTCACAAGAATAAACAGGATCTTAGATTTTCCCAGCCTTTCCATTCATTCAGAAATCTTATAAACATCACGGAGGATCTGCTCTGTGCAAATGCCCACGAGGGACGTCTGGAGAGTGGGGGCCTGGCTCACCTTGGCTTCCCCAGAAAGCTGATGGCAGAACCATGTGGCATGCTTTGCAAACACGCTTATTTATTGTGCCAAGAACACAACTGCAACAATGCAATACAATTTTTAAAGATCAAAGGAAATAATCAGCTTCATCCCATCACTTTTATCCAATGACCCCTTCATTTTTCTTTTTCGTTTTCTGTATGTATAGGCGATGTCTGTCTGTTACACCATAATCATAGTGATAGAAAGGTCTTGCCAGCTGAGTAGGTGAAACATAGCATTTACTTTTAATTTCTATTTCTTTGGTGCCACTGAACTGTATTTTGTGTTTTGTTTGTTTTGATTTTTTTGGCTTGTTTACCAACTTTATGACCTGATCTTGTTCACCTGTAAACATTTCCTGAGCACCTACTGCATGGGGAAATTTCTAGGTACTGGGATGCCAAGGACCCTTCAGGTTCTACCTCTGGGGCCTGCCTCTGAGTTCTCCTGTGCTGGATTCTCAGATTAGTTGTTTTTCAGTCACTCAGTCATGTCTGACTCTTTGCCACCCCATGAACTACAGCCCACCATGCTTCCCTGTCCTTCACTATCTCCTGGAGTTTGCTCAAACTCATGTCCATTGAGTTGGTGATATCATTCAACCATCTCATCCTCTGTGGTCCCCTTCCCTCTTGCTCTCAATCTTTCTCAGCATCAGGGTCTTTTCCAATGAGTCGGCTCTTTGCATCAGATGGCTGACATATTGCAGCTTCAGCATCAGTCCTTCCAAAGAATAATCAGGGTTGATTTCCTTTAGGACTGACTTATCTCCTTGCTGTCAAGGGACTTTCAAGAATCTACTCCAGCACCACAAATTAGAAAGCATCAATTCTTTGGTGCTCAGCCTTCTTTGTGGTTCAACTCTCACCTTCGCTGGGCTTCCCTGGTGGCTCAGATGGTAAAGAATCCACCTGTAGTGTGAGAGACCTGGGTTAAATCCCTGGGCAGGGAAGATCCCCTGTAGAAGTGAATGGTAACCCATTCCAGTAGTCTTGCCTAGAGAATTCCGTGGACACAGGAGCCTGGCAGGTTACAGTCCATGGGGTCACAGGAGTCGGACATGACTGAGTGACTCACACACACCCTCACATCTGTGAAAAATCATGGCTTTGACTATACACACCTTTGGTGGCAAAGTGATGTCTCCGCTTTTTAATACATCGTCGAGGTTTGTCACGACTTTTCTTCCAAGGAGCAAGAGTCTTTTAATCTAAGATCAGTGGAAAGGGGTTAACTTCAAGTGGGGCCACATCTGTTAAGCTTTTTCGATAGGGGTAGGCATCTAGGCATATATCTGGTAATACATAAACCCAAATGTCAGACTGACCACTTTGGCTTTCAGATTATCTGATGGCTCCCTCAGGGTCTGTGTCCTGGGGATGGGAGTGAGGTCACTCTGATGGGGCAGAGGCTGATGACTTCTTACTGAACTGAGGGTGAAATTATAATCCACGTTAGATGCAAAAGTGAAAAATCAGCCCAGAAGTGGCCTGGGGGCACTGCAGACAGACAATAGCTTTTCAAGCTAATCCAGTCGCATAGAGACAGGTCCGAGGATCTTCCCAGAAGAATTCAGCACTAAGCCAAGTTTGCTTATAGCTGGAGGAAACATAGAGAAGACTCTTCAGTATTTGTGCAAGTGTGTGTAAGGGACAGGACAAAACCACTGAAGACAGTTCCAGGGACTTCCCGGTGGTTGTGGTTAAGACACCATGCTTCCAGTGCAAGGGATGTGGGTTCCATCCCTGGTGGGGGAACTAAGATCCCACATGCTGTGCAGCGCAGCCAAGAAAAAAAAATACATATATATATATATATAAAGGAAAATAGTTCCTAATGGTTGAACATACGGAACACTGAAAAATAACAAAGAGAAAGCAAGAGCTGTAAGGATGAACTGCAGAGTGCTTTCTCCCTGTGTTTTCACTTCCAAAGCCAACATGAGGTCCAGAGAGAGGCAAATGAAATTATGCTGATATTGAAAGCATATTTGCAAAGATTGCTGTTGGTCTGCAGAAAATGCCCTTGAGGCACCAGCATTCTCCTCTACCAAGGTTCCCCTTTAAGGGGATCTCCTTATTTGCAAGCCTGAATACCTCTGTGTGTTAGTTGCTCAGTCATGTCCGACTTTTTGCAACTCCATGGACCATGGAGCCCACCAGGCTCCTCCGTCCATGCGATTCTCAGGGCAAGAATACTGGAGTGGGTTGCCATTTCCTTCTCCAGGGGATCTCCCCAATCCAGGGATCAAACACAGGTCTTCTGCATTGCAGGAAGTTGTTTTTTTTTTTTTTTTTATATACCATCTGAGCCACCAGGGAAGCCAGTTTAAAATCAAACATCCCAAATAAAGACCGGTTTGTTTTCTTACTGTTGAATTTTGAGAATTCTTCATGTATTCTAGATACAAATTCTTTGCCAGATAAATAATATGAAAATAATTTTCTCCTAATCTATAGCCTATCTTTTCAGCCTCTTTGCAGGGTCTTTACAGAACATAAAAACTGCTATTAGTATTTTGTAATATTAACATCACATTTCTCTCTTTTATGAGTCACGCTTTTGGTGTTAGGTTTCAGAACTCTTTAGCCCTAGATCCTGAAGATTTTTTTTCCCCCAAGGTTTTTATTTACAGGTTTTTTTGTTTCATGTTGAAGTCTATGATACATCTTGAGTTGGTTTTTGTAGCAGGTATGATGTTTAGGTAGATTTCCACTTTCTTACCCATGAATGAAAGACTAATTTTTGGAAGCCCACTGGCCCCTAGAGAAGAAGACACCTGGACCCCTCGGTCTCCTTCTGTCCTTCGGCGTCTTCATGTTGAGGACCCCCAGGTGGATCCAGGAAAGGAACAGAGAAGTTCCATTACTTGAATGTGAACGTGTTTGCAAACTTTCTTGGTGAGCTGACCAAATGAATATAAGATCACTAGTCCGAGTTATTTTAATTTAAGGTGTTCTTGTCTATAGTTACAGAGATCCACCACAACGCCCCTAACTCTTTTCTCATGCTACAAAGCCCAAAATAAATTGGAAATCCAAATTGGACCCCCGATGCCCTGGGGTCAAGAGGAGAGGCCCCGTGAGAGGGTCACGGTCCTGCAGGTAGAGGTGGCCCCAGGAAGGAGATGCTGTCATAAAAGGCTGGGCGGGGGGTCCCTGTGAGCCGGACAGGTGGGGTGCAGTCCTGCTGACTATAAAAGCCCAGCTCTCTCCACCACTAGCAGCTCCTGCCCTCTCCTCCGGCACACTCTCAGGGAAAAAAATCCACAAGGTCAACAAGACTCACTTGCTTCTTTTTCAACTTTGTGAACGACGTCTGGTTTTAAATGCATCGTGTCCCATGAGGCTGGACACAAACTTCAGACTCGGACCCCCAGCCAACACCTGTCCTTGGGTGGGATGAGGCCTTGTACTAACCCTGCTTCTGGTCTCACTGCTGCTCCCAGCCTGGGCCTAACTGACTCCGCTGCCTCAATCCCAGTCCATCCACGACACGGCCACAAAGCATGGATCTTAGACCACAACTTGCTGAACTCAGCTCAGATCTACTCAACTCAGCACTACCCCAGGTGTGACCATCCATCCATCTTCTCTCTGCAGAAGACTCTGCCTGGCCCCGACGTCTCATTCATGGCCTGCCACAGCCTCTGTGGGCTCAGGACATCACACATGCTCCCGGGCCGCCCATCACCTGCGCTCTGAAGTTGTCCTCAGGGTCTGGGGCTTGGATATCACCTAGAAGACACCCTGGCCAGCCTCCAGATCTGCTCACTCTCCAGGACGCTCCCAACAGCCACTCAAGGGATGGTTACAATCCTTTGCACATGCACCCCACTCTGGCTCCCCTCTGTCCATCCGGCTCCCCTCTGTCCACTCCA